>VZTM01004927.1:425372-444389 GCA_013400555.1 Jacana jacana | reverse complement strand
TTTATGCAAGCCAGGATGCCCTTGGCCTTCTTGGCCACCTGGGCACACTGCTGGCTCATGTTCAGCCTCCTGTCGACTAGCACCCCCAGGTCCTTTTCTGCCAGGCAGCTCCAGCCACACTGCCCCAAGCCTGTAGCCATCCATGGGGTTGGGGTGGCCCAAGTGCAGGACCCGGCAGACTCGTTGAAGGCCATGCCATTAACATTGGCCCATCTATCCAGTTTATCCAAGTCCCTCTGCAGAGCTTCCCTGTCCTCAAGCAGATCAACACTCCCACCCAACTTAGTGTCATCTGCAAACTTACTAATAGTGTTTATGTCCTTATCTATATCATCGATGAAAATATTAAAAAGGAAAGGCCCCAACACTGAGCCCTGAGGAACCACTTGTGACCGGCCGCCAGCTGGATTGAACTCCATTGAGCACCACCCTTTGGGATCGTCCTTCCAGCCAGTGCTGGTAACTTGGTAACTATTTGTCAGTAATTTCCCCTGGATTTGTTTCTCACAGGAGAAGGATCTGCTCCCTCTAAGGTGCTTGTCCAGTGCATCAGAAAGAGAGATTCATTTTATTCTTTCATAGAAAGACACGGATTTGGAATCCCACTCTTTTTTTCCCCAGGGGGAATCTCACCAGCCTGTTAGCAGGGCGGCCTGTGATAACGGCTCACAGACAAACTGGTCTTACCCCGCCATCCTGTGAGGAAAGATACGAGTTTTGCAGCTCTTTAACAAAGAGAAGGTCAGCTCATACTTCCCCACCTTCCAAAGTTTCTCCTGATGATGGCATAAAATGTCTGCGAGTGAATCAACACTTTAAGGTGCCTGTTTTGCTGCCGGCAGCTCTGCTGTTAACAGATGTGATTCATTCCCCTGTGCCTCCAAGGTGAATCGCTGTCAATGAGGTTTAGGCACCTAACGAGGAATTATTCTGCCCTGGAAGGGAAATGTGTGCTCTCCCAGAGCTGCAGTTGGTTCTCTGGTCCAAAGCAACACTTTAATTTTTTGTCCTGCAAAAAAAAAAATCATAAATCAATGAGAGCCTTCTGAATAAAAGAGAGGAATGATCCTGCTCTCAGTTAGACAGGTGGGTCTCTTGTATTATCTATATTAAATTAATTACACCTGCATCGGTCTGGAGAGGAAATCTGAGGATGCAGCTGCCACGGGTTTCCAGCAAAGGAGGAACACGCACATAATGACCTGGTCCCATTTGATAATGGTATGTTTGATAAGTTTTAACATAGAATCATTTAGGTTGGAAGAGACACAGCAGGGTAGGGTTAGGCTGGCCATGAGGAAAAAGTTTTTCCCAGAGAGAGTGGTCAGTCAGTGGAATCAGCTGCCCAGGGAGGGGGTGGAGTCCCCATCCCTGACTGTGTTTCAGAGTAGATTGGATGTGGTGTTGAGGGATCTGGTGTAGGGGAGAACTTGCAGAGTAGGGCTGATGGTTGGACTTGATGATCCCAAGGGTCTCTTCCAACTTCTATGATTCAATGATTCTGTGATCAGTGGAACTTCATCTGCAGTCACATGTTTCTTGCTGCCAGTGAACTGCAAAGCGTGTGTGTAGGTCACTGAAGTCTTCTCACGTGCTTCACAAAAACACTCGGGACGTGGTAGTTTATGGCATTTTGTTGCTGTTCTTCAATGTGTAACTCTTTGAAAGGCCCCTGTACTTTTGTTATTTTTTTTGTAACACTTCAAGGGAGAAAATCTGAGGTGAAACGGGGCACAGAGACAAAAGGATTGGAGAAAGACAACTTCAATAAACTCAGTTATACTGAATATCAAGTGGAAAGTAAGTCTAAAGTGAAGAGTTGTCCAGAGGAGTTGGCATTTTCTTGGAAAAAAATATACATTAAAGGCAGGAGAGCACCTGCCCCATTGTGAATTAAAGGCAGGAAAGCTAGGACAGGAGCAAATTACGTTTTTCTCAGTAATGTGAACCTTTAGTTGGAGTTGAAAGCCAGGTTACGTTATTGAAGAGGACTCTTAAAATAAGAGCATAAGCATTTAGGGGTAAATCCAAAAGACAAAGGAGAGAGCAGATGGTGGGGTGGTGTTCAGGGGTACACTTCAAGTCTCAAACTCTTTGATATTTTCAGTAAGGCCAGGAATAATTGAAAAGTGATGGTTATATTAATTCCCTGGATAAAACCCTAGCAACAGTTGCAACCACTTTGGGGAACAAGATTAGAGTTCCCAGCGACACACTGCTGAAGTGGTCTGAAATAAGTGGGCTGTACCTCAAGCAAGACAAGCACGAGGCACTTAACCCAGAAATAATCAAGTGCACAAACAAAGGTTCTGCAGGAAGGATCTGAGGCTCAGGGTCGGGAGATGCGCAAAGCGAGCCCGAGTCAACACAGGCACGCTGAGGGGAGGGGAAAAAGCAAACATCCTGATGGGATGTGTCAACAGGGCTCTCTCCTGTGAAAAACGAGCTCTCTCTTCCCCCCAGGTAGCACTGCCAAGGCTTGGGGCATTGCTCTTCAGAAGAGAGAGAGCAACAGGAATAAGTGCAAAGAGCTCAGCTGCCCTTAGCAGGGCTCTGGAAAAAGCGATCGATAAAGGAAGTCTGAAAGAACCAGAACGTAGAGTCACCGAATCATAGCATTGTCTAGGTTGGAAGATTAAGATCATCTAGTTCAACTGTGAACCTAAGTCTGATAAGAAACCATCACTAACCCGTGTCACCAAGTGCTATGTCAACCCGGCTTTTAAATCCCTCCAGAGATGGTGCCTCAACCCCTTCCCTGGGCAGCCCAGTCCAAGGCTTCACAACCCTTTCTGGGAAAAAAATTGTTCCTAATGTCCAATCTGAACCTCCCCTGGCACAACTTGAGACCATTCCCTCTTGTCCCATGGCCTGTTCCTTGGGTGAAGAGACCGACCCCCCCCTGGCTACCCAATCCTTTCAGTGAGTTGTAGAGAATGAGAAGGTCTCCCCTCGGCCTCCTTTTCTCCAGGCTGAACACCCCCAGCTCCCTCAGCCGCTCCTCACAAGACTTCATGGTCTCCAGAGCCCTCACCAGCTCCACCAAACCTTCAGTTTACAGGAAGTATGATCACTGTGAGACAACAACGTAACGTACATCAAAGGACTCCTGAAAGGAGGAGTTGCCTGTCTTCTATCTTTCTTAAGTATAAAAAAAGTTAGAGGATTAATATTCAGGAAGATTTAGTTCAAGTTATTAGGGAAGGAAAAATAAACCTTGAAAAATAAATAGTCCCTAGTGTTGGTTACGTGGAAGAGTGCTTTTTCCTGGCTCACGGAACCCCGGTGCTGCATGGGAAAGTGAAAGAAAACTTACTCTGTCAAAATTTGTCTCAAGATGCTCAAAAACTATTTTCTAGTGGTCCCTCTTTGGAGACATGGCAGTCCAGGCAGCTGGTGGCAGGAGACAGGGATACAAAAACTTCAAGGGCTTCCTGGCCTGGGACACACACTGCCTGCAGTCCCACTTCCCAAACTGCCGGGCTAGAAGAGAGAAACGTTTTAAAAACAGAACTTCTCAATTAGAGACGGTGGTTATTTTAATAAGGAGTGAAACTGGCTGATGCTGCTTAGAGGAAATGTATCATGAATCACAGAAAGTCAATAAATAAATAAAGGCAGGCGGTGGGTTTGTTTATGCAGCCCTGCTGGAACTATTTGCGCAATACAAAAGACAGTATGATACCACCTGGAGGTCTGTTTGCTGAGAAGAGCTTGCAGCAGGTAAATCAAAATATTTTTCCCCATCAGGTATGAAGCAGAGATACCAGTTTTGCATTTATTTTCAAATAATGTTGCCAAAAAGAAAAAAACAGTGTAAAAACCCAAAAAAGCCAGTTGCACATACCCAGGGCGCAGCAGTCTCTGGTACCCCGGTTCTGAACCCTTCCTGCCTTCTCCAAGGAAAAGGATGAGCACGAGCAAGATTAAAGGGACATCGTTTCCAGCTGGGCCCAGTCCTCGCTTTAAGTTCCTGGATGTAATTCCTGGGCTTTGCTTTTTAATTGGAAGCTCCTGGTGAGTAAGTGGAATTGCGTTGCATAGGCCTCTGCTCCTTTATCAGAGAGCTCTTTATTCACGAGGACAAACGGCCCAAGAGGGTGAAAAATGTGATTCACGCCACCTCTTGTGGAGCGAAGCCTGGTCTTTATCCACTTGTCTTACATGAGAAGGGAGCCAGCAGGTAATGGGTACGTACATTACAGCAGAGACAGGCCTTTAAGGGGATTTGAGTGAATGGATCTCATTAAGAGGAACTAATAACCCCCAGGGGGGTACCACCAAGCCTGGAAAACAGCTGTGGGAGTGAGGAAGCGGTAAATAAATGCTGGCTGCACTCCGAGCTGCTGGGTGGGAAAGGTATATTTAAACAGAGGGAGGGAGAGACACTTGACTGGCAGGTAATAAAAGAGTTTAAATCTGGGTGTGTGGAAGGAGGAGTGAAACTGAGTGGTGCGAAGTCTGGGTGAAATTGGTCAAACTCAAGGAACCACCAGGGAGGTGGTGGAGTCCCCATCCCTGACTGTGTTTCAGAGTAGATTGGATGTGGTGTTGAGGGATCTGGTGTAGGGGAGAACTTGTAGAGTAGGGTTGATGGTTGGACTTGATGATCCCAAGGGTCTCTTCCAACCTAAATGATTCTATGATTCTAACTCTCATTGGTAGCAAAGAAACAGGAGGGTAGAGAAGTCTGTCTAGATTATTAAGTTTTCTTTTTTATCAGAGGCACAAAACTCTATTATAATTCTTTTTTGTCCTGTTATTCCCATTAGGAGACTGTTCCAGAACTGAGTCTTCTATTGGCCAAGACTCAGATTTTAATACCAGGCCTGAATGTTTCGGTGGCAGGTTTATAACCATCTGATTTGCTGCTGGAATTGTCCTTTGTGTTAAAGACTTCAGAATTCCTTCTTCTTGCAGCTCAATCCCCAACTATTCAACCTCCCCACACCCAGTTTGTTCCAAAGTCTTGTATGTTGTAGAAATCAGATGTTATCACACCTTATAATTCTTTTTTTCTACTCTTAACAGATTCAGTTAAAATACCGGTGCCCGGGTCATGCAATTCCATGTGCTAATTTTGTTATAACTCTGCCTTCATGTATTAAACACCTAAAGTGTTCTCCCCGCTGGGGACACAGTAATTTTAGTTTCCTCACCCCTTTGTTATCCCTCCTGCTCCTAACGCTCCGGTCAGCATTGTTATCTTTATGGCAAACCGAGGAGATTCTGTGTCTGACGTGGGGTTAGAGCAAATCTGCAATCTCTGTTTTTGCTGTTTGTTTTAAGGGGGTTATTGCTAATCTGTAAATTAATCTCTGGTTTTGCTGGTTGTTGTAGTATTTTTTTCTGAGTCTCTTTCTCGTGCCATACCTTTAACACCTTGGACAGTCTGCTCTTGGAGATAAGGTGCCCTGCGTGTGTATCCTTCTGTGAGCCTGATCCATGCTGGAAATCCATGTAGGCAACTGTGCCCACAGCTATCTGTTAGGGAAAAGAACAAACCTTGAAAAAACATGGCATTTTTTATCTTAGTAACTGGACTTCTGACTTCCATGTGTAGGTAGCTTCTAAGCTACGTCTGATAAGAGTTTTTTGCAGAAGTACAGTTAAGCATGAGGGCAGGGAAGCTCTGCAGATGGGCTTGCTTTTTGGTACCTTTAATAAAATCAGAAGACACAGGATAATGAGCTACTTTCCAAATAAAGCTCTGATTTTTGTCCTCAAAAAAATCTGAGGACAAATTACCATTTAAAAATCAATCAAAAGACAATTTCGAATACCTAATTCTAGAGGTGAAATCCCCACTGTAGTGAAAATGATGGCAAAGCTTTTAGTAGTTTACCCAACGTTACATTCTGTCTCCTATAAGCAAGGTTTTTTAAGTAAGACCTAGTTTGTGAACAACTGATCTTTAAAAACAATCATCTGCCCTTGAGCTATTCTGTAAATTTCCTGTGTCTGTGTTTGAGACTGTAAAACCAGTTTTCTTCATCAAAATTATATCCTTACATTACTGGTGAGCGGCTGTTGTTCACTCTATTGGATTACAATAGTTCTGTATGACAAACTGCTTATTATTATTGCTTAATACATCTTGGATGTCCCTGGCAAGCCACTAGTATTAGCATTTTCACAACTTTAAAGAAGGGGATTTTCAGAACCAAATTCTTGTTTTCTAGTAGGTAATTCAACAAATTCTCACAACCAAATTGCACAGCGCTGCTTAATGTGCCTTTTAAAAGAAGATTACCTGAATCAAGTTTTTATAAAATGCTAATCTTTGTCCTTCTACCGATAACTAGGCATGTTTGTGTTAGGAATAGTAATTCACAATGTTTATAACTTTCTGAAAATTCAGAGATCCTTGGGAAATATAATGAATAGGTTTAATAGCCAGGAAGCATTCTCTGTATTACTGGATTGTGTCACCTTTTACTTGAACAATTGGCTATTTTGTACGGCCTCCACTGTTAAAACCACTCACTGGAACACTTAAACTGAAAGTTAATTAAGTTATTAACATACGTTTGTGTGGATCCAGATAGGGCTGAATGTTCCTGGAAGGTTCTCCATTTAAGTAAAGCAGCCCCACTCTGCATTAAAAAAGAAAAAGAAGAAAGTGTTATTACATTTCCTTCTTCTATAATCATAATGCTTTATGCTATTAGAAGATGAAAACTTTGATTATTCTGTCAGTTCTCCCCGAACTTCTTCTGGACACAACTCCCTGAAGGCCTGCCATGCCGGGCAGCCGGCCCAGGACAGCCAGGCAGAGAAACCTAACGTTTAGTGCAGGGATGCGTGGAAACTTTTCTGTAAAAGCACTTTTATTCGTACACTTTACAGAAAAGAGAAGCTGTAACCGTGTGGCTTAACTTCCATTCCGGGGTGAAGCGCTGACAGCTAAATCCCCTGGCACACCTGCAGAGGGGGACGTGAGGAGCTTAACGCGAGTCCTCACCGGCTGCCGCCTTTTTCAAGGCTTAAACTTTATTTTTTACAGCGACGTGCTACTTGTATGAAAATAAAACACCCAGGGGGGGAATGACATCCTGAGCTGTGAGGGGGCAAGGGGCGCGCTCTGAAGGGGACACCCCAGGCACCCCCCGCCATCTTGCGTGTGAGGGAAACCCTGAGGGAGGCATGGTGAGGGGGAAGCGGCCCCTCCCAGCTGCCGGCTGGCCCTGAGAAGGGACGGGCAGGGCGGACCCACCGCCCCGGCCAGCGGGAGGACGAGGCGGGGCCGTCGGAGCTGCTGAGGGGAGCGAGCGGTGGTGGCAGTGGGGACACCCTCCTCTTCGTCTTCTTCCTCCTCCTCCTCCTCACTGGCCGGACCGTTCCGCCCGGCGGAGGCGGGAAGACATGACCGCAGCGGCGTAACTTCGGCTGCCAGTGAAGACACCGGGAATGAAGCGCAGTAGGTGGGTGAGTTTACTTTTTTTTCGCTTGTTTCTCGAATTGGTGGCTTTTTCTCCGAGTGACAGCCGTGGAACTGGGCGTCCTGCCGCTTCCCCAACATCCCTCCCTCCTTCCCGGCTTGACGGGACCCTTTCTCCCACCCGCGGTCTGTCCGTGCGGGTCGGCTCCCTCCAGCCTTGGTAGTGGGGGAACGAGGTGCATCTTGAGGTAAAAACTGTCCAGGTTTTGTTTTGTTTTGTTTTGTTTTGGTCTGTTTGTTTACTTGTTTTTCCGAAATACACGTTGAAAACATCGAGTAACACGAGAAACATTGAGTACGTTGAAACGGTAACGCAGCCGATGAGTGTCCCCTTACAGATCACCTCTCCCACAGGACGGCTTTGGAGGTTGGTGCCATGTACCCAAATCAAACAATCAGACCTTTTTTTTTTTCCTCTCTTTTTCTCCTTTTGAGGCTTAGTGTCTGAAGGAAAAGAAAAAAAAGAGATCTCCCTGAGTGTGGTTTGTGAGTCACTGATGCTGCAGAAGCCATTATAGTCCCTTCTGATAGAAGAGCACTTTGGAAATTTGTTGTTAATTATTGACACAGCATTTATAAGTAGATTTTTATAATGAAAACACTCAGAGCCCTGTAAAACTACCAAGAGTGGCTTGATAGTTACAGAGGAGCTTTAAGTGCCAGGGAACTGCGGGAGCTCTGCTTATAGTTACACGTAAGAAAAAGCCAATATACGCTCATCAGTGAAAAAGTGTGTCTTAAAAACGCTTCTCTTTATTGCTGACTTTATTTATGATTCTTCAGACTCTCAAATAGCGCGTCGTGAGGGTGCACAAACTTCAGGGTTTGCGGTGTCGGAGATGCAGGAAGAAATAGAACCCCCGTGCGGCTGGATCCCTGCCTTGCCTCCGGTGAACCTGTGGATGTTGGTGAAATGGTGGGGTGGTTTCACCACCGTCGAGAAGAACTGTAGGTTCTGTAGGAGCTTTGAGGTGTTTTTGCTGTTGAGTTTCAGCAGAGAGGCTCTGTGCGCAGACTTGGAACCCTTCTTTGTAGCTGAGCTGCAAGGGGAGCTCTGCTGCTGGTTTTACTGCGCTTAGTGAATGGGGGCCACATCCAACTTGGGTTGCCTTGGTTAAAGCTTTAGTATTATTTAGTAGATTAGGAGCAAAATTATTCAATGCAAGTCATATTTGTTGCTATTTTATATGCTCCATTTACTCCGCACTCGATTATTCAGAGAATCATATGATGGTTCTGGCCCAAAGGGACCTTAAAGATCATCAAGTTCCAACCCCCCTGCAGTGGGCAAGGACGCCTCCCACCAGACCAGGTTGCTCCAAGCCCCATCCAGCCTGTTTAATTATGTTTACTAATAAACTAAATGACAAACAAATGCAATGAAATTCCATGACCTGGAGGGCTGGCCAAGAACCACTGGTCTTGCCAAAACCAACAGGACTGGAAAACCCATGGCACCGTTAAAGAGCAGGCCAGAAGGTGCTGTGCGTAGGAATTATTACTAAAATATTTTTATGCTTCATAGAGATCCTTTAAATATTTTAGAACAGCTGTAGCAGAGTGCTTGCAAAAGTCAGGGACAGTTTGTGTGCTCGCAGTATTATGTTCCTGTTTCCTATTAACTAGCAGCTGTTGTTGTTTTCTGGGGAGGAAAATGAAAAAAGAGCTCCAGATCCTGTATGTGTGTGTACATTACTTGAGGAAAAATAAGAGATCCTGGCAGCTGAGTTCCTATAAATTTCTGCAGGCTTGGAAATTGCTCATTGGAAACCACTGATAGGTGAAGCTCTTGTCTTGCAACATTTGCTCCTCTAGTCCCTTTCTCCTTGTAAAAGTTGGTGAGAATTTTGCAGATGAGTTTAGCAGTGTTTAGGTTGTGGAGGTTTAGCACTCTTAATCACCAGTGCCACCCTCTGTTTGCTGGTGTTCAAACTGGACACGTACTGCAGTCAGTCCTCTTTTCAGCCCTCTTCTTGTAGTTCAGAAGGGAGATGGGCAGAAAAGTAAGTTGTTGAAGACAAGAAACTGGGGAAAAAACTGACACAAAAAGGCAGCTCTAGAGGGAAAAGGAAAACTTCTGAGTACATTTTCTGAGCCCAGTGAGCAGGTTTTGTGGATCACCAGCCGTGCTGGTTCCAGGCTGTGCTGAAAACGTNGCATCTTGAGGTAAAAACTGTCCAGGTTTTGTTTTGTTTTGTTTTGTTTTGGTCTGTTTGTTTACTTGTTTTTCCGAAATACACGTTGAAAACATCGAGTAACACGAGAAACATTGAGTACGTTGAAACGGTAACGCAGCCGGTGAGTGTCCCCTCACAGATCACCTCTCCCACAGGACGGCTTTGGAGGTTGGTGCCATGTACCCAAATCAAACAATCAGACCTTTTTTTTTTTCCTCTCTTTTTCTCCTTTTGAGGCTTAGTGTCTGAAGGAAAAGAAAAAAAAGAGATCTCCCTGAGTGTGGTTTGTGAGTCACTGATGCTGCAGAAGCCATTATAGTCCCTTCTGATAGAAGAGCACTTTGGAAATTTGTTGTTAATTATTGACACAGCATTTATAAGTAGATTTTTATAATGAAAACACTCAGAGCCCTGTAAAACTACCAAGAGTGGCTTGATAGTTACAGAGGAGCTTTAAGTGCCAGGGAACTGCGGGAGCTCTGCTTATAGTTATACGTAAGAAAAAGCCAATATACGCTCATCAGTGAAAAAGTGTGTCTTAAAAACGCTTCTCTTTATTGCTGACTTTATTTATGATTCTTCAGACTCTCAAATAGCGCGTCGTGAGGGTGCACAAACTTCAGGGTTTGCGGTGTCGGAGATGCAGGAAGAAATAGAACCCCCGTGCGGCTGGATCCCTGCCTTGCCTCCGGTGAACCTGTGGATGTTGGTGAAATGGTGGGGTGGTTTCACCACCGTCGAGAAGAACTGTAGGTTCTGTAGGAGCTTTGAGGTGTTTTTGCTGTTGAGTTTCAGCAGAGAGGCTCTGTGCGCAGACTTGGAACCCTTCTTTGTAGCTGAGCTGCAAGGGGAGCTCTGCTGCTGGTTTTACTGCGCTTAGTGAATGGGGGCCACATCCAACTTGGGTTGCCTTGGTTAAAGCTTTAGTATTATTTAGTAGATTAGGAGCAAAATTATTCAATGCAAGTCATATTTGTCGCTATTTTATATGCTCCATTTACTCCGCACTCGATTAATCAGAGAATCATATGATGGTTCTGGCCCAAAGGGACCTTAAAGATCATCAAGTTCCAACCACCCTGCAGTGGGCAAGGACGCCTCCCACCAGACCAGGTTGCTCCAAGCCCCATCCAGCCTGTTTAATTATGTTTACTAATAAACTAAATGACAAACAAATGCAATGAAATTCCATGACCTGGAGGGCTGGCCAAGAACCACTGGTCTTGCCAAAACCAACAGGACTGGGAAGCCCATGGCACTGTTAAAGAGCAGGCCAGAAGGTGCTGTGCGTAGGAATTATTACTAAAATATTTTTATGCTTCATAGAGATCCTTTAAATATTTTAGAACAGCTGTAGCAGAGTGCTTGCAAAAGTCAGGGACAGTTTGTGTGCTCGCAGTATTATGTTCCTGTTTCCTATTAACTAGCAGCTGTTGTTGTTTTCTGGGGAGGAAAATGAAAAAAGAGCTCCAGATCCTGTATGTGTGTGTACATTACTTGAGGAAAAATAAGAGATCCTGGCAGCTGAGTTCCTATAAATTTCTGCAGGCTTGGAAATTGCTCATTGGAAACCACTGATAGGTGAAGCTCTTGTCTTGCAACATTTGCTCCTCTAGTCCCTTTCTCCTTGTAAAAGTTGGTGAGAATTTTGCAGATGAGTTTAGCAGTGTTTAGGTTGTGGAGGTTCAGCACTCTTAATCACCAGTGCCACCCTCTGTTTGCTGGTGTTCAAACTGGACACGTACTGCAGTCAGTCCTCTTTTCAGCCCTCTTCTTGTAGTTCAGAAGGGAGATGGGCAGAAAAGTAAGTTGTTGAAGACAAGAAACTGGGGAAAAAACTGACACAAAAAGGCAGCTCTAGAGGGAAAAGGAAAACTTCTGAGTACATTTTCTGAGCCCAGTGAGCAGGTTTTGTGGATCACCAGCCGTGCTGGTTCCAGGCTGTGCTGAAAACATTTCCCATGCTGGTGTGCCAATGGATGGCATGGTTTCTCAGCTGGCCTGTGAAGAAAAATGAGCTTACTTTCACTCTCATCCTTCTTGCTTGTCCTATCTGCAGTGTTTTGGTTTTAATTGGATGTTTTTGTCCAGGCAGGGACTCTACTTGCTGAAGTTTCTGTCCAGTGGTTAGCATGGAGAGGAATATACTGTTTGCATATGGAACTTGAAATTGTTTTGGATGCAGCAGCAGCAGCAAAGTTGGTGGTTTTGGAATGCAATATCTTAAGATAGAAGTGTTATAATGGGCCCTGATTCCTTCCATTGGTATAGATACTTCCAGGCCACGCATAAAGCCATTTGTCCTTGCTGCATTAACTCACTCTCCCTGGCACAGAGCTATAGTTACAAGTTTTAAGAATTCTCCTTTATTAAAGCGCCTGTTCCCTGTAACTGTTCTTGTAAAACTTGTATTCTTTCTTACATTGGAGTTAGGAATTCTGCTAAGTTCAGTATTCTCACTGGAAAAGACGTGGGTAGTCATGTCTGGTCCAGTAGTACATTCATGTTGTCCTGGGAGTTCTCTGCAGGTGTCTCTTTTTACCCAATTTCTGTGTATGTTTTACCCAAGCAACGCAGACCTTTGAAGAGGGGAGGGTGGGATGCTGGTGACAGGTAACTCACAATGCTTTTTGATCACGTTTATGAATCATGTTGGAACCAGGATGGAAAACTAACATCTTGGGAAAATCGGCCTAGATGGATGTGATAGAAGTAGGAAGAGAAGATGTCTCGAGCTGGTATAATCTGTATTTTTGCTTTCTGGTCCAAATACTGTTAATTATGGTTAAATTACTGCTGATATCAAAATCTCTTTGCTCAATTACAGGAAGCAGGAAGTGAAAACCACCTTTATTTTCAGTAGACCACATAATTATAACTTTCCTTCTTTGAGGTGTTGTGGTTCTGGAGATCTGTGACTGCTTTCTTTTCAGCCTACAGTAGGTATTACATGGGTGAAACTAACACAGCAGTTGCAGCTGAGACAATTAACCGTTTGCTGCCTTGCTCCCAGGAACAGACAAGGAGTGGTGTCTCACGTTCTGCTTTGAAATAGTGCAGTGAAGTATGTGCAGTTACCAAAATTGTGCTTCTTTCCTTCAAACATATGGAAACAACAAGGCTCAGATATCTGGGGGACAGCTTTTGCTTCTTGCAGTGCCTGTGATGGGAGAGCAAGTGATGGACGTCGTGGCTTCTTTAGAGCTCTTGGTGGTGGATAGTTTTCATTTGTTCTGAAAGTGAGAGCTTGAAAGCATTTGCTGTAACATCCACGACATATTGATGACTTCATAAACCTTTGAAATACGTGTCTGATTGTCTTGTACAACGTATGGAAGTGATCATAGAATCCTAGAATCATTTAGGTTGGAAGAGACCCTTGGGATCATGGAGTCCAACCATCAGCCCCACTCTACAAGTTCTCCCCTACACCAGATCCCTCAACACCACATCCAATCTACTCTGAAACACAGTCAGGGATGGGGACTCCACCCCCTCCCTGGGCAGCTGATTCCACTGACTGACCACTCTCTCTGGGAAAAACTTTTTCCTCATGGCCAGCCTAACCCTCCCCTGCTGCAGCTTGCAGCCATTCCCTCTCCTTCTATCGCTCATTGCCCGTGAGAAGAGACCAGCACCAACCTCTCTGCAATGCCCTTTCAATCAGTTGGAGAGAGGGATGAGGTCTCCCCTCAGCCTCCTCTGCCTCAAACTAAACACTCCCAACTCCCTCAATCCATCCTCATAAGCCTTATTCTCCAGGCCTCTCACCAGCTTTGATGCCCTCCTCTGTACTGTTTTAAAATATTTTCTGCCTGTTTCTTGCTGAGAAATGGTCAAGCCATGAACAGCAAATTTTTGTTGCACCTGTAAAAGAGGAACACGGACTGTTTTTCATTAATCCATATATGTTATAGTATGAAAAGTGTATGCTTATGTCAAGTGTATTATTTTAAAGGTTTGTTTTTGTTTTTTTTTTTGTTCAGTCACAAACTCAGGAAAAAAATCGATAACTTTGATCATAGGCTTTTGGGAATAATCCTGGGGTTTATCTTTGTGAAATGACAGACTTAATAGAAGGTTGTAGCATGATAATTCCTCTGCCCTTCATGGCTCACCTATTAGGAAATAGACTAATGGAAGGGGTACAGGTAAGGTTGGCCTCCTAAAAGCTGTGCTGAGAGGCAAATTTTCCTCTGAAGCAGGGGTTGCCAAGCACTGTGCTTGAAATGCTGAGCTTTCCTCTTTAATTGCCCAAAATGTAGCTTAACATGTACTCTGATTATTACCTGGGTGAATGGGGAGAAGAGTGGATGGGACTGACTCATCTTGCAGACCGAAATGAAGATGGTCTGTGCTGAAGGAAATGGCTTGGTTCCGGCTCCAGCCCCAGCTAACTTTGCACGTGCTTTCCTCGTGGGTGAGCTTGCAGGGGGACAAGAATACTGAGATACTTCCCCTTCACTGGCCAACTCTCTGCTGCTTCAGGTGGACAGCTATGGCTACTGAATCACCTCAGTGTCAGGGTCACTGGGTGATCTTACTGAGGTCCCTGTTGAGGACAAAATGGAGAGGAGGGGTAGCTCTGAGCAGAGGGTGGTTTTCCTTACTGTAACCAAATCCTCTTGTTGTGGTTTTGTTTTTTGTTAGCAGCTGCTGGTTCCTCTGTGGGGCTGACCCTCCGCTCTGTGCTGGCTTGTTGGGGCGCTGCCCTGGGTGAGACCACGGGGATGCACTCACACTGTGTGCTGAGAAGTGGTGAAAATCGGGAAGGAATTGCCCTTTTTCTCTCCTTCTGGTCTTCTGTGTCCACACATGCTTTGCTTCCAACTGTGTAGCTGGCACAGAGACTCTCCCACCGTTGTAGTCCGTATGTATCATGAAGTTATGTATATATAGTACAGTGCATGCACCCCCAAACTGAAAGGCCAGTTTATTATATCACATTGGTACCAGTTCTTTTGGCAATGTAGATATTCTCAAGGAAATTGCTCTTAGAAATATTGAAGAATATTGAGGAAGGGTTCCCTAAATCTTACTTCTTGACCCAGCATTCTGTCTGATTTAAGCTGTTTTACTAATCACTCCGTTCTGGTAAACTACAACAGCAACCAGACTCTGTATGTTTTTCTCTGATGTCCTCACTGAGCTTGTTTTCTGAAGTGTAAAAATGCTTATGTTTGGGTTTTAACAGAATTTATGTAGCTGTGGGATGAAAATGAAAAAGAACAAAGTACCTAAAATGAAAGCACTGTATTGAAATATCACTGTAAAGTTTAGTGAAGTCTTCAGTGCTGAAATGGGTGCCCAAGAGCTTCTGTGTGTGTCCTGCACTTTGAAAATCGAGTGTCTCTTGGGCATTTTGATTGTTTGGATTTGTAATGCCATTTAAATGACCAAACCCATTGGGTGAACAATGATCAGCAAAAGTCTGGGGAAATGAGATACTACGTAGTGATGAAAGAAGATATATTTAATTGATGTTCTAAGCAATACTTTTTTTTCCCCTCAAATAACATTCTGGTTTTGTTCTTCCTTTCTGCTCTCAGAGGTGTGAGTATCAGGTTAACTGAAGGTGTACCAAGATGAAACCCTAATGAAATAATAGACTGATAATTATCAACTCTGTTTTCTATGTGTTTTTCAGATCAGCTCTGCAAAGCAGGATGTATTGGCAAATCATTCTGACCATTTCTGTGCTATTGGGTAAGTTACTACAGAAAAATATAAATCTGTTGGAAATGATATAGAAAGAAGAGTAACCACGTTCCTGTTTTACCGTGGTGTTTCAGGTCATGCTACTGGATTAGTGTTTTATCACAACATGCAACTAGAATAGACAACGAACCTGGTCTCATGTTCAAGGCCAGGCTGGATGGGGCCTTGAGCAACCTGCTCTGGTGGGAGGTGTCCCTGCCCAGGGTGGGGGAGTTGGAACTGGATGACCTTCAAGGTCCCTTCCAACCCAAACCATTCTATGACTCTGTAATTGAAATATCGACACTCTCAGGGTTGTGCTTATGTATCTTACCCCAAAAAGCAGTGAAACTGACTTTTAAGATGTGGAAGTATCACTAGAAAGTGGTGGGTCAGCACACAGTCAAAATTTGGTAAGACAGAAGTTTGTCAGTGATTTGGTTTTTTACCCTAATAGGTCCAAAAGCAGAAGGGAAAATCCCAGTTCCCTCAGAACTGCAAAGATTTGGTTTAGTTCAGTGTAGCCAGGGTGTCACTGAGCTCTCCTTTTTTAGGTAGCTGATGTTCCTGCTTTCACATGTACAGTGCTGATGAAGGGTGCTCAATTAACCACAAATGTTGGGTATAATAAACTGGTTTTCTAATTGGGAAATTCTAATTGCATGTAACCATATTGGTGTATGCTGTTCAGGGGGAGCTGGTACTTGCCTCTCAGTTTTTTGGTTAAAATATGAAGTATGTTATGACTTCTGGCGATGATGCTGAGGGAGAAAGCAGATGCTGTAATCCAGTGAAGTTAGTTTCAAAAATTATACCATCTTGCACTTTTACACCAGATGAATCATTCTTTAGATTTCTGTATCTTCTCTATAGAATATCTTTATATACATGTAAATGTTTCTTTATCTTTCTATGTGTGTACCTTTATCCACTCAGTATCAAATATTGCATTGTTGACATTCTTCTAAATACCTTACATAACCTAAACATACTGTGTACCTTTAACTAGAAACCCTGGATGCCTCAGGGAGTTTTCCTTGGCCTTCAGAGCAGTTTGTCCCTGTCCTGTGGCCTGTGATGGCTGGAAGTCAGTGTGTCTGTTGAGTGGCCATCTCTCCCTGAGTCTGAATAAGCAAGTAGCCACGGCTGGCATCTTTGTAGCCCCGTTAGCCCAGACATGAAATAAGCTGCTATTTGAAAACATTCTTAATGCATCCTGCAGTTTATTGAGGGTGTTAAACAGTCTGTGTTGTAAAATAGCATTATTTTGTTCAACACTTCTGCAGAAGTGGGAAGGAGCTGCACCCATTTTGACTTTATAGGAGTTAATGATTCCTGTGAGATTGTCTGTCTGGTGCAGTGGGCGAGGGGGGGGTCTGGCTTTTGGAGAAATAATTGACTGCCAGGAGTCACTTCCCACCCTGTGGTTGCCTCTGTGAATTGGGTAGGATGTTAGTTACCTGTCCTGCTTCATAGACGGTCGTGACGTGTCCTCATTTGGTCTTTTTTAATCATGTACTGTGAACTAATAGCCTGTTTGGTCAACTGAACCCTCCTCCTGCAGGCGGGAGGCCTTAGTGAAGCTGGTAGGGGCCAGGAGGCTGGCTGTACCAAATCTGGGTGATGAGAACAGCCAAACACTGTAACACACTGCTCAGGGAAACAGCCTCTGCTTTTAAGGTAACACACACCTACATCTCTGAAAAGCTCACCCTTTGTGTGTTTATTCGATGTAGCTTGTGCTTATGTGCTATTAATCAAACAGTGCTAGAGAAATTATCTGTTTCTTATTTTGGCTATTGCCAGGCGTAGAGCATGAATTAATGTCTATCTAATGAACTGCTTAAAATATTTATGCCCTCATGGAGCAAAAAGCTGGATGCAGAGTGTGCAAATGACCCACATGCCTTTCTGTAAGTAGAGCTTTAATCTCTGCAATTCATGCAGTGTTTTACAGTAAGCTGTTTCCAAAACCGACATGCTCATCATTCTCAAAAGTCATCGTTAGCGTAATTCCAGCTATGACTTACCAACCAGAGCTGAAAGTGTGGCCAGAGTGATTTTATTCTGAAGAATCTAAGTCTGATGGAAAAGGTTATTCTTTTCCTGCATCTCATTTCCCAGATAATGCCCTGGGGCTGCATAGTTACATCCAGTCGTGTATTCTTGTAATACTATTTGTTGGTATTTAACAGTTACAGTGTGACTGGGTGGTAGATTTACACTGGGATTATTTTTTCTACCGTAATGAAGCCACAGTGTAAGAGCAGGAAATGTCCCAGCACTGCAGGAGGAGATGAGGCTTGTGCCCGTATAATGTGTGGACTTAGATTTAGGATTGACTGTATTTTGAATTCATAAAAGCCAGTTTACCCCAAAGAGACGCTTCCCCTACAGTCTTGGTCGTGACCTATTTCAAGAGGTTGAGAAAACAGAGGGTTGGGTGTAGGGGCTCTGGGGGAGAAGGCTGGCACCTGCCAGCTGTGACACCAGTTCAGAGGGGATGTTGTTAGTGATTGTGTCTGCAACTCGGAGGAGGATAGTCCCTGGAAATGCTCTGATTTTTAAGTAAGGAATGTGTTTCTGTATGACATCAGCCGCTTCCTCTTCATTGTCAAGTAAGAAGAACTTTTTCTTTTTTTTCAGATATCTTTGCCTTTATGTTTGCAGACTTTCTTCAGACAGCAGCTGCCCGTTGTATGGTCCATCAAATTCCTCCCAGGAACTTTACATTACCCTGTATGCTGCTAAACGAGACGGTTTTGAGTCCCTTCTCTGCTGAAGTTGTAGAGAGCTGGTCCGGTTGGAGGAGAGAGCTCGGAACAGCTGAAACCAAGTCTTCATCGCTAATGAATGAAGAAAGTTTCCTGTGTTGCCTTTGGAGTGATAACAACTTTGAGTGCTCTTTATACAGGGCAAGCATGCGAGCAAGGAAGTTTATTCCCTCAGAAATAAGTGTCTCTGCTTCTCAGGAAAGAGGTAGGTTTTCCATTCAAGGGCATAAAAAATAACTTCATAAAAAATGATCAGGGTTTTTTGTTGTTTGGGGGGTGGGTTGTATTCATGGGTATTCACTTTTATCCAGAGCAGACAACACAGTATGATAAAATCCTTTGTCACAGAAGTCCACAGAGGAGGCTGAAGGAAATTGTTTAGCAAAGTTTCAAATAAGGATAAAAAAAAAAGGTGGCAGTCTTCCTTGGGGAATTCTGAATAAAATATGGACCATTGCATACAAGGACCTGAGCCCAGATCTTCACAGGTGTTTAGACACTATGAGAAGTATTTTAAATATTTTTGTGGATATGGGCTTTAAACTCCTTCAGGAGGCGGGGGAGATCTTTTCTGCTTGGATTGTGATGCCTTAGCAAATATCTGTACGTGGTTGAGATTTGAACTGTTTTTTCCTAGACTGTTTTTCTGTTCCTCTAAACCAGTCAGTGAGCAGCATACCGACCTGCTGGCATGCTGCTCTCAGCGGCAGGAGTCTCACTGACCTCAGTAGAGTAGAATTGCATTTTACTGTCCAATGGAACAAATAAATTCTCCATTAAAGACTACCATGCTAATTGTTGCTGCTGTGTGTGCAGTACAGCTGCGTGTGTGTGTGCAGTACAGCTGCCGTGTGTGTGCAGTACAGCTGCCGTGTGTGTGCAGTACAGCTGCTGTGTGTGTGTGCAGTACAGCCGTGTGTGTGCAGTA
>VZTM01004927.1:374548-424792 GCA_013400555.1 Jacana jacana | reverse complement strand
TACAGCTGCGTGTGTGTGCAGTACAGCTGCTGTGTGTGCAGTACAGCTGTGTTTGTGCAGTACAGCTGCTGTGTGTGCAGTACAGCTGCGTGTGTGTGTGCAGTACAGCTGCGTGTGTGTGTGCAGTACAGCTGCTGTGTGTGTAGTACAGCTGTGTTTGTGCAGTACAGCTGTGTGTGTGCAGTACCGCTGTGTGTGTGTGCAGTACAGCTGCTGTGTGTGCAGTACAGCTGCTGTGTGTGTGCAGTACAGCTGCTGTGTGTGTGCAGTACAGCTGTGTGTGTGTGCACAACGTCCCGGTGCACAGCCGCACGGAACCTGTGCCAGTTAACAGCGGCAAAACCTTCAGCCAGCAGCAGCTTAATTTCTTTCTTCCCCTTGTGGCCTTGTCCCTAAAGCTGGGTAAGGTATATTCCTTCTCTAATAAGAAGGCAGCAGTATCACACCAGCTGTTAGGCTTTTAAGTGTTAAAGGACATACACCGGTGCCTGATTCAGCAAGGACTATTCGTTCATAAATATTTGCACACTTGTGGTCCGACCCCACCTTCGTGAGTGTCTGTTGCTTGTCCTCTCTTTGTGAGTGAATTTTATCCTGGCTCTTGAGTTGGTTTGGGTTTTTTTGGTTTTAATATAGCTCAGAAGTGTTTCATCCCTTTCTTTTGTTCAGATTCAAGTTGGAACGTTGAATGTTGGATTAAAGGCAAGCTGGATTTGTTAGTTTGTAGCCTGCGGTTTTTGAAGCTGTACTTGAGAGCCGACTTGGAGGTTAATCTTTTCTATGCTGTGTAAGTACAGACTCTTAAATTTCTCTCAAGCTACCTCTTGGGCTTACAGCACAGTGGTGGCATTAGCTTTGCAAGCAGATGGCATGTTATGTACCTTTTATCTAAAAGTGATCTTGGACAATATGGAAAGTTTATCTTTCTGGCTTTGAATGAGAAATGGTTGGGATGGAGGGTGCTCCTTCCCTGTCCTTTCCATGTTGCTTAAAATTCTTTACTGAAACCAGTGCTGACTTGCTAAAATATCTTTCCTGTTACAATTACTAAATTTTAAAGCTGTGACCTCGATTCTGTCTTTTTTTATACCTTTGACCAAATTTCCTGAGGAAACAGGCTAAGCATAAATAGTTGAATTAGTCAGATTTACAGGTGGTGACTTCACGTAAAAAGCCAGATATCTCTTGCCACAAATTGTACCTGTAGTCGGGGTAGAAAGCATGTGTATTAACTAGTAATAAATATGGTTGTTTAGTTGATGTAATACTTTAAACACTGGTTTAAGATGGCTGCCCCATCCCTGGAGGGGCTCAAGGCCAGGCTGGATGGGGCTTGGAGCAACCTGGTCTGGTGGGAGGTGTCCCTGCCCTGGGCAGAGCTGGAACTAGATGGGCTTCAAGTTCCCTTCCAACTCGAACCTTTCTGTGATTAAAGCTGAAATCAGATTTTGAGTGGGTTCCCATTTCCAGTGTTCCTTGTTGCTTTGATTTCTGAAATACCATTATATACGTGTTTGTGGAAGAAGTAGCTCTGCCTTTGTCTCTGTTCCATCCAGTCTCAACTGCAGTAGAAAAATCTTAGCCAGTAATCCTAGTGCAGTAATCCCTGTGCTGAATATTTTTGGTGTGCCTAACATCCGTGGAACAACAGATTTGAGTCCCAGCTGGGATGAAGAGGTTCTTTGTATGATGAAGGGAATTCAGTAAGTGTCATGAGGGCCCGATAACCTTCCTAGAATCCTTGTGGCATTTCTGTATGTGATTGCTTTTTGCTGCAAAGGCAAGGTGCCGTGCAAACCCTGACATTGGAGAACTTGTTTCACTCCCCACATTTCACATTAATCATTTTCTTTCTGGGTCCCTGTGTTCTGGGGGAACAGCTAGCAAAACATTCCAGGCTTTGGTAAGGTGACAGCGTTCCCGGTTGGCTTGCTGATACCTTAACATTTTATTCACACGAGCCAAAATACCTTGAAAACATTCCCAGTTTTAAAAATATGAATTCCTGGCATGTGTTACTCGCAGGGAGTCTGGAGACAAAGCCAAAATTCTCACATATAGGACAGGCAATGTACAAATATAATGACCTAGAGGAATCAGCTTTTAATTTTTTCAGCTTTAAAGAAGTGTCCTCTTATTTTACAGATCCACGATTTTCCTGCTTGTAAATGATACCAAGTTACTTTGAATAGAAAATGTTTTGTTCTTTCCAAAACAGTGCTATGGCAGGGTTCTCTGGGAGGCTCAGGCAGGGGTAATGGTGGAGCCTTTACCTTCCCTGGCTGCATGTCTTTGGGAGGAGTATTCTGAAAATTAATTAGACAGCTTGGGTTAATTGTCCACCAAAAGCGAATGATCTTTCCAGTTGTATGTACTCTAGGAATGCTCTGTACCCTGATGGTTAATTACATTAACTGAAATCACTTAGCCTTAGGGGTCCTGTCGTAGTGACACAGATGAATGCTCCCAGTTTATTGTTGAGTGCTGATTATGATTTGCCCTTTCAGCAGATGGTGATGTATAGGCTCTACTCGTATTTCTGACCTATTTGAAGTATCTGTGAGGCTCTCCTTTACTTCTGGGCTTAGGCTGCTGTGTTTTTAAACATAAATCATGCAGTTTGCCTCAAGACTGGTGGCTCAGTTGAGTGCATCCGTTATCCATGGAGCCTTCTTCAGCTGGAGACCATTAACCTTTCATTGGAGACTAGCCCTCTCCTGAGCTGGGCAGCCATCAGATGTTCTGCAGTTTAATGGGGCAGCTTGTTCAAATAAGCTGTTGTCCTACAGCTACTATATATCAAATGCATCAAAATACAGTTATTGAAGAGATCCTTAGAACCCCGGGCATTTGGGAATGCTCTGTCCATTCCCAAAAAAGGGGCGGTTGCAGAACCGCAGTATGAAGAAATACTGCAAGCAGAGGTACAATGGTGACCTTATGTCTGACGTGCCTCCTAGCTGCCTAAATGTACCTTTCATGAAGTTAATGTATTTCTTCCTAAAACAATTTTGACATTTTGGTTTGGGTTAGGTGTTCACATTGCAAGAAACTGGTTGAAATTCAGTAAAGACATTCTACAACGTTGAATGCAAAGTCTAGAAGTTCACTGCAGGGCCACGAGTTAATTTAGTGTAGGTAACACCACTTTCTGAAGTACAGTTGAATTGTGCACCTAAGTACAACAGATTGAGGAGGTGTTAAGGTGTTGACTAAAAGAACTATCTGTGCACAGCTGAACAGTGCAGTGTTTGGAATGGAGAAGAAAAGCAAGCCTTGGGCACACGCCCTTGTTTCCATGTTAATGACTCCTGTGGTTCAGGGCACGCAGTGGTTATTTTTTTCCCCACTTCTGCAGTGTCTCGTGCTGTAGTCCCATGTTTCCAGCTTGAAGTCCCAGTGCCTTTGCGCGTCGTCCCTCCCTTCTCTGCCAGCCATTAAAACTAAAGTCCAGTTCACTGGGTTTCAGTTGAATCTGAGGTGGGCTCTGGTAATCTGCTTGCAGAACTTCATCTGCTTTGTACCAGTCTGAACTTTGCCTACCTCTCTCTGGCAAGACAAATCCCTCCCATTCCAGCAGCCAGCCCTATAAAACCAAACAGGGACATAGTATATATTTTATAAGACCTCTTTCTTTCCTTCCCCCCAGCACAGTTAGGATCTGGCTTAGATCTGATCACTGTTGCCCGATGTCAAGTGCTTGTTGAACCAGGATTTATAGCTGCTCTCAGCATGCTGCAATTCTGATGGAAAACTCCAGTTTTTAATAGCCCCTTGCTTTAAGTTTACCCAGAATTTCTCCTCGTTCTGCTGAACGAAGGCATTGACTTCGGAACTTGGGAGGGCTTTATAGGCATTAACTCGTGAGAAGTCAGTATCCCCAGTTCAGGAACTGGTTACTCTGTGACGGGGTGCATGTGCAGCCAAACTGAAGATGACAGGCTGCTTGTGTAATCCCAGGCTGCCACAGTTCTCCAAAATACTTTGGCTTTCTGTTGTTTTTCTTGTAATCGGGTCTCATACGTTTAGCCCAGGCTTGGAAATTTGGAGTAAGTTGATGTGGGGCCCCATCATGATTATGTCCAGCCTTGATGGACATAATTATCCCAAATCCTGTCCTGTGCCCGTTTACTCCCAACTAAGTGGCTTTTGGAGCACAATGTGGGGAGGAGCTCTCTAGCTTGTTTGCCCCCTGTACAAGTGTTTTGTCTGGGTGCAAATAAGCTTAGTTTGATGGTTAAAAAATTGAAAAGGTTGTTAGGAATGATTAGGAGAAGGATGAGGGGGGGTTAGTGTGGTGGTAACTGCTTTCCAGACAGATCAAATTAAAGACATGGCTTGATAGAAGGACTGCATTCTTATGGACTGATTGTGGGGTTTTTGGGACTAATACAATCTGTGAGCAACTACAGAAGGCTGAAAAACTTAAGAAAATTCTACAAAGTCTTTGAAAGGAAATTCAGGAAAAGGAGGGAAGCCACAATTACAAAAACAAAAATACTCCAAGCAATTTAAAAGCTGTGTCCTGCATGCTGCTGCCAGACACCATTAGCGTAAGGTTCCATAATCCTTGTGTCCTAAAGACTGTGAGCCCTGGTAAAAATTATTTTAGGAATGTCAGTATTGCCTGACTGTAGCACTAATAAATGTAAACTACATATTCGTAACGGACCTGCATGGCTTATGGGGTCATTAGGGCAGAGTACAGCTGCTGTGAGGGCATGGTCTTAGTGCAAATCCTTGTTACCAGCTTCTAAGAGTATCCTAAAAACGAGGTGGTTGCACAATGTGTGTGTTGGTGAGGGGGACCCCGATTAGGGAAATCCGTGTGTGTGTGTGTGTACATAGTGGGTTCCCTGGCAGTTCCAGATACAGGGAAGAGCGTCTGCAAATCACACTCATTCATCAGCCCTTTGTTTGCTCCCAACCACTGCTCAGTTTTTGACCTTTTCTGTTTGACTTCAGGCAGATTATGGTAACGGGTCAGTGAATCAGTCCCATTTCCCCGGTGCTCTACAGTCAATTAAAGGTGCTAGATACCAAACTGGCTAAAACCAAAAAACCCAGAAAGTCTTGTCCTTTCTCCTTCTGTAATGTGGAGTTCTCTGCCCTTCCTGAATTCACATACTGCAATCGGTCATACCAACCCTACAACTATTAAAAACCTTTACAGAAATGTTCTTGCTCTGCTCAGTTTCATTCTCTGAATTAGTAAGACAAACCCCTCACTATATAGAAATAATTCCAAAATTACTTCAGAACAATTCAAAATGTAAGCTTTCTTTTTTTGTTGTTTTTGGTAAGGATAAAATGTCAAAAGCAGGAAAGACTCCAGGATGGCTTTACTGTCAGGATTTGTCTTGGCTTTGCTGCTGTGAGAAGTTTGGCCAGAAAATACACTAATAAATCGAGTACCTCAAGGAGGCCTGTGTCACTGAATGCCTGCCCTGTACCATTAATGTGTGTTTGTGTCTGAAAGAGCCTGAAGAGTACCTGTGGAATAGAAATGAGAGTGAAGAGTACTGTGGGAACCCCTGGCTGCTCTCAGAATGGAAGCAGCTTTGTGCCTGCTTGTGGGGTAGTTATTTCATAAATCAAGTATAGTTTGACTGAAGTCAGTGGAGATTGAAAGCAGTATAAAAGAGTAATCGTGTGTGTGAGATTTTTCTCTAAAAATGCCTGTGGAACAGAAGTACTCTGTGTACCAGAGTGTAAGGGGAAGAAGCATGGGTCTTCTTCATGGCGCTTTTTGAAGCGGACCCAAGGAAAACTGCATATGTTTTGGAGATATCAATCAAATGTGATGGCCTGTATTTCAGTATGAAGGTGTATGTTCTTTTTGTGTCGTATATAAAACATCTGCTAGCATCAAGGGACATAATCATAGAATGCTTTGGGTTGGAAGGGACCTTAAAGTTCCTGGAGTTCCAACCCCCTGCCCTGGGCAGGGACATCTCCTACCAGAGCAGGTTCCTCCAAGCCCATGCATGACTGCTTCTAGCAGTATATGCTGCTTTGTCATTTATTTCCTGTCAAATGTATTGAAATCCCATGAATAGAAAATCTAATTACCCTCTTTATGAAACACAGCTATTAGTTGTTTACAACTTCCCAAGTTTATCTTGGACCATACAGTTTCTGCAGTGGATGATGTAACCAAAACCTGTGCCTGTTAAACTATCAAGAAAGGAGTGTAATGGGGGGGGGGGGGAGGGGGGGGGGCAAAAAGGCCANNGGGGGAAGAGAGGGGGTAAAAAAGGCACCCCACCTCGAAAGTAAACCTGAACCTTCGATTAGAAATAGACCCATGAGTTTTACTCTGAGAAGCAACAGAAGCCAAGTGCAGTAAGTTACTCACTACAGATTTTCTGTGAGCCTGTCCCAGACAATAGTAGTAACAAGTGTGAGTAAATAATCTGCTTTCCTGGGAAACACCAGACTCTCTGATAGACAAACATTGGCAAACATGGCCATGAAAATAATTAAAGTCCTAGCTTGGAATTAACTGTACAGTGCTAAGACTTTTAGAGGACACAGGGGTGTGTGTGTGTGTGTATATATATATATATTTGTTTTTTTTCCAAATACTCTTAAGTTGTTGTGACTACTAAAATGTGTTCTGAATGGTGGAGTTGTTAGGCCTTTTCTTATTCCAAACCTTCTTTTCTCACTTCAGTCATTGTTTTGATTATTGTATTACTTGTAACCCTTACTTGTAGCAAATTGTTTAGATTTTATTTCAGTGCCTCATGAATAGGGATAAGAACATTATCTCCACGGGGGTGACAGAGAGCTGCTAATTAGTCTACTGTAAGGTAAATTAACTTAGTGTGCCTGAGAAGTGTCTAGTAATAGTTACCAGCAGGAATCAGCAACCAGCCTGCCTAAGCTACAGGTGAATCTAGTATTGTAATGCATTCATTTTAAAGCGTTCAGACTTTAGGAATACTTTTCATCAACTCATCTTGCCTACTTGGAAAGCATTTAGAAAGGGAGAAGCAGCAAAGTAACAGCAGTTACTTACAATTACTGACTTTTAAACTTTAAAAAAAAATCTTACCCAGGTGGATAAACTTTCTCTATTGAACTTATAGAAGGAAATACCGATTTGTTTTGGTTTATGGTTGGGGGGTTTTTTGTCCCTCGTAGATCAGAGCTGTCGGTGGGAGATGTATCTACGAGCTCTCTGAAGGGGACTGTCGTGGTTGCTCAGTGTGACTGCAGTGACTCTGAGGAGTGCGAGTGCTCCGTGCCTTCTCTGAGACTCAACTGCACTTACATCTTGTGGCTGAAGATGACGATTGGTGTAACACCTCTGTGGTCCCCTCTGATGTCAGTCAAGCCCATAGACATAGGTAAGTATAACGTATATTTTAAAGCTGTTTTTTTTTTGTAATGGAGAACAGCAGCAGGGTGTCTCTGCTGGAGAAGGAAGGCACAGACGGAACAGGAAAAGGCTTCCTGGTGCTGTCTCACTTGCACAGGGTGGTGCTGTACGTGTTTCAGAGCTGCCTAATGCCTGTCTGGGCTCTAGTACAAGCCCATTCTGAGCAAATGTCAGGCTGTCAACATGCCCAAGGTTTCATTTCATTTCTAATGTGCTGGAGTCTGGGGCGGTGGTGGGACTTATCTGTGTTCCTGAGGACTTAATTTAAGAAGTGAGGGAGAAAAGAATCTGTCCCTAAAGTTACTTAGCGAATAAAATCACCTCTTTTCTCAAGCAGCTCTGACTTTACACATACAATACCACCTTTTTCCAAGCTGGAAAACATTCCTCTGTATTTAATCAAGTCAAAACTATACTGATGTTATGAATTTGGTATGTGTTGCTGCCCAGTATGCACAGTTATGGCAGGTTTCTGCAAATTTCAACAAGGCAGGGGCACTGTCAGCTGTGGGGAAAAAATACAGAAATGTTATAGACTTCTTCCTAACCAACATGCTTTGCAGCCAGACTAAGTGAAAAGTCTCTGGATGGGCTGGTTTGGAAGATGAGAAGTTACATTTTTCATCGTGCTGCTTTGAAATTATGCTCCAGGAAAAAGAAAAATCAGAGTTGTTGCCAGTATTTAAAAATGAGATAATTAGTTTGTTCTGCTTAGTGAAGTTCATTTTTAAAAATGCATAATATTAGTGTATGTTCTGCCAAGGTTTAGCTCAATTAACATTATTTTGACAGTAAAGCTGTGGATACTTGTGAAACACAGAGTTGTACTTGCTCGTAGATGGTGTCAATAGAACAGGTGGCGTCAGTGGAACAGACATCACTTGGATTGAAAGAGTGACAAAAGTGTGATGTAGAAATCACTGCCTTGGGTTTTGAAAGCTCTGCCATTCTCTGAGGAAGAGTGGGTATAATCCTCAGGTATCACTCTAAATTGCCCGTCCATTTCCCTCTCTGGAGAGGGCTTTTCATCACTCCAGGAAGTTTCTGAAACCCTCCTTTTTCACTTCTCCCTAATGTGGCTCTACTGGAAACCTTTTGTAGCAGTAATCACTGGGGAAGGGTTGGGAATAGAAATCCTTTGTGTACAATATGAGGGTGTTGTCTCCTGTCTCCTAAGGAGCTGAGCTGTGCTCAGCACTCCCATCCCTCTTTTCAGCCAAAAATCCCACCCCTCTTTTCAGCAAAAATCCCATCCCTCTTTTCAGCCAAAAATCCCATCCCTCTTTTCAGCCAAAAATCCCACCCCTCTTTTCAGCAAAACAGGTCAATTAGTGCTTGGTTACTGGGGAGAATTGTGGCCCAAGGCAAGAAATTCCTGTAGCCTTAAGGCAAACATTAGGTCAAACGGCTCATACTGGTAACTCACTCCATAACACGGCCAGGGTGCACTTTTCCAGTGACATGATGCTGTCATACAGTGGCTGTAGAGCAGCTCTTGCAAACTGAGTTTAAAGGAAAGGCATGAAAGAGACTTCTGAATCGGTAGAAACCCATTGCTGCTGCAGTCAGGGGCGATAAGGCTAGTGGTAAACTTGTTAATTAATCTGTCTGCAGTAAAGCCTGAGCCTCCTCTGAACCTGGGCCTAGAAATGACAGAGAAAGGTCAATTGAAGATCTGCTGGTCCCCCCCTCTGCTGATGCCATACCCACTCCAGTATGAAGTAAGGATCTCCAGTGAAAACGGTTGGCAGGTGAGTCAGCTCTGCTAACTTGGTTTTACGATGCAGGTTGGTGGGTCTCTTCCAGAGCCCAGCATTTCTCACCACCCTCCTTCTCCTTGGGCACTGGTGGGTTTAGCAGCACAGCTTCTCTGGTGGAGTTGGGCAGGGCACACTGGTTTCTCCTGAGCTGGTGTTTCCAGTAGACCTTGGACATCAACAGAGTGTGGTTAAACTGGCGAGCTGGACTTTACATCTGTTACACTGAGAAAGCTGCTACACAGCATTGAAAGACCCATCTCCTGTTGGCTCTTACAAACAAACTCCCATCTTTTTGGATGAAGTGCTAGTTTCTGTGAAGCCCAAAGGTCTGTGAAGTCTAAGGGGGAAGTTCTCTCCTCTCAGCAAATCCCAGATTGCACAATACCTGCATGTACGTTTAATATTTAGAGCTTTTATTAGTGAATTGGTTTTTCTGTTGTCACCGCATAACTGGCTCTGGAATAAAAAGCGACTGTTAATTAGCAGTCCTTAACGACATGATGTGTTTTCCACAGAGTTATGCAGTTTCTACCATATTCAAATTGACAGTAAATTTAAATAAGAAAGCTTTTTTAACCCGATTTGCTACCTAAAAGCTACACTGTAGACTGTTTTGCTTGTCTTTGTCCCTTTTGTTTTTTTTTTCCTTTTTCCTGTTTCGTTGTGGAACAACAATGGCTTCTGACAATCCCACAGATGGTTCCAGCTGCTGCAGAAACCTCACTGGCCATCGAGAATGTGCTACTTGATTCTTCACCAGTAGTTCAAGTGCGGGGCAGGAACCGTCGGGGGCCGGGGTTCTGGAGCGACTGGAGCACACCGTATAACCTGGGAGGTAGGTCAGGGGCAGCCACAGACGTGCAGTGGAACAGAACTGACTTCCCAGTTTGATTTGGTTTGTGGAATGAGTATTTGGGAGTGTGTGTTATCCAGGAGGCACCGTACGCGCGAGCTGGGCTGAAAAATCCCGTGGAAGTTCTTTCCCCTTCTGTGTTCCTTCCTTTTTACACAGCTTGAGCTAAAAGGCTTCTGCCCTGTCACCCCCACGGCACCTCCTTGCCTGGCCCTGCTGCTTGCTCACCAAGCACCTGCTCAGCCCTGGAAAAAGCTCTTTTTCTAAGTGTTTTTCCATTTCAAAAGACAGTTGGCAGCGTTTAACCCCTACTCAGGAGAAGATTTTTCTCCCAAGGCTTTCCTGAGGCTTTGTAGTGGAACTAAAAGTGCAGAACACAGATTGGGGTTTGTAGATGTAACATAATCTGTCTTGGTTTGTAGAGCTGAGCCCCAGTTGTAAACTGCATGATAGCCCTGGCCACTCAGTCTCAAGGTGTTTAGGGTTAAGCATATAATTTATCTACTGTCATCAATTTACCACCCAAATTGGGTGAATTCCTGGCACACTGCACACGGTCAGAGCCCTCCTAGAATGAGGAAGGGGCTGTTATGATTTAATGAGGTCGCTTATACCAACACAGCTCCTGCTAAAATGATAGGTGGTGATGGCTCTTTATTCATGGTCAGAGTATATAGGAAGGCAAAGAACTATAGCCGGGCAAATCCTTGGTCAGCGATGAGGATTGCTGATCTGCTTTGCAGATTGAACAGGTTTGGGTCAGCCTAAAGAGTTCAGGACTTTTCACATTATATTTTCCCGTGCTCTGCTTATTGTTAACAGGAAACATGATGACAGGACAAGGGGTAACGCGTGCAAGCTGGAACAGAGGAGGTTCCACTTGAATATGAGGAAAAACTTCTCACAGTGAGGGTGACTGAACAGTGGCAGGGGCTGCCCAGGGAGGTGGTGGAGTCTCCTTCTCTGGAGACATTCCAAACTCTCCTGGACATGTTCCTCTGTGATGTGCTCTAGGTGTTCCTGCTCCAGCAGGGGGATTGGACTAGATGATCTTTCAAGGTCCCTTCCAATCCCTGATACTCTGTGACTCTGTGTGATTCTGTGAATCATTTTGGTCTGTGTTGTCACAGGTGTCCTCTGAACTATTAGCTGATAGGGCTAGTGCTTTACCTCAGCACTTAGGTGTACGTTTTCTCTGATGGGCCAATGTTGGGATGAGCCAGCAGAGGCAAAGTGGAGTGTGAGGCACAAGCACCACCTCACGTTAACACCGTGAGAGTAAATGCTGAAATCATTTCAATTATGTTTGTTTAGTTGTCATTTAGTTATTTAGTAGCATTTTTGTACAACTGACCAGTTTCATGTTCTGGTGTATAATTAAGGTGAGTCTTTGACACTGACAGCGTTGTAAGTCTGCTCTGATAGCTGAGAAGGCCTTAGGATTGGAAAAATCCTAAAATATCTGACTTGGTTGCTCAAATACAGAAAGCAAAGCTGGCCTTTTAAGGATTTTCATGTTGGCCTTGGGTTGATCTGTGGCAGCTGCTCCTTTTCAGCAGGTCTAAACCACCTGGAGCTTCCCTGAGTACTCAACATGTTTACATGCTTTGCAAATTCAGTGTCTTTATTCTTAGGTGAATTACTGGTGTCTCACTGGTACCATTTGGTATTAACCACACCGCTGAGAGGGTAAAACAAGTTTTTGAGAGGTTAATCTCTTGCTGAGTTCAATAGGACCAGGATTAGTGACTCCTGGAAAGTCCCCTCTCCTCCAGTTCTGAACAGCAACTCTTTCAGCATCTGTGTTCCAGTGTCACAGTAACACTTCAGCTGGTAAAGGGTTTCATTCCAAATCCTTGCAGGGTTCAAACATTCCGAGGATTTTTTGGGTTTTTTTTTTGTTCTCAAACATAAGCATAGCTCTTCTCTTACTTGGACCTTCTCTCACTTTCACCTGAGCACCATTATATGATTTTAGAGTCTGTGGTGTATACGTTTGTGAGGCTGATTGCAGGAGCTGACCCTTTTTAGGTTGCAAGTACTTGTTGTGGTACCTAAATACCCTGACCCCGTGCCTTAAAGACGAGGGCTGAGTAAAAAGCAGCAGCTTTAATGCAGCTTCCCAAGATTTAATTTAGAGGAGCCCGTATAATTCCCTGTTTCCCTTGTGCTGCTGTGTATTGCTTTCACTCATTTAACTCCTGTTTGCCTGGGGATATTAAAGGTTATTTTTATCAGAAGTTACGAATATTGGTTATGGTGGGAAATGGTCGAAGGCTCATTTCTACCCCTCTCACTTTATACTTGTTAATAGAATTTAGAAATACAGCTGGATGATAATAGTAGTAATAAATTATTTCTGTTGACATATGCTTTTATGCTTTTTGTTCAGTTTCTAATCTCAATGGATATTTTTCTTCCTTTTTTTTTTTTCTTTTCCCCCTTCTGTGTAGCTGAAGTCCTGTACTTCCCTCCTAAGATACTGACCAGTGTTGGTTCTAACGTTTCCTTCCATTGCATCTATAAAAACAAAACCAAGGTTGTAGCGTCCAAGAAGATTGTTTGGTGGCTGAATTTAGTAGAAGAAATCCCAGAAAGTCAGTATACGCTTGTGAACGATCGCGTAAGCAAAGTTACTCTTTTCAACTTGAAAGCAACAAAACCTAGAGGAAGTTTCTTCTATAACGCATTATACTGTTGTCATCAAAATAGGGAGTGTCATCATAGATACGCTGAATTATATGTAGTAGGTAAGATTCCAGATGATTTTAAATTATAATTTTGGTGCATTTTCATAGTCAGGTCAGAATATTTCCATTCTAAACTTCAGCTAGCTTTTACTGAGCAGTTGTGACTTGTAATGCATGTTTTCCTGTAAACGATTCTATCTTTATTAATGAACTTTCAATGTGTCTTAATTAGATGTGAATATTAACATCACATGTGAAACGGATGGGTACTTAACTAGAATGACTTGCAGATGGTCTGCAAACCCAAACACCTTGCTTCTGGGGAGCTCCTTGCAGTTCAGATACTACAGGTATGTAGAGCTTTTAATGCACTCCCTATGTTTGGAAAGTGTCACTCTGGGAATACTGCTACAGCTAAGAATTCTGAATAGATGGAATTGTAAAATGTGCTTGGATTCTGTAGTTGGGTCATTTTCCCAACTGGGACCCCAGCTATGTGTGTGGAAAGGGGACCAGAGATACCTGAGAACATAACGTGGACTCTATTTGCCATCATCTTCAGCATTCGTAAAACCTGTAGGTGCAGTTTGGAAGCCACTTCTCTTAAAGCAGATGTGTTTACTTGTATCAGTTAGAAAAATTGTTCTTCTAGTTCCTCATATCTACAAATTATAAGGAAATAAGGAAACAGAGTGTTCACAGTGGGAGTGACTGGGCACTGAAGCAGTGGCCCAGGGATGCTGCAGAATCTCTGTCCTTGGAGACTTTCAGATCTTGACTGGGCAGCTTCATCTGACTTAACCTAGTCTTAATTAACTAAATCTGAGTTTAACCCCGCTTTGCATGGGAGGTGGGACTTGAGACCTCTTCAGGTCTGCATTGACCAGCAGCAGCAGGGAGGTGATTGTCCCCCTGTGCTCAGCACTGGGGAGGCCACACCTTGAGTCTGGTGTCCAGTTCTGGGCACCTCAGCACAAGAGAGATATCGAGGAGCTGGAGCGAGTGCAGAGGAGGGACACAAAACTGGTGAGAGGCCTGGAGAATAAGGCTTATGAGGATCGATTGAGGGAACTGGGATTGTTTAGTTTGAGGCAGAGGAGGCTGAGGGGAGACCTCATCCCTCTCTCCAACTGCTTGAAAGGGCATTGCAGAGAGGTTGGTGCTGGTCTCTTCTCAGGGGCAATGAGCGAGAGAAGGAGAGGGAATGGCTGCAAGCTGCAGCAGGGGAGGGTTAGGCTGGCCATGAGGAAAAGGTTTTTCCCAGAGAGAGTGGTCAGTCAGTGGAATCAGCTGCCCAGGGAGGGGGTGGAGTCCCCATCCCTGACTGTGTTTCAGAGTAGATTGGATGTGGTGTTGAGGGCTCTGGTGTAGGGGAGAACTTGTAGAGTGGGGCTGATGGTTGGACTCCATGATCCCAAGGGTCTCTTCCAACCTAAATGATTCTATGATTCCATTCAATCATCATTTTTTCTAGAATTCTGTATCTTTCTGTCCATATCCTGGCAGTAGATATAGAAAGTACAGAGAAGGGATTTAATTCATTCCAGATGGTAAAAATCTTATAAAGAGAGAGTCACATCTTAATTCAACGGAGGGATTATTGCTTTATGAGGGTGGCATCTTCGTTGGCGAGAGCAATTCTCACTTTTCTTGGTTGTGGCCAGGTGTTTTGGCCAAGCTTGTTTTCAGAGGGTTGGTTTCCTCTGGTCTGTCTTCTGGACAGAGCAGGAGAGCTGGGGGGTGGTGTGGGGCAGACACAGTATTGTTTGTGAAACAGAAAGCCGATGAGTGGCTCAGCGTGTGATCATCCTTACCTTCATCCCTGTGCTCAAATATGTGATAATACCGTTTCACCAGGAAACTACAACCCCTCTTTGAGTTACTAATGTACTGAGCTTGAGAGTTTCCTACAATGGTGTTATTCTTTCTATAAACAAGACAGACAGACATACAGACGGCCCTTCCTGAGGAAAAAATCTGTAGTTTTGCTGCTCTGCTGGACTGAGTACGCGAAAGTTTTGGCCAACAAGTTTAAATCAGCCCCGAGGACCTAATCCTCTTTGGAGAGCTGGGCTGTCTTCTGTCTTGGAGGCAGACTGAAGTCTTGAAGGATTGTAGTACCCAGGTGAATATTTCTCTGGATTTTGTGGACTGAAGTGACAACTGGAATGTTTGAGATTTCCAGGGGAGGCTTTTAGGGCAGGATTACTGACTCGCCGACGGCTAAGGCAGGTTTTGTTTCAACTGCCTTCACAAATAGGAGTATAATAAATGCACTGCTGGGCAGGGAGCTTGATACAAAATGCCACACTGCTCTGCCATGGGTTTTATTCCCTTTATTTTTTTAACTGTTGAGGTTTAGCTAAAAATGTGTTGTTTTTTTCCAATAAGAGGTGATAATCTGTGTATTTGTTACATGTCTCTGCTAGATCAAAGAGGGAACATGAATACAGGCTAAAATGCTTCCCAGATGCTAGTATTTATTTTGATCTTTTTGTTCTTGGTTTGTTAATAGTAAGATCTGAAAGAGGAAAAATAAAACAAAATAAACCCAACAAATCACAGGGGACCACGTGAATGTAGCAACTACCAAAAAGTTAAAGACATCTAAAAATCCCTAATTTTGAAAACACCAGTAGCATTTGCATAATCTTATATTGCATATTGGGGACAAAAATACAGAAAGAACTTGAATATTTTTAGAAGCTTGAAACCAAATTAATTGGTTGGGCTTCTTAATTGCCCAAGCTCGATTATAAGAGGTACCGTATATAGGCTGGAGTTGCTTAGACATAGACAGGCCCTTGGGATGAAGGTTGGAAGTTCCTGTGTTGCACTGGGCTATCCAGGAGTGCGTGGCTGTTCTTCTCAGTTACTGATGGAACTACATTGTGCAGATGAAATCCAATGCTCTGCAATAATTCGGTGCAATAGCTTTGCTCGTGGGGTTTTGTTTCGGTTGGGTTGTTACTTCGTCCCCCTCTACAGCCGGCCTTGCCAACAGAAACAGCAGAGAAGTGATCACGCTGGAGGAAGAGAGAATGCAGGGCTAAACCTTCAAAGCACAAGGCACCAGTTTAATCAGTGTATTTTATTGTTGACAGGAAGAGGAGAGATTCAGCTGAGCGAAACTGTTGTGGTTCAGCTCAATAACTAGTACCCTCTCTGGCCGCTCTCACCACAAGTCTGAGCTGTGCACAGGCTTAGCAGAAATTAGGAGAAACTGGAAAACTTGCGCTCACTGATAAGATGTCCAGTGCCATTTTATGCAGAGTCCGGGTCTGTTGTTGCCAGATGCGATACCGCCTGTAGGTGGGATTTGAATACTGCCCTCCAGAACGGCTGTTTCCATCTCCCGGAGACCTCACCGGGCACCTCCGATTGATCCATGTGGCAGCTTTCCCCTGGAAGCCAGCTGATAGTTTGGGAGTCATATTCCTGGCAGGAGGGAATTCTTGGCTAGACATCTGCCTTGCTACGTGTATTGCTGATCCACACCACTCGAGTAACAGATTTATGAGTGTTTGGAGGGGCCTGCTCTTGGCCTACCCGTTCCTTCCTGTGGTTAGTCTGTTATCAAGAGATTTTGCACAGAGGGAGAGCCCTCTGTGTCCTGCTTTTTAAGGTTAAAAGCCAAAGATTTAAGGGGTAACCCCATTATCTATCCATTTAGTGCAGACTCAAGTTCAAGATTTGTCCAAACAATCATCAGAAAAACCCGGATGGTTCCAGTGACACCATTTGTTTTAATGTCCTTCAGAGTTCTATGTTACTGATGCCACGGGCAGTTTATAGTTGCAATGTATTAACTGAATACTTTTTTTCTTCTTTAAAGGAGCAGAATTTATTGTGCTGACTTTCCAAGTACCTCTCCAAAATCAGAGGTGAAAGAATGCCATTTACAGAAGAATCATTCTTACGAGTGCATGTTCCAGCCTATTTTTCTTCTGTCTGGATATACCATGTGGATAGAGTTTAAGCACTTCCTGGGAACACTTGAGTCCTCACCAACCTGTGTTGTTCCAGCAGATGTGGGTAGGTCAGAGCTTCGTGCACCTCTGTCCTCACTTGTGCCCTTGCATCGCATTCCTTATATGGTGCAGGGAAAGTACTGCTTCACAGCATTTCAAATAAATTGGATTGTGGAAAGAACATAGAAACATAAGAGCTTTGACATTGTCATCTTCTTCCAGTCCCTGAAGGGGCTACAGGAAGGCTGGGGAGGGTCTGTTTACAAAGGCCTGCAGGGACAGGACAAAGGGCAATGGCTTCAAGCTGGAGAAGAGCAGCTTTAGATTGGACATTAGGAATAGGTTCTTTGAGGGTGGTGGAGCACTGGGACAGGTTGCTCAGGGAGGTGGTTGAGGCCCTTTCCCTGGAGATCCTCAAGGGGAGGTTGGAGAAGGCCCTGGGCAACCTGGTCTAGTTGGGGGTGTCCCTGCTGAGTGTGGGGAGGTGGAACTAAGTGACCCTGGAGGTCCCTTCTGGCCTGGACCATCCTATGATTCTGAAAGACTTTGGATGAAATGTTATTTCCATACATTTTGCTCCTCACAGGAGCAGATTATAACTGCAGTTAATACCTATAAAATGAAACATCCAGTTTTGCATGTTTATCCTCTTGGGCGTTTTGCAGAGGCAGCTACAGAAAATGCTAGTATTAGATTTTAAAAGGCTGTCTTGTTTTCATGGTCTTTGCTTCTGTTTTCTTTCTGAAGTCTTTGGTTAGTTGTTAAGCTTACACTTTGATTCAGTGTAGCACTATGGTCTTTCTGACAGTTATATATTCTGTACAGTCATAGGCACTGTTCATGCCTTTGCAAAGTTTCTTCCCATCAAGTACTTAGATTGGAATAAAAGCAAGAGGCAAGAAGAGTGTTTGAGTGTTTTCAAACACTGCAAAACCTGCAAAGCACTTCTGATTTTCTGGTTGATGACTCGAGCACTCACTGGACTGTGTGTTTTGGACACAAATGCGAACATGCTGAGAGAAAGCATGGGAGGTAGAACACAAGTGTGACATGAAATAAAGCAGGTTTAGAAAATACATCTCTTCTCTGTGTGTGGAAACACGAATACAGAGAACATAAAGGATTCCAAAGGGAAAATAGAGTGAGTAAAAAGGAACGTGAGGGGAAGGAAAGGCAAAGTTCTGTGTTAAACCTAAGTGGGGCATGGGAATTACTATTACTGTATTACTGTTACTTTAGTGGCTTTGTGGTTTTCCAGGTTGCTCTGGTCTAGTTCTGAGGGAGCTGTTTGGGCCTTTATGATCATCAGAGAAGTATTGGGAGCCCTGGGCATCAGCAAGAGGGGTGGCTCAAGAGCTGGCGGGTGGGGATCCTGTGCTTCTGCTGCTTAGACCATTTGCCAGGAGATCCTGGTGCCCTGGCAGTCAGAGCGTCAGTCTGTTGGGCACAATTTAAAGCTTATCTCAATTTTTCAGTTGCTGTTATCCCTCACTCACAGTCTGTCTGATCAGGCAAAACAAATCTATTCTAACTTTGTTAACAAGCTGCGGCTTTGTGGCGTTTGTGTTTGGTCTGCTGAAGGAGCTCGGTTTTGGTGGAATTTCTTATTAGTGAAATAAAAACCTAACCTAATATTTCCATTAATCGTTGCAGACTGCCTGTCACCACCACGTGTGCCACTGCTTTCCATGGCGGTGCAGTGCTATTGCCTGGGGGAGGTGTCTGTCACCACCACGTGTGCCACTGCTTTCCATGGTGGTGCAGTGCTATTGACTGGGGGAGGTGTCTGTCACCACCACGTGTGCCACTGCTTTCCATGGTGGTGCAGTGCTATTGACTGGGGGGGAGGTAGGAGGTGCTGGCACCGATGATCTGAACTACTGTGGTTTCAATTAAAATCGAATGTGCTGAAACTTGCCCGTGGCTTTGTTTACTGTCAAACGGGAAATTGGCCCAAATTTTGACCAAAACCAAAATGACCCAAAAAAATCTTCAATTGGAGTTTCAAAATCCAAGTTTCTTAGAGAATAAACATTTTATTAATATTGATAATAATAATAAAAAAGCACCACGGTCAAGTTTCTCTACCTGAGAGACACCAGTGCAGAAGTTACAGTCACGGGGCTTTTGGTTTTTTTCTTTCAATTTTCTAGTGAAGCCGCTTCCTCCCTCCAACGTTAAAGCAGAAATCACCAGGAATGAGGGGCTGCTGAACGTCAGCTGGACCAACCCCGTGTTTACAAACAACGAGCTTAAGTTTCAGATTCGGTTTGCCGTGAACAGGAAAGAAATTACCTGGGAGGTACCGTCTTTTTGCCTCTAGATCAAAGCCTGAATTGTTGTAGTGTTGACATTTAGCGTGTGGGATGGTTTCTGTGGAGTTTGTGGAGTGGAATGAAACGCTTGCAAACAACCCCGTGGATGGCTACAGGCTTGGGGCAGTGTGGCTGGAGCTGCCTGGCAGAAAAGGACTGGGGGTGCTGGTCCACAAGGGGCTGAACATGAGCCAGCAGTGTGCCCAGGTGGCCAAGAAGGACAAGGGCATCCTGGCTTGCATAAAGAATAGTGTGACCAGCAGAAGCAGGGAGGTGATTGTCCCCCTGTGCTCAGCACTGGTGAGGCCACACCTTGAGTCTGGTGTCCAGTTCTGGGCACCTCAACACAAGAGAGATATCAAGGTGCTGGAGCGAGTGCAGAGGAGGGACACGGAGCTGGTGAGAGGCCTGGAGAATAAGGCTGATGAGGATGGATTGAGGGAGTTGGGATTGTTTAGTTTGAGGAAGAGGAGGCTGAGGGGAGACCTCATCCCTCTCTACAACTGCTTGAAAGGGCATTGCAGAGAGGTTGGTGCTGGTCTCTTCTCACGGGCAATGAGCGATAGAAGGAGAGGGAATGGCTGCAAGCTGCAGCAGGGGAGGGTTAGGCTGGACATGAGGAAAAAGTTTTTCCCAGAGAGAGTGGTCAGTCAGTGGAATCAGCTGCCCAGGGAGGGGGTGGAGTCCCCATCCCTGACTGTGTTTCAGAGTAGATTGGATGTGGTGTTGAGGGATCCGGTGTAGAGGAGAACTTGTAGAGTGGGGCTGATGGTTGGACTCCATGATCCCAAGGGTCTCTTCCAACCTATCTGATTCTATGATTCTATGAAATGTTCATTAGCATTATCTAGCAAAGGAATGTTACCAATTAGAGATAATAGAAAGGCCACTTTCTCATTGGATTAATTTTCAGGAATTTGGGCTTTAACAGATGCCTTCACCAGCCTTTTGTGCTTACTCTGAGTGTTTTCACTTCTGTTACAGCTTTATGAGGTTTCAAATGCACCAAGATCAGCTGTGATAAAAGTTCAGAAGCTCTGTGTGGAGTACATTGTTCAGGTGAGGTGCAGAGACCTGGAGGGACCGGGTTACTGGAGCAACTGGAGCAGACCAGCCTATACCCTGGTACAAGATATCAAAGGTACGTGTGTTCCCAGAGCGGGCTCGGCTGGTCTGTCCAGTGCCAGCTGAGGTGTGCCACTGCTCTTTCAAAACTCTGTCACCTTGCAGCTCCTTTGCAAGGCCCTGAATTTTGGAGAACTGTTATTGAAGATCCAGCCAGGAGGCAGAAGAACGTTACGCTCCTGTGGAAGGTGAGAACAATGACATCTTGGTCTTTCACTTTGACCCAGAAAATCCACGGGGAGGATTGCCAAAATGGGAGCACGATAAGCACAAGCAGTTGATGTTTCTGGGACTTTGCAGGGCACTTGGGATAGGACTTCTTTGGTGTTCCTGCCCCTTGCTTGGCTAATACTAGTGGGTTTGAGGGAATAATGATGCAATACTGTGATACCAAGTGAGCTGGTTCTGTCTTTGCCCAGTCAGCCTGTCTGGTATTTTACTGCCTTCACTTCAGTGTTAGTTGTACGCATGCGACGGAACAGGGGCTTAAAATGCAATTTGTTCTAATACACAGAAAAAAAGATTAACAGGGAATCAAAACCTCTAAGTTACAATGAGACGCGTTCTTCAGCTGCCAAGGTCTCCGGGCAGAATGTGCCAGTGACTCCCAGGCAGCTGCCTGTACAAACACCACTGGAACTGCCTGTGAACTGGGCAAAGCTGTGTTGAAAGGTTAATACAGGACAGAGAAGGGGGGGAGAAAGTACATCAGGGACTGCCCGCTCCTGTTTGCCCACATTTAGGATGCAAAGTCGTCTCTTCTGGTTTTACAGTCCTGAAATATGAAATAGTGAGTTACTACGGGAGTCTGGAAGTTTGTATTTCTTGGGAGAACTTTGTAGAGTGGGGCTGGTGGTTGGACTGGATGGTTCCAAGGGTCTTTTCCAACCTGAGTGATTCTATGGTTTCCTTGTCCCCGTCTGCCCCCCTTTCTCTGGAAGGATAGCAGGTGAGTATTCCAGCTCTCCGAGACAGAAGAAATGAAAGCTTTACCTGGCCTTTGCTGAAAGGGCAGTAGCCAGTCTACAGAATACCTTCATTGAGTCGTGTTTTCTTAAATTTGGAACAGTGTCTTCTGCCCAAGTAACACTTGCTTTTGAGATCAAAATTAATTCGTGCCAATATTCCCTGCAGCCGCTGCCGAGGAATCGCTCGCTGTGCAGCGTGAGCCGCTACCTTATACAGCATCGGACATCAGGAAACACCTCGTGGTCAGAGTATGCTGATAATGGCACTACCTGTTCCTTTCCATGGACTGAAGACACACACACCATTACAGTTTTAGCCATGAATTCAGTGGGAGTTTCTTCAGTTAATTTTAATCTAACTCTCTCACAGCAAATGAGCACAGGTAAGAACACCCAGCAGTGAGATGTGGAAAATGGTAGGAATCCTCCTGGCACTTTTGGACAGAGCCTTCTGTTAGGGTACAGAAATGGTGATTTGTTCAGCTGAATTGTCCAGGCCTGGAGAATAAGGCTTATGAGGATCCATTGAGGGAGTTGGGATTGTTTAGTTTGAGGAAGAGGAGGCTGAGGGGAGACCTCATCCCTCTCTACAACTGCTTGAAAGGGCATTGCAGAGAGGTTGGTGCTGGTCTCTTCTCACGGGCAGTGAGCGATAGAAGGAGAGGGAATGGCTGCAAGCTGCAGCAGGGGAGGGTTAGGCTGGCCATGAGGCAAGAATTCTTCCCAGCAAGAGTTGTCAGAGCCTGGACTGGGCTGCCCAGGGAGGGGGTGGAGTCCCCATCCCTGACTGTGTTTCAGAGTGGATGAGCTGTGGTGTTGAGGGATCTGGTGTAGGGGAGACCTTGTAGAGTAGGGCTGATGGTTGGACTTGATGATCCCAGGGGGCTCTTCCAACCTAAATGGTTCTATGATTCTATGAATTTGGGAAACAGGTTCTGTATCTCAGCTATTTGAAAAATGAAAATTCCATCATAGGAAAATCTTAATGATTTTGGAGTTGGGAAAAGAGTTGGCTTTAACTGGGCTTTCTTCCCTCCACTGACAGGGTAAAGTAATGAAAGAAAAATAAAATCTTCCAGTAGAACTGTCTTTGATCTGTTCTGTTGGGGGAACACCCCGGATTCCTGCTGGGGAATGTTTTCTTGTTTCCAAAATGAAATACGGTCTCGTTTCCCCAGCTGCTCACCTGACGGGCTGCCAGAGCACATAGTTTGCAAAGGTTTGGCTTTACTCCCTCTGCAGCCTCTTCATTGATTTGGCTGCACTCTGCTTTATTAAAAAAATAATAATAAACTAGTAAAATTAACACATTTTCAAAAGCAAAACCTGCTTTTGAATACTTGGCCTGTGGAACATTCATGTGCAGCTATAGCTGTGGAGACAGTGCTGTATCTTCTTGGGACTGTCCTGCTCCACTGCAGTTTTTAGAGCATTTTTATGGATTAAATTCCCTCTGATACAGTGTAGAGGCATATTCTGGAAACCCCTGGGGTTGGAAGCAGGGGTAGTGGGAAGCGTTTGTCTGACTGGATTGCTATCATGGTGTGTTACTTTGAGAGACTGGACAGGAATTTAGCTCGCAAGGCTCTCGGTGTGTGCTCTGCTAGCTAGGTGTTGACAGTTCAGTAGTTGTTGATGTATGTATTTTTTAGTTAAGGGGTGATAATTAAGGAGGTGCACATGAGAATCGGGATATTTGATGGGTATCTGGTGAGAAACTTGATCTCTGCGGTGTTGGGGTCTGGGTGGTGTAAACTGAGCTCTGCTGGCTTAAAGAGAAGTAAGTTTGCTTCTGTGAGCTGCAGAACGGGCCTTGTCACGTGGAAGATCATTAAACAAGTAAATGATGAAGTGCTGAAACCATCACAGCTATTCACACCCAAGTAACTGGTGGCTGTTCTGTGCCTGTTCTGGCAGTGAGCGTGGTGCAGTCCCTCAGCGCTTACCCGGTGAACAGCACCTGTGTGGGTCTGGTTTGGACGCTTTCACCTCAAATATACGTGGTAACATCTTTTGTTATTGAGTGGAAGAACCTCAACAAAGAAGAGGAGATGAAATGGGTGCGAGTTCCTCCCAATATCAGTAAATACTATATTTATGGTGAGTGTGCACTTGAAAACTTATGTTAATTGTAACAGAACACAAATAGGCAGCATTACTGACCTCTCACAGTCAATTTTTCCCCTCTGTGTGGGTTTTTTTTTTAAATCTCTGTTTTTGATGGCTTTTAAGTTAAGGACTGGTGGAACAATTCCTGATTCTCATTAGAGGACTGACTGCAAAGCATTGACTGTTGCATTAACCATCAGGGTCAACACAGAATGAAGCTCAGGTGTTCATTTTTTGGCAATGCAATAAAATTAGTCCTGGGATATTGAGTGCACCAGCTAATTAACTCAGTTTATATGTGCATTCCATTTGTGTCTTGGCTTTAATCTTAGAAATTTTTACAATAGAGGTGTTAATTCCAGAACAAAATAATGCTAGATTATCCACTACAGATTACTGGTTTTAATCTTTTGATACTAAAGTATGTATCTATAAAAAATGGCTTTGATTAATCCCCTTTCTCTGGGCTGATCTGAACTGTGCTGTGTGGTCCAGACCTCCTGTGGAGGTAATTGTTTAAAAGGAGGATAATAGTTTTCATCCAAAAGGCTGATTTCCTCTTTCCAGATCACTTTATTCTGATTGAGAAGTACCAGTTCAGCCTGTACCCCGTGTTTGCTGGAGGGGTTGGCAAATCCAGAGCGACGGATCAGTTTGCCAAAGGTGATGTATAAGATCTTTCTCCATGTTGCTTATGAAGTAGGAGCTTGTAAAAGTGAACTTGAAATGCAGAAATCTGGATCTTATCAGAAAACATAGTCAGAAATAAAGTAATTGTCATATACCCATCGTCAGTGATCTAGACTTGAGCTGCTTTAATTTGAAAACTCTTTGTGGAATTAGTTGAGTGGGGGACCTGGATACCTGTGAGTCTTCATCCTCCAGATGTGGGTTGTTCTCTCACTTCCTGCGCTCTGATTTCATTTCTTAGTAGTGAGGAAGCGGCGGGTGCCTCCCACGGGGATGGAGGAGCCACCTCGGTATTGAAAATGCTCCCTCCCCTCTTGTCTCAGTGTGCTTAAGGTGAAGGTTTGTTGATGTGCTCTGTGATCCACTCTGTGTGTGTTTAAGCTGTTGCTTCTGTTTATTTCCCTACTGTAAACTCTTCATTCACCAACAAATTATTGTACTGCTTTATCATCTGAATTCCTTTTATTTGCAGGTGGATATGAAAATGAGAACAGTGCCAGCCTCTCTGTGGTTCTGCCAATAATTATTTCAACCTCAGTTTTGTTGCTTGGAGCGTTGCTGGTTTCACACCAAAGGTGAGTTGGTCATTGTCACACAGAAGTCCCAGGTGGTCTTTAGAAGAAGCAGGGGCACAGGAGTCACTTCAGCCCACACCACCCATCCTTGCTTTGGCAGAGTGACTGGGGGGCAAGTTAAGGAGCGTAGCGGGCTTTGAATTTGCAAAGTGCTCTGAGATCCATCTTTGATTGTCACCACAAACTAAGGTCTGGAGTAAAAGCCAGTTGAAAAATGTCCCTCTGGGTTTCAGGGCGGGGGGATTGTTTCATTGTCACAGTGTTCTGGATAAGTAAAATCGGGCAGATTGCCTTTGCAACAGCAGAAAAGCAAAGGGCAGCAGTGCAAGATCTGTGGGGATGGTACCAATTCCAGACTTTCCTTAATATTTCAGAATGAAGAAACTCTTTTGGGAAGACATTCCAAACCCCAAGAATTGCTCCTGGGCACAAGGAGTTAATTTTCAGAAGGTGGGTACTTCCCTGGGGGGGCTGGAGCCAGTGCAGAGGAGGGACAGGGAGCTGGGGAAGGCCTTTTCTGTAGCTGGATCCCAGTTCTCCCTATTTTGACATGTTCCTCCTTGCTTTGGCAGCTTTCCTGCTGTAAAACATGGTTTGCTGCTATACACAAAATCTGGTTTGTATCTATTTGGTTTGTTTTGTCTTGAAATCATTAGGAAATAGGTGTTTTTTCAAGTGAAGTTTCCTTTGTAGCTGGGAGTTCCAGTTTCGCTGTTGGTTCTGCTCTCTCTTTTACACACCTGTGTGTTAGCTAGCAGCAAAGCATACATTTCTCCAAATTAAAGGGGTGTTTCTCTTCGTGCAGTTCAAACATAGAGCTGCTCTTCAGATGGGAGTGCTCTGCAAACACTACAGGAAGGCTGACTTTGATGCTAAATGCCCCAATCCTAGCAGGGGAAGTTACTGGGGCTGACATGTAGTTGTTTGAGGCTGTTGTTTGTACAATCCAAACAAAAAGCCAAGGAAGTCTGAGGGTGTAAGACCTTTTGTCTTGCAAAACCCCTGCCTGTTTTTTAACAAAACGTGTGTGTTCATGAACGTTGATATGAGTGGGATCGTTTGGCTGTTGCTGTTCCAGCTTAACGGCTGGGCTGTCTTGGCTGGAGCGCTGAGCACTCCGCAGGGCCCTTGCTTTGCAGCACTTGCCATGCAGACACCTCCCCGCTGTCTTGTCTCCTCCCTCAGTGTTCATCTTACACACAGACATCAGGAAGTGTCTATTTGAGGCTTCCCAACTGTACACTCTTCCAAAAACTCTGGGGGGGGTTTGCCTGTGGTTCTTAAAATCAGTAGTTTCATACTGGAACAAAGCTATTCAGTAATAGGTGAGCATTAAAATACACCTTTTCTTCTAGCCTGAAACTTTTGAGCATCTTTTCATCAAGCACCGGGAAGCGCTGTCGTTTGAGCCTCTTCTGCTGGAACCAGAAATAGTGCTGGAAGACTTCAGCGTGACTAAGGCGTTGAAAAAGGAAGACCCACAAGATTTCTTAGTGATTGATTCCATGTTTACAAGAACTCAAGACTCTGCACGTGACTCTGCTTGCTCCAGCAGCCACTTCAGCAGTAGCAGCTTCTCCGAGAGCTCCCACGATGGCCAAGTCAGCGGAGAAATGACAAGGCAGTGCGATATCAAATACGCTACCCTTATCAGTAACTCCAGATCCAGTGGGCTTCATGACCAGACACTGAATCTACGAAGCTTGTTTGATAGCTGCCTCCCAGCTGAGGACCCCTTAGTTACAGGCTCCTTCTCGAGCAGCTCTTGGGAGGCAGGAAAGGGGACGTTCCTCCTGTTACCCGACCCGCCTGGGAAGACTCTTTCCCTTTCCCTTATTTCCTCAGAGGGATTCTCAGAACCTTCAGATCAGGATGACACTTTGACGGACGGGGAGGGTCCTGAGAGGAGCCTGTGTTACCTGGGGGTGACATCCTTGGGAAAAAGCGAAAATGATGGTTTTTTAACAGAAAGTTCGGGGGTGATGTGTCGGTTCCATCCAACCGATCTGCTCCAAGAGGTGGGGTTTCTCCAGCCTACACCCCCTAACCTGAATGCCTTTATCCAAAGTAGCCTTAGGTATAAAGCCATTGTGCCCTACGTGCCGCAGTTTCAGATGACCTCTGCCAAGGTGCAGGAGACCACAGAGAAGAGCTCCGAAGTCCTCACACCATAATTTGTTCCTCTTAATGTTTGGGGTTTTAGGTGTCAATAGATTCCCCTGTTTTTCTCTCTCCTGACTTCTTTCAGCAGCTCTCCTGTTCTCAGGCTGGGTAATTTGAGTGTCAGGATTTCAGTAGGAAGAAATACCCCTTCTTGACCAAATTTTCAAAGGTGAGGCCTCTTGTTAGGGATGTGATCGCTGCCAAACGAGCTATTGTTGGGAGCTGCTGGTGTGTGCCTGAGCACCCTGGGAAGAACTGCCCTTCCCAGGAGTTGGACTTGGTGCTGTAGGTGTTGAGGTGCGAGGGTGGGATGCGATCCAGATGCCACCTCTGCTGATGCTTGTTTGTAGAATCATAGAATGGTTTGGGTTGGAAGGGACCTGAAAACCGCCCCCACTGACACGCCCTACCCTTGGCAGGGACACCTCCCACTAGATCAGGTAGCTCCAAGCCTCCTCCAACCTGGCCTTGAAGCCCTCCAGGGATGGAGCTTCTCTGGGCAACCTGGGCCAGGCTCCATGCTGGGCTGTGCTCTGCCCCCAGGGCAGAACCCTTCATGGCTTTGTAAGCCCTCTGTAGCCACAGCTGGCTACTATGGGCCTACATGGCCACCACATCAGCTGTTTTGAGTGGGGACAGCTGGGGAGAAGTGGAGGAGTTAGGGCTTTTGCAAGGCCTTGCCATGGAGATTCCCAAACGCTCTTCAAGGGCTGGGAAGGATTTGAGTAACACCCCTCAAATGGGCACAGCTCCTTTTTCATGTGTGTTTGCTAACTGTCCCTTGGCAGTCCTGGTGTGGCTTGTGCCCAGTTCTGTAGCACTGGGCTTCTCCCCGTTCATTGCTGTCAAACAGGACTGTGTTTTCTGCAGGGGGCGAGCACAGTGTGTCCATTGGCACCACGGACCCACAGGCACCTCTCTTCCCTCTGCCCAGGCAGAAAGTATCTCCTCAAACACATCAGCAAACTGGGTGTTGGAAGAGCTTGTTCTTGTTTTAGGGTTTGCTTGGGAGCCCCAAGGGCAAGACAGAAAGGAGTAACCTAATGCGTGGATTGAAATACGTGTGGTGTTTCGAGGGGGGAAAAGCCCAAATGTGTCACTTCAGTGAGAATTATTTGGGACACTGGGTGCTACAGACAGAGTCAACTTGGATGAGGAAGGGCTGCCAGGTTATCTGTGCCCCCTTGGGCTGGTGGTAAATGGATGCACGGTACCAACACCAAACACATTCGTTGGGCTTGATCTCTCCCAAATCCTCAAGTACTTACAGAATTGAGCCTGTGAGTACAGAGATGGGTCGGGGTGGAGAAGCAGGCAGGAGGCTGTATTTCAGGTGGTGAAGGGGAGGCCCTGACCAACAATGATGGTAACCAGAGCTGCTCTTCTGGGGTCTCATATATATTTTATGAAAATGCTCATCAGGAGCGTGGAAGAACCGTATGAGAAGCTGGGAGGTCAGAGACGTGCTGAGCAGGGTATGAAACGCTCCCCGGGGAAGAGAGGGTTTCGGGAGCCAGAGACTGATGTTCCCACCAAAAGAGGAAGAGAATCCAAACCCTGGTGGCCCCACTAATGGTGGGGGGTTACCTGGCTCAAACGATGTGCTTGGAAGTAAAACCTCCACGGTTTGGTTGTTGAAAGTGAGATTCTGGTACAAATGGTACCGACGTTAAACTAACGTCTCTTCCGAAGCCCTTTCCCAAGGAGCCCCCGGGAGAACAGGCAGTGATTTCCATCTGGGATCCTGCATTTTTGTGGAGTGATGAGCGTGGCCGTCCCTGCGGGCTCAGAGAGGTCGATTTTTGCCTTCAGGAGCCTGAAGAACCCCAGGTGGGAGGGAATCCATCTCTTGCATCTCAGCCCTGTTTTCTGGGATAAGCAGGGAAAGAGAACCAGGCTTGTTTACAAGCCAAATAGATTTGGCTTTCTACTTTGCAGTCAGTACATATTTTTGTACACCTGCCTTTTCCAAGAACTCTTCTGAGGAGCCAAGAGAGAGGGCTGTATTCTGTGTACTCTGAAGGTAAATGTATGTAAAGCTTAGGTGAGCGATTAAAACCAGTGGGGCAAACCCCAGCAATGGTGGTAGGTGGCAGGAGGGTGTGGGAAAAACATGTTGTGGGTTAGAAATCCCCCAGCGCACAAGGACCGAACCCAGCATTTGAGCTTTGAATTTAAGACAAGCTTTACCAAAAAAAAAACCCCAAACCACTGCTTTTTCTCTCAAACCAGCTGCTAACCTGGCTCTTGCTGGGTCTCTCTGTTTCCGGGTGTTGCATCTGCCCCAAATCTAACGTTCTTGTTTCAAAACTACTGTGTACGGCGGGGAATTAAAACGTGGTTTTGTGTAAGCGTCCACAACTCCTTGTCGCTTGAAACTGGGATTGAAGGCTGGAGGGACGGAGCTGAAGCCTTGAAAACCTTCCTGTGGAGCTCCAGGAGTAAAGCTGGGATTGACCCCCCCGGCCAGCGCTCAACTTGGAATTCATCTGGAAGAAAGAAGCAACTCACTCCTGCCGCTGCGTGAACTTGGTGTGACTCAACCTCCAGGTCCTGAGAGTGTCCCAGGGACGGACTGGGGTGCTGGATTCTGCCTCTCCTGATACCACATCCACCGAGTCCAACATCTCCTGAAGGCTGAAGGTGGTGGGGAGGCTGGTTTAGGTGGCAGCCCCTCTGATCCCCACCCAACGCTGTGGGGATCCCCTGAATTTGGGATGATGGAAGAGCTGGATTCCGGCTCCTCAGTCTCCTCCTCCTGTTACCCTGGGCTGCAGAGGAAACGGGATGTGTGCTGTGGTGTAAACCATGCCACCTTCTCTTTGGAGCACAGGCTGCTCTCCCAGTGCCCTCACAGCAGACCCACCTGCCGAAACTCCAGGCTGTTGGGAAGTGGAAAGAGCAGCACCATTCTCTGAAGATAAATCACAGAGTATCAGAGATTGGAAGGGACCTTGAAAGCTCCTCCAGTCCAACCCCCTGCTGGAGCAGGAACACCTACATCAGGTCACACAGGAACGCCTCCAGGCGGGGTTGGAATGTCTCCAGAGAAGGAGACTCCACCACCTCCCTGGGCAGCCCCTGCCAGGGTTCCCTCACCCTGAAGAAGTCTTTTCTCATATTGAAGTAGAACCTCCTCTGTTCCAGATTGCACCCATTGTCCCTTGTCCTGTCACTGGACGTCTCTGAGAAGAGCCTGGCTCCATCCTCCTGACACTCACCCTTGACAGATTTATCAACGTTAATAAGGTCACCCCTCAGTCTCCTCTTCTCCAAGCTCAGGAGACCCAGCTCCCTCAGCCTTTCCTCCCATGGGAGATGCTCCACTCCCTCCATCATCTTGGTAGCCCTGCCCTGGACTCTCTCCAGCAGTTCCCTGTCCTTCTGGAACTGAGGGGCCCAGAACTGGACACCATATTCCAGACGGGGTCTCACCGGGGCAGAGCAGAGAGGGAGGAGAACCTCTCTTGACCTACTGACCACCCCCCTTCTCATACACCCCAGGATGCCATTGGCCTTCTTGGCCATGAGGGCACAGTGCTGGCTCATGGGCATCCTGCTGCCCACCAGGACCCCCAGGTCCCTTTCCCCTACGTTGTTCTCCAATGGGTCATTTCCCAACCTCTACTGGGACCTGGGGTTGTTCTTGTGTGAGTTTATTCATCACGAGGTTTGGATTTAATTACATGGAAAAATGTAGTTGTGTTTGAAGATCATCTTCCTCCAGAAATGAGACTCTCACATCGATTTTACCGTACAAAGTCCTCATCCAGTAGCACCATAAGGACAGGGGGACCATTAACCATGGGCCCAATTGGCCAAGCAAACCAGTGAAGGCTTCCCTGGGAACGTGGGGAAACGTTGGATTTCCTTGTCTGTCCCGCACCGTGCAGGACCCTGACGGGCAGGAGCGGTGGGAGCCTGGACTGGCCGTGCTGCCCGGGTTGTGGTGGGGAAAAAAGAGAGGCGCAGAGTCTCCTCTCCTCTGCGTGGAAGCTGGTAGATACCCCGATATCAGCACCTCTGGAGCCCAGCCTGACCTCCTGGGTGCCTCTGCCGTCCCAAACGGTGGTCTTCTCCTAATGGCCATAGCGAGTGGTGCTCCTTAGAGCGACAAATCGGTGGTATTTACAGAAATCCCTGCTGTGAATAAGGAATACTGCAAATACTGGCTGATCTCCCCTGCTGCAGCAGAAAGAGAAGCTTTGAAGGGTGGTTACTGTAGAACCAAGCGATTTAACCCCTTGATGTCAATGTGCCTTTTCTGAAGCAGCCTCCACACGGCGTCTCCGACCCCCGAGTTAGTGGCAGCGCAGGTAAACCCAGGTCCCCACCCACACGCCTGGTCTGAGTTTAGCTGAGGAGCTCTCGGGATGGCATCTTCATCCGTATGGAATGGACCTTCAATCCCGCTCCTCGCCTTCCCTCGCCCCCCCCCGTCTGCTGCTGCTCGCCTCTGCCCTGCTCCGGGGTCATGGCCTCGGCTCCAGCTGCTCCTGCAGGCAGCATCTGCCTTGGGGAGAGCTGGAAATTAGGAACTGGGCTCAGTTACCACACTCTTTTCTGTGTTTTATTCTGTGTTTGCAGCGCTCTCCTCTGGCAGGACAGACAGCACAGGAGCTTTACGCAGGAGCGGGATCTCCTTCGCTTACTCCCAGTGAGACAGTGATGGGCAGGTACCGGTGCTGGGCAAAGGCGCTTCCTAAGGTAATGCTGGAGGGTTGTTTTCCCTGGGTGCTCCCGGCTTTTCTTGGAGGCTTCGTGTCTGGTGCTGCGTCACGAGAAGGGCTGGAGCAGTGGGTGGGCTCCTGCCCGCCCGTGCCAGCAGCTGGGCTTCCTGCCAGGGCTGGCTTTTGGACCTTGGAGACCCGAGGTTCCTCTTTGATGCAGCAGAGCGCCCAACAGAGCGGTTTTGTTTGCGCCGGTGGCGGGTTCGAGTGGTGATTTCTATCTCAGAGGAGGTTTGTGTGGTTTAAGTAGGCAGGGACTCCGAGTGCTGTACAGAAACTGTACGGGCCAGCACAACCCCCTTCCGGCACGTTTCTCATGAAAGCTGGTGAGATTTAAACGTGCTCTTTCACATTTGGAATTGAAGTTGCCAGAGGTCAAGAGCTGCAGAGGGAACGGCTTCTGCAGTCACCTCCCAAGGGAAATTTTCCCTCAGGGCTGAGCTGTTGTGGCCAGAGTAGGAGGGACCACTCAGTTTCACCTCCCTCCACTGTGAAATCATGAAATCACAGACTGGTTTGGGTGGGAAGGGACCTTAAAGCCCCACCCAGTGCCACCCCCTGCCATCCCCTGGGCAGGGACACCTCCCACCAGACCGGGTGGCTTCAAGCCCCCTCCAGCCTGGCCTTGGACCCCTCCAGGGATGGGGCAGCCACAGCTTCTCGGGGCAACCTGGGCCAGGCTCTCCCCACCCTCACAGCCAACAAGTTCTTCCCCACATCTCAGCTCCATCTCCCTTTTGTCAGTGTCAACCCCTTCCCCCTGGTCCCAGGGCTCCCCTCCTTCATCCAGAGTCCCTCCCCAGCTTTCCTGGAGCCCCTGGAGGGACTGGAAGGGGCTAAAAGGTCTCCCCAGAGCTGGGTGCCCAGTGGCACCGCTATTCTGCCAAGTGAAAGCCAGGAGAGAGAGGTTCACCCTCAGGAGTTGTTCACTCAGAGCTGCCTGAAGCAGGATGGAGCCAGGAGCCTACACTTGATGCTTCTCCTGGGCCCCAGACACGCTTTGGCAAGAGACTTAGGAAATCCCTGCCAAGAAACGGGGAGAAAGTCAAGACCAGGCTCAAGCCATGACCTGCACTGGAGGAAGAAGGTTGCTGGTGGCAAAGCAGGTTTCACCTGGTGGTCATCATCATTCCTGGTCTGACATGGTCCCCTCCAGCCAGGGCCATTCCTGGGCATGGCGTGGGGAGGGAGACACTGCAGAAACACATTTTGGGGCGTCCCAAGGGATGTGGTGCCACCATCAACCCTGGCTTGGCTGCGGGAGCGACCCCACAGCCCCACAGGGTTTCCATTTGCTTCTGACAGTGAAAGCGTTGATGCTTCCCCCCAGCACCCTCTGCCTTTGCTGCAAACAACTCACTGCCAGTTCCCAGGACACTTCATCGCTCTGCAGAGGGTTTCATTTATTTTGGCCTTGGCTCCACACCCACCAGCAAAAGCCTCTTCAGTTTAAACTGGAGAAGCAGCCTGGAGGGACCACGAGGAGCTTCTGATTAGCCCTAATATTTAGGTTTTGCAAATTAATTTTGAAAAGTATTCGGGGCTATAGCTCATTGATCTAAGAAAAATAATCAAATGTGTCGTTATTCCTTTAACCTGGCACTTGTGGCTACAGCTAAACGCCTTGGTTTTTTAAATCTGAAGTGCAAGTGTTTGGAGCAGCAAGAGCTTCCCGTTTCGTTGGGGTGCAGGGTCTTGGTCTGTCCTTGAGCTGTGGATCTGTGTGATCAGCCTTGGCCTCCCAACTCTGCAGCAAAGCGGGGTTCCAGGGTTTCCTTCTCCCTGTGCATAAACTGCAAACCAGTCCCTTCTCCGTGCCTGGCTTTCACTGCCAGAGCTTTTCCAGTAATCACTTCCCATCCCAGTCATTTTGTGATGGATGTTGTGAATAAACGCTGTGTTGTTGGTGCTGAATAGGTGCTTGGGAGCCTTGGCCTGGCGTGGGAGCCAGCAGCACCCCCTCCCTTCTGCAGGACTTGTGACCTCCATCGCTGATGAGAGGCTTTAAATTGGGAAAAATCGTTTTAATTTCCCTTTGCTGTTTACTGGGACCTGCAAGAGCCCGGGGTTGCTGTGTAACACGTGGCCTTGCCATCCGCTGGCTCCTGAACCGGGACAGATGGTCGCCCTGCTGTGCCAGGCANGGATCTGAAGGGTCTTTTCCAACCTACAGGACTCCGCCGTTCTATCGTCTGGCTCCTTGGTCCCTCTGTGTCTGCACTCACAGGACTCATCCAAAGAGCACGTTTCCCTGTCCCTGCCCCAGTCCCTCCCCTGTTGGTGCTGCTGCCACCGCCTGTGTCACCTCCTCTGTGTCTACTCTGCTTTTTGCCACGTCCCTCCCTCCTTCCAGTGATGCCTTCTCCTGCCATGAGACGCCGTGGGGCGCTATTCTGAGCGAGTGGATGAAGGCATTGCCGTGAGCAGCCCCTGCGACCCCCCCCAGTCACAGAGTTCAGGCCCTGGGGTGCCCCAAAAAGCCACCCAGTCCCACTGGAGATGGGTTGTCCCCATCTCTGCTTCCCCGAGGAGCCATGGTGTGGGGCTGCAGGGCAGGGGGATGGAGGCCCTGTGTCCCCACCCTGAGTGACTCTACAAGCTCCTGGGCCTTTCTTCACCCTCTGCACTCCCCCATCCTGAGCAGCCAAGTCCTGCTTTATAGATGGGCCTACTCCCTGGGAACTGTCTTGCCCCCGTGGGCTCCAGAGAGCTGGGTGGTGGGGACCTCTCTGCTCTGGGAAGCGTTTGAGGAGAAACCCCCCTCTCCAACAGCGTCCCAGTCATTTTGTGATGGCTTATTCCTGGAGATGCATGGAAGCAGCCCTGCGTGGAAGTGGGATGTGCAGCTGGAGGGGAAGAGGGATGGATGGAGCCAGCAATGGAGACGTTGAAAGGTGGTTTTCTTCCAAAGTGATACATGGGTGTTCTTTTTGCTGCTGGGTTTTTTGCCTTTAAATAAAGCACAGAAGAGGCAAAATTACCTCTTTGGCCGTTTCTTTTAAGGCCATTGTCTCCCTGACACCTCCACGGGAAAGGACTCGAAAGCACAGCTCCCTCCCTCCCCTGTGCTCGCCTGGGAGCCAGCTCTGAACTGGGGAGCCAGTGGATGGACGGGGAAAGGGTGACAGGAGGAGACAGGGGACACTCCTTTTCTGTGTCCCCCAGCACAAACACCCCAAACAAACCCCAACCAATGCGTGTGCTGGGGCGGGAGTGCTGATTTTTGGAGGATTCTGTGGTTGTGTGTGATAGGAGAGCGTGCTGCAGGCCTGCTGGTGCGACAGCAATTGGACCATCTTGAGTCACAGCCTTCCCTCCACTGCGGTTGGAGTTGTTATCCTGCTTCATCCCAGTTCTGCTGCAGGAAGTTCCCGCTGTCACCTACACAAGTTACCCCTGGGGCCAAGCACGGGGAGATGGTGACACGACAGCGGACAGTCCGAGCACAAGGGCTGTGGAGGCTGCGTGGTGTTTCTGGGGGTAATAAGCAGGATTTTGGGAAATGCACTGTCTTCTTCGTTCTTTATTGCAATGGTTTCTATTCAGAAGCCCAGCAGGTGCCATCTGGGGACGCAGGTAGTCACTGGCCGGGGGCAGGTATCCATCCCCTGGCAAGTTCGGGGAAATTGCCCCGCGGGGAGGAGCTGGGGCCGAGCTGCCGAGGCCGAAGGGCTATTTCTGTCCCTCCTCCCGGCACAGAATTCGTGCTTCATTTCCTCCGTTCCCCTTTGCTGGAACGTGGTTTGGCCGAGGCTGCGCTTCCCCCTCGCCAACCCGTGACGCACAACGCCACGGCTCTGCGCAGGAGGGGCTGGTGGCCAGGAGATGGCGACGTCAAGTAGAGAAGAGCCGTCCCCTGCCCACCCTCCGCCGGTCCGTGCCGCGGCTGAAGCCCCGCTGTCGCCCACTTGCTCTTTGTCCCGTGGGTCGCGGGGAGAGGAGACCCCCCCACACCTCCTCACCGAGCATCCCTGCACCTCTGCTTGTCTGTGGCTGCCACCGCTGGGATCTGTTCTGTCCCGTTAAATCTCAGCGTTTTACAATAACAGCACAAAACTACTTTTCTGTACTAAAANGGAACTCGGATCTTCAAGGTCCCTTCCAACCCAGCCCATTCTGTGGGTCTCTGAAGAGCTCTGCAGCTCCCTGGCACGGCGTGGTCTCCCATGCCGAGGGTGGAGGAGTGGCTGATGCACAGGGACGGGGTGGAGAAACGACAGGAACCTCAAGGAGTTCAACCAAGAAAAAGGCAAAGTCCCACACTAGGGAGGAATCGTCCCCCGGCACGAGCACCAGTATAGGATGGGTGCCAACTGGCTGGAAAGCGGCTCTGCAGAGAAGGACCTGGGGGACACCAAGCTGACCACGTGCTCCTGGGGCAAGGAAGTTCCCCAGCACCCTGGGCTGCCATCAGGAGGCGATTTACAAATCGAGAAGTGAGCAATTATGCTTCCAGCAGTCGCCCAGCCCGCCGTTCTGCCGGGGATATTCCACTTCACGTGTTCCCTCTTGCAGAAGAAGGAATTCAGAGGAAGGACCTGGTTCCTCCAGACTTCCTTCTGCTGGGAAAGCGACGGGAGTGAGTTTTGTCACAGCCTGAACGGAGTCAGCAATAAACCCCTGAGAGCCTGACCCATCGGCCAGATGCTGCCATCGACAGAGGCACGGTGGCTCTCGCAAAGGAGCGCGGCGCTGCTGGCACCCAGCCCCACCAGGACCAAAAGGACCCAGCAAAAACCATTTCCTCTCGAGAAGGGCCAAACTGGAAAGAGGCAGCGCCCCTCCTGGCTGGAAAACCCGCTTGGTTTTGGCAGGTGTCACTCTGTTCCCTAATTATCCTAAACAAAAGAAGAGGGAATGGTCTGCGTGAGGCTCTAATTAATTACTACCCATCAGGAGCTTCTTACGCAAGAGCTGTCATCAGCAAAGCAGGGAAAGGCACTGAGAAAGCCTCACTGGGAGATCTGGAAATGGGTCTTGATGGCTCATGAAATAACCCGGTGTCCTGCTGGTAGGGAATGAATGGAGAAACAGATGATGAAAAGAGAGGCAGGAAAGAAGATCCTGGGGGGGCTTTTAATGCTGATGAAGAAGCCGGGGAGAGCGAGGTCCCGGGGCTGCGTGGGGCCTGTGCACCGGAAAGGTCAGGGTGACACACACTTGTGTTTGCATTTCAGCTGTGATTGGAGTGTCCTGTCTGGCCTCTCTAACCACCAGCACTGCCCAGCACCTCTTTGCACAGTCCTGCACGGGCCCTTTCTGAATCACAGAATCATAGAGGTTGGAAGAGACCCTTGGGATCATCCAGTCCAACCATCAGCCCTACTCTACAAGTTCTCCCCTACACCAGATCCCTCAACACCACATCCAATCTACTCTGAAACACAGTCAGGGATGGGGACTCCACCCCCTCCCTGGGCAGCTGATTCCACTGACTGACCACTCTCTCTGGGAAAAACTTTTTCCTCATGGCCAGCCTAACCCTCCCCTGCTGCAGCTTGCAGCCATTCCCTCTCCTTCTATCGCTCATTGCCCGTGAGAAGAGACCAGCACCAACCTCTCTGCAATGCCCTTTCAAGCAGTTGTAGAGAGGGATGAGGTCTCCCCTCAGCCTCCTCTTCCTCAAACTAAACAATCCCAACTCCCTCAATCCATCCTCATCAGCCTTATTCTCCAGGCCCTTCCCCAGCTCCGTGTCCCTCCTCTGCACTCGCTCCAGCCCCTCCAGATCTCTCTTGTGCTGAGGTGCCCAGAACTGGACCCAGTACTCAAGGTGTGGCCTCACCAGTGCTGAGCACAGGGGGACAATCACCTCCCTGCTTCTGCTGGTCACACTGTTTTTTATGCAAGCCAGGATGCCCTTGGCCTTCTTGGCCACCTGGGCACACTGCTGGCTCATGTTCAGCTGCTTGTGGACCAGCACCCCCAGGTCCTTTTCTGCCAGGCAGCTCCAGCCACACTGCCCCAAGCCTGTAGCCATCCATGGGGTTGGGGTGGCCCAAGGGCAGGACCTGGCACTTGGCCCCTGAACGCAAACAAAGCTCGTTGCCCACCCCTGGAAATGGCTTTCAAAACACCTGGTTAGGTCTTTACACCCGGGCACCGCGTTAGGGACAGATAACGAGCGCGGAGATTTCTGGTGCTGCTTTTCCAAAGCTGCTTCTCTCGGCAGAGGAACCCGTTCCGATATCGAAAAGCCAGCGGGCTGTCAGCAATGCCGTTTCGGGAGGAAGAAGGGACGGGATGGGACGGGATGGGACGGGAAAGGCAAGGACCAGACTCACTGTTTCTTCTCCCAAATCAGCGCTGGGAGACTCACCGGCCGTCGGGCGGGAGAGGCAGCGCAGGCTGGAAAGAAACACTCGGAGACTTTATCTCAAGCTTCAAGTGACGATTAAAGATCTGGGCCAGGAGAGCCTGGCAGGGAAATCATTACTTAGTCTTCTGCCTGCCTTAATGTCAAACGTGAGTCGCTGTTGGGCTCGAACAGCTTGCTGTCCCTCTGCTCTCGGCTGCCTGGCTGTGGAAACACCAGCTGAAGAGCTGGTGCAGCCGCCGCTCCGGAGTGGGAAGCGATGGCTCCTCCGCTCTGGAACCAAGAGAGAGAGAGAGAGAGAGAGCCCTGCTGGGGGTGGGGCTCGAGAGGGTCCCTTCCAAAAATAGCTGTTGAATGAGGAGCCCTGTCCTCATCACTCTGCGATGACGAACATCCAGTTTGCTATCTGGGGTTTAATTGATTGCTCTCGAAAGCACTTGGAGCCACCCAGCTGAGCAGCCGCTCCTGCCTTGCTGCATTAACAAGGTTAAACCTGCACCAGCTTTTGCAGAGGCCTGAACTCAGCGGATCTGAAGGTAATATTTCAATGCAAGCACCGCTTTGTGACACCTTCCCGGTGCTGCCCAGAACCATCAAGCAGTGACAGTGACCAGAAGCACCGGCCAGGCCAGTATCAGTAGCTGAGGCAAACGAGAAGATCCAAAAGCCAGCAAGAAACGAGCTCTTCGTAGCCCACCCGTCTGCAATGGGCAAGGGAAGGAAAACCGCTGCTTTGATGATGCTTTGGAAGCACAGATTTTGTCCCACACGTTCTAAGCTGAGCATGGACCTTCTGCATCTGTTGCTAAAACCCTCTGTCGTGCTTCCTCTATCACCCACAGGCATAAATGAGCTGGCCCCATGCCGGCCTTGTGAGGAGCGGCTGAGGGAGCTGGGGGTGTTCAGCCTGGAGAAAAGGAGGCTGAGGGGGGACCTTCTCACTCTCTCCAACTCCCTGAAAGGAGGGGGTAGCCAGAGGGGGGTTGGTCCCTTCTCCCAAGGAACAGGCCATGGGACAAGAGGAAAGAGCCTCAAGTTGCACCAGGGGAGGTTTAGATGGGTGGTGGGGAAAATTCCTTCCCCAACAGGGTTGTGCAGCCTTGGCAGAGGCTGCCCAGGGCAGTGCTGGAGTCCCCATCCCTGGAGGGGTTTCAGAGCCAGGAAGACGTGGTGCTGAGGGACATGGGTCAGTGGGGGTTTGGGCAGTGCTGGGCTGATGGTTGGACTCCAGGATCTGGAAGGTCCCTTCCAACCCAGACCATTCTGTGACTCTGTGTCAGCAAAACAAATCCCGAGAACTGAGTTCAATACACACCACTGGGATCCCAGTCTGAAGCTCGTCTCGCCTGCCCTTAGAGGATGGCTGACACAGTGTGCTCCAAACAGCTCTGTTTATTTTAGCTTGTTTTCTCCTAACTTCTTTTTTTGGATCAGTTACTGTCAGGCTAAAACACAGAAGGTTTTCTTGGTTTAAAAACTTGCTGTTTTTCTGTAGGCAAAATGTATTGTGTGAAAGTCAGTGGGACTCTTCTTACCAATTTAGGAGCTTCTTTCACACTCCAGAAAACCCCAAAGTCAGAACCCTGAAGTCTAAAATGCTACTTAGAGACCTGATGTTAATTAGCTGGGCTTAGTAAATTAACTGATTGGTAAAATGGGTTCTGTTAGTGGAGTTAGAATCATAGAATCACAGAATCATTCAGGTTGGAAAAGACCCTTGGGATCATGGAGTCCAACCATCAGCCCCACTCTACAAAGGTCTCCCCTACACCAGATCCCCCAACACCACATCTCATCCACTCTGAAACACAGTCAGGGATGGGGACTCCACCCCCTCCCTGGGCAGCCCAGTCCAGGCTCTGACCACTCTTGCTGGGAAGAATTCCCTCCTCATGTCCAGCCTAACCCTCCCCTGCTGCAGCTTGCAGCCATTCCCTCTCCTTCTATCGCTCATTGCCCGTGAGAAGAGACCAGCACCAACCTCTCTGCAATGCCCTTTCAAGCAGTTGTAGAGAGGGATGAGGTCTCCCCTCAGCCTCCTCTTCCTCAAACTAAACAATCCCAGCTCCAGCTCCCTCAATGACTCCTCATCAGATTTCTTCTCCAGGCCCTTCCCCAGCTCCGTGTCCCTCCTCTGCACTCGCTCCAGCCCCTCCAGATCTCTCTTGTGCTGAGGTGCCCAAAACTGGACCCAGTACTCAAGGTGTGGCCTCACCAGTGCTGAGCACAGGGGGACAGTCCCCTCCCTACTTCTGCTGGTCACACTGTTTCTAATACAAGCCAGGATGCCCTTGGCCTTCTTGGCCACCTGGGCACACTGCTGGCTCATCTTCAGCCGCTTGTGGACCAGCACCCCCAGGTCCTTTTCTGCCAGGCAGCTCCAGCCACACTGCCCCAAGCCTGTAGCCATCCATGGGGTTGGTGTGGCCCAAGGGCAGGACCTGGCACCTGGCCTCATTGAAGGCCATGCCATTAACATTGGCCCATCTAGCCAGTCTATCCCAGTCCCTCTGCAGAGCATCCCTGCCCTCAACCAGATCAACACTCCCACCCAACTCGGTGTCATCTGCAAACTTAGTTGTATCCTGCCTGAATTAGGCACCTTTTTTTGCGAGTGATTTTCTAAATCTAGTGAAAAGCCTCGATGCAAACAAGAAGGTTAAATGAGCCCTTACCTTTGTGAGCCTCCTTAAATGGAGAAAAGTCACCTCCCCACGGCTTCACCCGATAAACCCCCCGGATTGCGCCGCTCTCCTTTAGCCAGTGTCACTGAGAGATGAAGAGGGCTCAGTCGGGCTTGCCCCCTCTGTGCCCTGGCTCCAGCTTTGAGTGACCTGGGAGAGGAAAAGCAGGAGGTTGGCTCAAACCCTTAAAAGACCATGATTGCTAAGGAGAACGATGCCATCAGTCGAGATAACAACTGGGATAAAGGGACAGGAAGCACGGGGAGCACTAGTAGGGGACATGTTTGTCCTGCTGCTGAATTTACCTCAGGAAAAACACTGCAGGGGAGAAATCTAATCGTGGCTCTTCCCAGGCCATTCAGAGCCATGTGTTCTTCTGGAGCAACACTCTCAGAACACATGGAGAGCTGAGGAAAGAAGTGTGCAGCAGTAGGAACTTGGCACCCAGACGCCTTCCAAGACGAAGTGTCACAGGCCAGCTTGCAGACGTTTGTCTAGACTCACACTTGCCAGACTAGACCAGAAAAAGGAGGCCAAAGCCTGGGGAAGATGGAGCTGTTTCACTACCTGCAGCAGTGTGAAAGCTGGGATGGGACTGCTGGACATGCCTCGTGCTTAGGGTAGGGAGTGGCCCTGACATGGCTCTTGTCATTTTTCCTGGTAGCAAAGGGAGGAGATCGCTCTTCAAGGCACTTGTGAAAAGTGAGGGCTCTGTTTCAGCTCAGCCTTTGGCCCTAGGCTCCCACCTGGGCTGTGCTGGAGGAGCTCTTCTCTGTGGATCCATCACACATGGCCGTGGCCATGACAGAATCACAGCATGGTTTGGGTTGGAAGGATCTTAAAGCCCCCCCAGTGCCACCCCCTGGGCAGGGACACCTCCCACCAGACCAGGTGGCTCCAAGCCCCCTCCAACCTGGCCTTCAACCCCTCCAGGGATGGGGCAGCCACAGCTTCTCGGGGCAACCTGGGCCAGGCTCTCCCCACCCTCACAGCCAACAAGTTCTTCCCCACATCTCAGCTCCATCTCCCCTCTGTCAGTGTCAAACCCTTTCCCCTCATCCCAGGGCTCCCCTCCCTCACCCAGAGTCCCTCCCCATCTTTCCTGGAGCCCCTGGAGGGACTGGAAGGGGCTGGAAGGTCTCCCTGGAGCCTTCTTTTCTCCGAGCTGCAACACAACACTCCCCCCGCTCCCCACCAGCTCTCTCAGCCTGATCCCAGTCTGTGGACTGGCTTCACCTCAGGCTTGTCTCATCTCTACCGACCTGCTCAGCAGTCACTGGGATGTGTCTCCCCCAATTACTGTCATGGGACCTGATCCAGCCAGAGCACCGCTGCCCCCAGAACCTCAGGATGCAGGATTGGAAATCTGCCTGGAGGAAGGGTGAGGTAGTGAGGACCCTGTTAGAACAAAACAGGCATAAATCTCATAAAATGCAATAGCTGGGGCTTTTTTTAGATCACTTCAAGTGATTTCTCCTAGGGCAGCTGTAAGGGAATGTTATGCAGAATAGATGAATCGGATGAAAATGTACCCAGTTTGGGCTGGGGATTTGCCAAGACCCTGCCAGAAGAACCAGTGCGGGAATGAAGTCATGGGATGACGGATGTGGGAAGGGACCTCTGGAGATTGTCTCGTCCAACCCCCTGCTCAAAGCAGGGCCAGCCAGGCCGGGCTGCCCCGGGCTGTGTCTGGTTGGGTTTGGGTAGCTGAACAAATTTAAGGTGTTAATTTGCAAAAGCCTTATTTTCCTCTATGGAGAATGGGATTGTACAAGAACCATCCCTTGGGATTTCCACAACTGGGGTGTGAGGGGGAAGGGCCGTGGAGAGGATGGTGGTTGTACTCTCTGCTAAGGATAAAGGATGTTAAAGCTGTGTTTTGTACTAGTGCTGAGCTTTTAGTGTTTGTTTCAAAGTAAACCTGTTTTCCTGTTCCCTGCAAAATATTATTTTTTAATTAAATGAAGTGGCTGGGTTACTGACACCTGAGGAAATCAAGCATTTCCCAACAGATGAAGAATGCTTTAAAGTCAGCGCTTCGTTTCTTTTATCTGTTACATGTCTTACTTGCAATGGGATCAGGTTATTAAATGGAACTTCAGCTGGTTCCTTCATAAAACACAAGGACCTCCAGCTGTTATGCAAGACCTGAACTGAAAAGTATTGCTAGTGGCTATTTTTCCCACTGAATTCCATCAACACCCAGCCAACAGACCAGCCCTCCCTCCTACAGCCTTAGAAACTGGGCTGGATGCGTCCACGCTCGGGTTTTCGGCTGCCAGCCAGCGAGTCCCCACCACGAGGGCTGGGATTACTCACCAGCAGGTTCCTCTGCAAGTGCCAGCTGTGAACCCGGGAACCTCCTGCCTCTTTGAACCCTCTCGGGGATGTAGATGTTCGTATGAATCAGCTCCAGGGCTGACAGCCTTGTCAATTGACACCGGGCGGCTGAGGGGGAGGCAGAGGAGTGAGGAGCATGATGAGTACGGAAGGAAGGCTGGGGAGAAGCTGCAGCCCACCAGCTGAGGGACAGAAGCTTCTTCCTTTCTCAATATTTTGCCTGAAAAACCCCACTCTCGTTCTCTCCTCCCAGCTAAAACCCTGTGCCTTGGAGAGGCAGGGGTCGAGGTGGTCCCTTTTAGAATCATAGAATCATAGAATCATTCAGGTTGGAAGAGACCCTTGGGATCATCCAGCTTTTCCCAATCAAAGCACAGAATAATCCACCCTCCTGTTGTTATGTATTTTGCTGGGGTTTTTTTTGCTGGTTTTTTTGGCTGTTTTGCAGGGCATGCAGCGTCCCTGATGATGCCCAGGGCTAGGACTTGCCCTGAAGCCCAGCCTCCCTCTCACAGCCCAGTCTAGAGAGCAAAAGGGGAGTCTGCTCCCTCGCAGGCTTGTGTCCCAGGAAGTGCTGTTCCCACTTCTGCACGGAAATCCCATTATCTTTAAGCAAAACATCCTGGTTTTCAAACTCACTTCAGAAGGAGCGATGGTCCAGGGAATTGTCCTCATTGGCTTTGGAGGGTGACACAGCTTTTCACGCCGCAGCCGCTCCCCGTCTCCTGCCATCCCGACGGCTGGAAGCTGCACCCACAGGCTGCTTTGGAAAGGTGAGATTCCGCTGGTTCCCTACCGGCCTCAGCTTTGCTTCAGGGCTGCACAGGAGTAGGCTGTGCTTAAAAGAAAAAACCCAGCCAAACAACTAAACTGCATTTTAGAAGAGTTTTTAAAATCGATACAAGGAGCCTGGGGGGTTTAGCAAGCTCCTTGCCCTTTTGGTAGGGAGAGCCAGATGATCTTTTCCAGGGAAGCTGGCCTGCCGGGCGGGGGGGCTGCCTGGTTTGCTATATTTATCTGTTTACATGCACGATTTGGGAATCAGCTGCACTCCCAGAAGCTGTGAGAGCGAAAAGAATTATTAACAGCCTCCCAAATGAACTTTTTGAAGGGCTTGGAAGTGCTTCCTTCTCAGCACGGCGAGCTCTTTCGTGCCTTTCTCACAAATAGGTTTCTAATAATACTACAAGGAGGCTAAGCGGGGAGGGAGCGCCTGCCCCGCACCTTCTCCCTCCTTGCTCAGCTCTGGGAAGCAAAAGCAACAATCCTCCTACTTCTGGCAGGAAATGTGGAGGGTAGATTTCACTGCCTGACCACGGCAGCACAGACAGCATCTGTTATACCCCATTTAACTCCCCTCTGCGTGATCTATATGGGCTTCTCCAGCTATTCCAGCTGCAGTGGAAGGACAGAGATGGGAGCACAAGCAGTCGTTAATTCTGCCCAATGAATTAATTCATTCCCTGTTTGAAGGTATTTGTTTCCTTCCCCTATTTCCATACTGTCCTGTTGATCTCCTAACAGTCTGCAGCCTCCCATCCATTTTCACCTGAATTCCTTTTTCTGGCACCAAAGCCTTTCTGGGAGAGGAGAGGGGAGGAGACGACAAAGCCATTCAGAGGAAGGCAGGCAGTTGTGGGGGGAGGCACTGGCCATACCCAGAAAACCCCCACCTGATCCTCTCTGAAGTGAGGAATTTTGGATGGGGGTGGCACAGGGGGGGGAACGAACCAAGAACAAAGCCAGAAGATTGCACAAAGTGGGATCCACCTTCTCAGTGGAAGCTCTGGGACAGCACTGCTGGTTGGGGAGGGCGATGCGGGGCACAGGAACCTCAGGAACCAGGAGACCTTTCTGCCAGGGATGTCCTTCGTGGTGCCACACCACCCAGCTCTCCAGCAACGCAGAGACTGGGGAGGGAGGTAATTTCCCCTTAGAGACAGGAAAATTTCCCCCTTTCTCTTGGCAGCGCAGTAAGGGCTGTGTTCCCCTTCGCTGCCCTGTATTTTTAGCACTGCTAAATCAGCCCTCCTCATTCAAACCACATTGGCTTTTACTCCCTCTCCATTTTAATAGGAAACGTATCTTCTTTGTAGTGTTTTGACAGCACCTCGCTGAAGCCATTTCTTCTGCTCTGTGCAGGCTTTCCCACCACCACATCGATGGCCAAAGTATCTGAGTGCATTAAGCGAAAGGACCAACATCTGCCAGGTTATTGTTTTTCTCTCGGGCTCCTCAGGAAAAAAAAACAACCCACAACATAATGGATGCAACAGTGTCCTGTTTTGGCACGAGGGACTTCCCCCCCATCCCCTTTTACATGCATATTGCTCTATTGGTTTGTTTTTTTCATAGTAGGGAACACAAACCCCAAGAAACGTACACTTCAACAATCAGCAACGCGTTTCTTGATGTTTTCTCCTTGGTTCATTCCATAACAGCCTCAGGCTTGATCTGGAGACAGCTCTACTTCCTGGTGACAAAGCCATCCCTTCCCTCCAGTGACCAGCAGTAGGGAAGGTGTCAGAGATTCTCTTCATCCTCCTGGGTAGCCTTTTGGCTACGAAGGGCTTGCAGCACAAGGGATAAGGAAGGTGAGAACCCTGCACTGGATTTTGTTTTATGGGGAACTTGAGTCCAGGGTGGCTACTGGTGCTGCCAAGGTGGCCTTCTGCAGTGTCCTGTGTCCTCACTGGAGTTTCTGAAGTGCTGTGAGCTTCCTTCCCAGCTGCATCACACTCTGGTACCTCAGTCGAGGGGTGATGAAGGCACGAATAATTGCAACCGAGTCAATGGGACAGGACCAGTAAGAAGTCACCTGAAGATGATGAAAGGCATTACTGACCGGTGAGAGCTCGGTGTCAACGCTTCATCCAAAAGCGTTTCCCATCAGAAGTCTGGCCACTGACTGGGATTGGGACCTGTAAGTGAAAGTTCCAGCGGTGGAGGGACACGGTCCCACTACTGTGAAATAAGGCCGCCCCTCTTCAGAATGCATTCAGCCCCTCGTAGCGTATTCCCCTGCCAGGCCCTGCGTGGAAGGCAGCGGGTCAAAAGTTGAAGGATGAAGCGACTCTGGAGACTGAGAACAGATGCCTCCCTCCTACCTACAGGGAGGAGGAGACCAATTCATCACTGCAGTAAAACTGTTTCATCCTTGGCCTGAATTTGTGCTGAGCTGCGACTACCAGCTTTGGAGAGCTGGACTTGGAGGTGGCCTTTGGCAGCTTCTCTGGGGTCTCTGCCAGGAATGGGGAAGTTTGGCTGTGAAGAGACGAGCTGAGGTGCCACAAGCAGGAATCTTCAGGATTTGCCTGACTGCTGCATTTGGTTGAGAATTAAACAGAGCTCTGTGGGGAAGGACAACGGCACCGACGGTACAGCGCCGGTAGTGTCAGCCCACAAGGCCGGCAGGCTGTCAGTCAGGCTTATGAGTACTGTGTCCTCGGGGAGGTTTAGGGCTTCCTGAAAAGGCAAGATGTGTGCTTGTGAGCGGTATTTGGTAAATATGAGCCCCGCAGTGTATGAACAGGAAGCTTTGCAGCGTTCAGGACTCAGCTCCAGCACGGAGCATGAGCGCTCGGGGTTGGTGGAAGATCTTAATGCCAGGGATGACTTCTTGGAGTTGACTTGGCAGACTCAGCAGAGGAAGATAAGAATAACAGAGCCTGCGATACCATCGCAGCAGGAGCTTCTTAATTTCATCCTCGCTCTATCAGCCTCTGCTATCAGCATTCAAGTTTCCAACAGGACGTCAGAGAGCAGTGAAGAGAGGAGGATCATTCCAGCCTGCTGCTGCAAGCGAAGATGTGGCAGTAATGACCAGGTCCTCCTCCCATCAGGGTGAAGCGCTGCTGTCTATTAGGCTTTGGAACTTCGTCAGCGTTCGTGAATTGTCTGCTGAATCAGAATTACTGATACTTCTTGTTGCCAGGGAGCTAAAAGATAATATGAGCTGCCTGGAGGCTGTGGGGGACTAAGAGCAGGATCTCAAGATCTCAATTTTCCCGGCCTTGTAGTCTAGAAGACAAAGGGTTTCTTTTAGCCATTGGAGAATTTGGTGTCCTGCCATAACTTACACGTGTTCAGTGCTTACCAGGAAGAAACAACTCTCCTAAAATCCATACCCCACAAGCGAGGATTTGCCTGAAGCTAAACCACAGAGACTAAAGCCGGAGTCCAGGGGAGGGTGGCTGACCCTGACTGCCCTGGAGAGTTGTTTTTTCACAGAGTTTCACCCTCCTGCCCATCAGACCCTCCATCGGGTTTCTTACCCGACGCTGACCACGGCAGCACACGGGCTGGAAGGGGGAGAAATCGTCTTGCTTCTTACTCGCTGCTCCTGCACGCTATCGAGGTGCTACAAATGCAGCCCAAATGTAGAAGGTATTGGCGTGTTTTGAAGGGCCTGGGAGAAGAATAATTGTAAAAATGTTTGAGGAGGGAAGAAAATGCCGTGTGTAATGAATTTGAAGACCTCGATCTACTTGGCCTATCAAAAAGCGGATTCAGCAGTGCCTTGATTAGCCCGTGAAGCTGCTGTAAGCTGTGGGGATAGCGGGGCAGAGCAGAACTGCTCTCTCAAAGCTGAAGTCAGACGGGTTCGAATCAGTGTCCAGTACTTATTTTGTGGCTGTCACTGAGCAACCAGAGGAAGTGCTGAGTGGTGGCTTCTCCGTCCCCTGTCTTCTGACCCAGGCTGGGTGACTTCGGGAGACAAGAGCCAGTCACACACAGAATCACAGAGTATCAGGGATTGGAAGGGACCTTGAAAGATCATCCAGTCCAATCCCCCTGCCAGAGCAGGAACACCTAGAGCACATCACAGAGGAACGTGTCCAGGCGAGTTCCGAATGTCTCCAGAGAAGGAGACTCCACAACCTCCCTGGGCAGCCCCTGCCAGTGTTCAGTCACCCTCACTGTGAAGAATTTTTTCCTCATATTCAAGTGGAACCTCCTCTGTTCCAGCTTGCACCCATTGCCCCTTGTCCTGTCATTGGATGTCACCGAGAAGAGCCTGGCTCCATCCTCCTGAGCAGGAGGAAACTGGTGGAATGTTGCAGCCTATAAAGTCCAGAAGATCTAGTCCTCATCTAAACTGCTTCTTTTGGAGGCAACTGGGACCTGTGTGCCTTATTCTTTCCCAAAAGCAAAATGAAAGATGACAAAAATTAAGGTGTTCCCTACCTAAGGGTGAGGCTTAGGGCAGGGAAGCACTGGTGTGGATTGGTATGTGCCCACCCGTGCTGGGCCGTACATGTGGCCATAAGCCACCCCAGCACTTGGGACAACCTTGAACAGGGCCTGCAGAGCCTGCCAGCTCCCTCTTGAGCAGGGCTCCTGCACCCACTGCCACACAGGCCTCTTTGGCCACTGGAGAGCTGGGATGGCATCAAGTGGCCTTCCTCTGTAGGAGCTGGAGGTGGTCATGGCGGCAAGAGCCCAGCTGGATAGCTGGATGCTCTGCAGGTGGATGGCTCCCGTTTCTGCCAAAACTCAGCTGAAGTCCCTGTTGCCCCAGGCTCTGGCGTCTTGGTTTTTGCAAGACAACCCAGTCCAACTCCTGTGACCAAACATACACACCCTCATTCCACATCCAACCACCACGTTGGGAGGAGTTGTCCGATACAGTGGCGCAAACCTTCCTTTTTGGGGACTTCAGGCTTGACTGACAGGCGACTTCCACGAATGATGGAAGCACACGAACCTGGACTGCCAGAATTTTTAAAGCAACTGAGAGGTTTTGTAAGTCATAACTTATGGACTCACCCAGAGCTGATATTGACAGAGGAAATGTCAATCAAACATCACTATTAGGCATTCACACTCGTTTCTCCTGTACCCTCGTCTGCAGCATGAAATAATGAGGGAAATGCAGTGTGTACCCCAGATCATCCTTTGAACCACAGCCATTACCCGCCTGTACAGAAATAAATTTGCCTTTGTTTTGGGGGGAGGGCAAAACTGAACTTTTGCTGATAATTAAATTTACTGTTTCGTTCCAGACACCGAGCAGTTACTCACTCTTCGCTCTGCCGCAACTGGAGAGCTGTACGGACAACCTCTTTCCCTCTTTGTGGTGGTGGGGTACAAAACTTCCATTCAATATTGTTCTTTTGCTCAGCACTGCATAAAGACCAGTTTATCAAGCTCTGGTGTGGTCTGTACCGTGGGGCTGTGGGACACTAGGCTATGGGATGGCACTTGAGCAAGGACCACAACACAGCTGCCTTCTGTTTGCTTTTCAGGGGCTGTGGTCATCAATCCCTGGAAAAAAAAATCAAGGGCTTCATCCACAAATAGCGAGTTTAACTCTTTAATTCAAAAGGTTTTATAATAAATAGTTTTGGGGTTTGTATTCTGAGGTTTGGGGAGTTGGCGAGGGTTCTTTAAGCCTTTTTGGTGCTGCTCCTCAACCGTGAAGACCAGAAACTTCCTCTTATGAAATGTGAAACAAGTTTTTCACATCTTCACTCCATGTGAAACTTGACCTTTGATAAAGACATCAAACACCCAAAGACCTTGCATCGCGGGTAGGATCAAACAGAAGTTCCTGCCATAATGAAACGAGTTATCCTTATCTCCCCCATCATGGGGACTTGGGGGTGGTGTGACCAGCCAGCAGCTTTAGCAGGCAGATATGAGACATTTTGCCTGTTATTAGCTTTAAGGTAGGAGGCTGGTTGGTTGCCAGCCTGGCCAGGCTGTGTTGAGGTGGCTTTCCATGGGTGCACAGTGTTGTGAACCTTCCAGGGGACATGTGGTGCCTCTGCCATGGCTGTGCCAGGGTGGCTTTCCATGGATGCACGGTGGTGTTCCTACCAGGGGATGTGTGGTGCCTCTGCCATGGCTGTGCCAGGGTGGCTTTCCATGGATGCACGGTGGTGTTCCTACCAGGGGATGTGTGGTGCCTCTGCCATGGCTGTGCCAGGGTGGCTTTCCATGGATGCACGGTGGTGTTCCTACCAGGGGATGTGTGGTGCCTCTGCCATGGCTGTGCTGGTGTGGCTTTCCATGGGTGTACCATGGTGGGTACTCACCAGGGGCTCTGCCATGGCTGTGCCGGGGTGTGCCCTGCTCCGTGCCTTTGGCTGCCAGGTGCTGAGGGCAATGTCTTCAATGGCAGGTCCTCAACATGCCATGAGGTGCTCCCTCTCCTACTCTGCCCCTGCAGACGCAGCGATAAAACGGTCTTTCAGTGATAAAATGGTCTTTCAGCAATAAAACGGTCTTTCTGTGTTATTCCTGGACAATTCACCACAGACTTTCCCTCAAAACTCACCTTTGCCCAGCAGGGCTGTTGGCCAAACCCGGCCAGCGAGGCCTGACGGGTGCTTGCCGAGGGCTGAGGGAAGGGGGACGGACACCCTCAAGGCTCCAGCGGCGGGCGCTGCCAGGCTCGGCTTCCCCGCACAGAGCAGGGCCGAAGGGGCCGAAGGGGCCGAAGGTGCCGAAGGTTCGGGAGGGCCACCCCTCCCCCGGCCCCGCCGCCTCACTCACAGCGGCCGCTGCGGGTCCAGAGGGCCACAGCCCCCGCCCCGCCTGCCTCACGGCCCGGCCGCCGCCGC
>VZTM01004927.1:345491-365978 GCA_013400555.1 Jacana jacana | reverse complement strand
ACTCCCTCAATCCATCCTCATAAGCCTTATTCTCCAGGCCTCTCACCAGCTCCGTGTCCCTCCTCTGCACTCGCTCCAGCACCTCGATATCTCTCTTGTGCTGAGGTGCCCAGAACTGGACACAATACTCAAGGTGTGGCCTCACCAGTGCTGAGTACAGGGGGACAATCACCTCCCTACTTCTGCTGGTATGGTATGAAGTGTCTGTCTGCAGCCCACAAGGAGTCTGGGAGATGCTGGAGCCACAGTGTTTTCTCACTGGTGTGTAAGAATCACTTTGGGGATGGTAAACTGTGAAATGGCCAGGAAAAAAGGGGAGACGTTACCCTGGATGGGGAGGAACCTCCTCTAAACCTTCTGGCTGCTAAACAGAGCTTTACATCCGAGTCGTGTGGACTGATGTGGATTGGATGTTTTCTGCCAGGAGGATGGTCACCAAGTGAAAAACCACTTGATAGAGCACTGGCTGAAGGAAGAACCCTGCGCTCAGATGGAGGAATCGATCCTTGCGGTTGGGTCTTGTTTCATTCATGCTTTGGTAATTCAGTAATTGCTTGAGGAAGAGAGAAGCTGCTTGAATTGAATACCACTCAGATAAACAGCACCCAAAAATAATATTCTGCAATTGCCTGAGCACTTGGTAAATGTGAAAGATAAATATAAAGATAAATCTGGAGCGGAGCTCCTTGCGACTGGGATACCTTCAAGAGCGCGTATAAATAGTGAAACCAGGAACTTCAGGAAGAGAGGAATCCAAAATGATTAATCCTCAGTAGTAACCACTTCTGAAACTACAAGCCCAAATAAGAAACAGAAAATGATCCAACCTCACAAGAGCTCTTGAGAAGAAAATAAGTATAAAACCATATGGAAACCTTCAGGGTGAAGCTGCTCTGTCTGATGGGATTCTGTTCAGAGAAAATCCTGTTCTCGGGATGCAGAGTGTGCTCAGGAATACTAATCGTGAATCTCACTGTGCCTGTGTCTGGTGCAAGAGCTAAACCCACTGGAGCCTATTTTGGTCATTCCACTTAAGGAAAAGGCGTCCGTGTATAACATCCGCGGTCGCCATAAGCCTCAGCTTGGAAAATCGCCACTGAAATAGCATGAGATGTCTCCATTTTTCATCTGAGAAGGGCTGGTGGCGTTTGAGGTTCCCAATAACGCTGGCCACTCTGGGGCAGGAGACAAAGAGCTTTTGGAAGCAGGATGTGAAGTGTTATTTTGAGAGCTTGGATCCAGATCTCCTGATCTGACAGAAGAGCTCCTCTTCTCACGGAAGAAGACTCTCACTGTTTCTAGGCTGTGTTTTTTGGGATCCTCAGAAGAAAACAGTCGACCTGTCCCATCCTTGAAGGTCCTGGGACGTTCTCCGGGGAGCCTCGGTGAGGAGGTAGAGCGAGAGAAGAGCAGAGCTGGAGGGGAATTACCTGGAGCATCCTCACCTACTAACTCCCTGGAGATCATGACGGATTCTTGCTTGAGACAACCCCAAAAGAGGCATATTGTCACTGAGAAGCTCCAGGCAAGTGGTCTACTGCTGTCATAACAACTAATATTCTGCTGTAATAGGTCTTGGGTTACTCTTCCCTACTGTTTTTTCCCAGGTAAGCAGGGCTGGGAGAAGTGAATATGCCTCAGTTGGGTTTTTTTGGCCTTTTTTCTTTATTTCTTTGTCTTGATTTTGCATTTCCTTTCTAGAATTCAGAGATTTCCATTATAGTCCCTCTTCTGAATGATGTATACGTGTAACTTACAGACCTTTGGCTGAAACCCATAACGTAAGAGAAATACTTGGCCAGGCAGGATGATTTCGTGGTGGGTTTTGTCAGTGTTGGGTTGATGGTTGGACTGGATGAACTTAAAGGTCCCGTCCAACCTAGAGGATTCTGTGATTCTATGGCTTTTATGAGGCTGGTGATCTTGTCCCATTCTGAGATTTTCACTTTCAACATAAGCATGAAGTCCCCTGCTTACACCGTGAAAGGTTTGAGGTGTTACTTGCCCCGTGTCCAGTATCTCCCCTCTGCTGTGGGTGAGTTGGGCCTGTGTGCTATTTTCACTCTTTTCGTTCATTTCTACTCATTTCTGTGATTTTTGGAGGAGCCACAGGACCGCTTGTTGTCAAGCTGCGTGTGGGTCACTGATGAACTGAAGGCTTGAGGTGGCTTTTCTCAGAAAGGCAAGACCAAGGCAGTGTTCAGATGAAGTCAGGTGGAAGAACTATAAAAATAAATACCTGTTGACCTAATGGGTTGTTTTTCTTCTGCAGCCTATTGGGGTAGTCGCAGAAACCCACACATTTTTTAAAAAAGGAAAATTAATCGGGTCACAGGCAAGTAAATAACTAGAAGGAAGTAGGAAGACACATTCTTTGGCATCTTTGTTTGCTTCTTAATCATATTCTATCACTACTTTGTAAAGTACTACTCCACAAGACAAGACTCGTGCTTCTCTGGTGCAAGTCTCCTGGCGTGCAACGTACTCGCAATGGAATTAATTCCCGAGTTCAGTTACGTGTGGTAAAAGTTAGGAAGCACTTGGTAGGCAAAAGATGAGGTATTTGTTTAGAGTTGTGTGAAAGCAGAGCAGCTTTACACTAAAAATAGGAACTTAGCCCCGAGCAAACGCCTACTGACTTCGTGCACATCAGTGAAAGCCTCTGATGGATTTTTCTAGATTAAATATCGCTTCTCTCCTCTGACCTGAGGAGTTATTGGTGTGGGGTTTGCTTGTTGCTCTTATTGCCAGGAGGAATCAATGTGAGCTGCGTTGGGTTGGTTTTTTGTGAGTGCAGTTGTTGTATTTATAAAACAAGGAACAAGCAGGAGGCACCTTCCAGACTCCTGTCCACGGAATGGCTTATGCTTCCACATGCTTCCTCATCAGCAGGAAGGCTCGTGCTACTCTTCTGCTTCACCTTAGGGTAGGGCTCGTGATGTTCCTCCTGTAGCACTCAGCTTCTCAGAAGCTTCTTTTCTATGCTGGGGTGGTGAATGCATTGGAGAAAGCATTTCCAGCTGGAGCCCGAGAGAAGGTGCCCCTCTCCCATCCCATAACTGAGTGTCTGATCAGACTCTGATACGGCAGCGCGCTCCCTGGATAGTTATTGCTTTTTCCATTTTACTTTGCAGAGATGTCTAATTGCTTCTTGATTTGGTAGGTCTTGTGGCTGCCTAATGGATCAAAGACCTGCCTATTGGGAGGCACCAGCGCTTGTTGTCCAGTATAACAGTGTAAAACCAGTGAGGGAATGGTGAACTGGAATGGAAACCTGTGCATCAGAGCTACAGAGAGCTGTGGGTTTAGGAAAACACCATCTGAAGGTCTCCCTGCTTCTCTCTGGAACTGTAGCAGTTCCATCTCCAGAAATTCATAAAACATAACACATTTGGTGATTATTCCCATCGTTGTGCCAGAGCCCTTTCAATCCACGATCATTCTCTTCCTCCACTTGCACCCATGACTTTGTGGTTGCAGAAAACCACCCCTTGAGTCTGGTGTCCAGTTCTGGGCACCTCAGCACAAGAGAGATATCGAGGTGCTGGAGTGAGAGCTGGTGAGAGGCCTGGAGAATAAGGCTTATGAGGATGGATTGAGGGAGTTGGGATTGTTTAGTTTGAGGAAGAGGAGGCTGAGGGGAGACCTCATCCCTCTCTACAACTGCTTGAAAGGGCATTGTAGGGAGATTGGTGCTGGTCTCTTCTCACGGGCAATGAGCGATAGAAGGAGAGGGAATGGCTGCAAGCTGCAGCAGGGGAGGGTTAGGCTGGACATGAGGAAAAAGTTTTTCCCAGAGAGAGTGGTCAGTCAGTGGAATGGGCTGCCCAGGGAGGGGGTAGAGTCCCCATCCCTGACTGTGTTTCAGAGCAGATTGGATGTGGTGTTGAGGGATCTGGTGTAGGGGAGAGCTTGTAGAGTAGGGCTGATGGTTGGACTTGATGATCCCAAGGGTCTCTTCCAACCTAAATGATTCTATGATTCTAAAACCGATTTTCTTCGAGAAAGCTTATGCTTTTCAGGAAACTGAGCCTATTTTGGTTTCCATTATTGATACAGGGGCATTGGGAGCTACAGGGGCTGCACCTGGATCAGTGCACACGCAGTGCTTCGCGCGGGTTCTTACCTCACCCCTATACTTCCAGCGCTGTTTTTTACAGTGATGGGTTCTAAAAGGGTCCTTGTAGGTGTCTTGACAACTGTGCTTTGTAATCAGAGTAATTAAATTCCTAGAAATGAGTTGCTTGAAATGCAGAAATCATTTGCCAGCCGCATCAAATGGATCCTCCCTGTGTTCTCGTATTTATCACTCCATACTTGGCGATGGAAAGGTAATGTGTGTTTTTACACTGTAAATATAAACAGCTATTATTTTAATTCCCATTACTTTTTTTTTTTTTGCTCTGAGATATCTGGAGAAGATTTTATTCCCTGCGGGAAGTCTGTAGGCTCAGATCATCTTTCCTTTTGGATCTGCAGAGGAGGGTGAGAGGAGCGCTCTCCATATGTCTGTGGGGTTAAAATTATCCCCAGGGCTGCGTGGCGGCGGTTCTGCAGCTGAGCACCGCGCCGCTCCGCACCCTGCAGCAAACTGGGTACCTTTCAATGGAGAAAGCAGAGGGAATGTTTTGTTCAGGCTATAGGAATTCCAGGTTCTCCACTGCGTATTGTCCCTGTACTTCTGGTTTAGCCCTTATAAGTAGGACATCTTTTTTTAAGTCCTAGGTGGTTTTGTTTGTTTTTATTTCTTTTTCCCCCCAAAATAAGTGTGTAAAGTGATATTTTAGTTTTCATTTAGTAACTCTCTGGATATTTAGGAAACCTCTGGGTATTCCCCTCTACTTTGCACACATAAGACCCCCACCTGGAGCACCGTGTCCAGTTCTGCAGTCCTCAGCATAGAAAGGACAGGGAACTGCTGGAACAGGGTCCAGCGGAGGGCCATGAAGATGGTCAGAGGGATGGAGAACCTCACCTGTGAAGACCAGCTGAGGGAGCTGGGGTTGTGAATACAGGCTGAGGGAGCTGGGGTTGTTCAGCCTGGAGTAGAGATGGCTCCAGGGAGACCTTAGAGCAGCCTTCCAGTGTCTGAAGGGAGCTCCAGGAGAGCTGGAGAGGGACTCTTTGTCAGGGAGTGGAGTGACAGGACAAGGGGAAACGGCTTTAAAATGGAAGAGGGGAGATTTTGGTCAGATACCAGAAGGAAACTCTTTGCTGTGAGGGTGGTGAGAGCCTGGAACAGGTTGCCCAGAGAAGCTGCCCAGGGACGTAGTTGAGTCATTATCCCTGACTGTGTTTCAGAGTAGATTGGATGTGGTGTTGAGGGATCTGGTGTAGGGGAGAACTTGTAGAGTAGGGCTGATGGTTGGACTCCATGATCCCAAGGGTCTCTTCCAACCTAAACGATTCTATGATTCCATGATTCCACCCCCTGCAGCACTGCTGGACATTGGGATTTGCCTCGAGTTTCTTGCCTTTTCCTGCCATTTCCAGCAGTGGAGGTCTGCCCGCTCATGCCCTGAGGCAGTGAAACACAGACCCAATAAATTAGATTCTGACTAATTCTTTGCTTGGCCTCTCAGGAGTTTTGCTTGCAAAGTGCTCAAGTCTTTCTGTTCTGGGACAAATTATAACTATCAATTCCAGCCAGGTTACAAGCAGTTCCAGGCACCGTGTTTGCTGTAGAAAAACCAAACAGCCGAGGGTGCATCTTCTGCAGATGTATTTTGGGCACCTCATTTGGTTTCAGGTGGAAAAAACCCACCAAAACCCCAGCTTATCCTTCTATTCCGAGTTCTCCGAGGAAGGACTATGAGTCTTTCCTTACCTCATGGGAGAGGGGGGACACCTGAGTGTTGGAGCCAGTTAGGAATGTAAAAGCCTTTTGAAAGGAGAAGAGAAGCTCTCATATAGTGCCTCCCCCCTAAATCCTCGATGAACAGATTAAACTGAATGTAATTAATAACATCGAGAAGAAATCCATTAAGTTGTTATAGTAACTGGGAAGCTCAGGTTTAAAATGTATGATTCGAGTGACTCAGCTCTGGGGGAAGGGATCTGGAAGCCCACGTCTGGAGAGCCAGAAGCATCCTTCTCCCTGGGCTCCCCCCTCTCCCTGCCCCGGAAAGCTCCACTGTCCCAAGGTTAAGGCTTTCACCAAATCCTGAGGTGATTTGTCAGTGAGAAGGATGAGTTTATTCTATCCACCCTCTCTGCTGGCAAAAAGCACGTGGTTTTCCTGTTGTACATGTGTGTAACGGTTAATGCTCATCTGTGCAGCGTGTGGTGGCAAAAAGAAAGTTGGCAGAACTCACCCAAAATAAGTGGTGGTGGTAGCACTGAGAGACTCATTGATAATGGGTAATAAGCAGTCTGTGGGTTCTCCTGTCCTGCAGAGTGTCACGGAATTCCAGAATGGTAGGGGTTTGAAGATCATATCCAACCCCCTGCCAAAGCAGGGGCACCAGGAATGTGTCCAGATGGGTTTGGAATGTCTCCAGAGAAGGAGATCCCACCACCTCTCTGGGCAGCCTCTGCCAGGGCTCTGCCACCCTCACAGGGCAGAAGTTTTTCCTCATGTTGGGATGGAATTTCCCGTGTTCCAGCTTGTGCCCATTGCCCCCTGTCCTTTCACTGGGCACCACAGAGAAGAGTCTGGCTCCATCCTCTTGCCACCTGCCCTTTAGTTATTGCTCAGCATTGATGAGGTCCCCTCTCAGTCTGCTCCTCTTCAGCTGAGCAGCCCCAGGTGCCTCAGCCTTTCCTCATAAGAGAGATGCTCCAGTCCCTCATCATCCTCGTAGCCTCTGCTGGACTCTCCAGCAGTTCCCTGTCCTTCTGGAACTGGGAGAGGCCTGAGCTGGTCTTAGTGCTCCACATTCTGGCTGTGCTTCAGAGTAGATTGGATGTGGTGTTGAGGGATCTGGTGTAGGGGAGAACTTGTAGAGTAGGGCTGATGGTTGGACTTGATGATCCCAAGGGTCTCTTCCAACCTATATGATTCCAGGTGTGGCTTCACCAGAGTATCACCATCTTGTTTCTGGAGGTCCCCTGGGAAGAAGGTGTCTACAGAGGTTTCAAAAAAAGCAAAAAATGGAATTTGTTGTCCATAACTTACGTGGGATCTTCTCACAGATGCAGAAGGAAGTACGTTTCTTCCGTTGAGCTCATTAATAAATACCTGTGCAGAGCGACTGTGGGAAAGGTTTGTTTCGTTTGCATGTCGGTGTACTTTCATTGTTTGCACTCGGAGGTTTCTTAAGATGCAGTTGCTAAATAAATATGGACCTGCTTTCTCTGGAGGTGCTCTGGAGGTCATGGCATGGATGGCTGAAGACTGGAGTGCAGAGATCTGGGATGCTTCTTTCAGCCTGGCGGGACGATGGGTTTTTGGCCGTTGTGATCTTGGTTCTGCGTCTGGAGTTGGTCATAAACCTGTGAAAATGCTGTTTCCTACTGCAGTTCTCATAACTGGGAACTGCTGGGAACTTCTGCCTGGGGAACAATGAAGGTTTTGTTGAGCAATTTATTGCTTAATGGCAAGCTTGGAACCTTGAAATAATCCGGTGGTGCAATGGCAATCTTGAAACATTTGGCCAATACGTAGAGATTGATTGTGTTGAGTTCAGTTAAAAAAAGGCCAGTACAAAGGTGTGTCACTTTTCTGTAAGAATTTGGATTTATTTAAGAAAAAGAAAAACCAACACAAAACCACAGGTAAGAGGCTGTTGCCTACACGGGTGTTGGACAACCTGTGAAGACTTCTCAGTGTGTGTTTGGCTGACCTACCAGCTGGCCTGGTTTTGCAGGCACTTCGGATTTATCAGTAATTCGCCTGCTTCTTGTGAAATTCACCATTCTTGGGAAATACAGAGATATCAGAGTCTTTCATTTCTGAGCCAAACGTAACGTTTTGTCTCTCGGCACTTCAGCTCAGCAGTAATCAAGGCTCTGCTTAGTCAACAGGAAAGTTTATTATATTTGTTGAAGATAAATGCACTATATTTTTACTGTCCAAAAATGGCAGGTGAGGAGATGGTTGTACTAAAGGCCCCAAGGAAATACTCCATCACTTTTATAATGGGGATTCTTTGATCTATCTACTGGGGTAATGAGAACAAGGGGGAAAGTTGATATGGTGTGTGTATATATATATATATATATATATATTATATAATTTTATTCTCCAAACTGTAAGAAAGATGTTGATAAATTGCTTTAAATATTGCAGGGAGAGTAGTCCCCCCTGTAAAATCCTTCTAGTAATCGAACACTGCTGTTTTACTTTGGGAATACAGGTACCCTTTAGCTTTTCAGAAGGTAACCCTGAAAAATTAGAGTTTTAAAAGTCCTCTGCACTGCCCATGCACTGGGGAATCGTGTGGCTGGATGGTAATTTAATGATCTGGTAGAGCCACAGGAATCCATGTATTCTCTTAATCTGCTGCCCATCTTTGAAAATCCTTACCTTCGTTTTTCTAGGACAGTTTATAGAACTGGAAAAAAAACCCCAAACCCCAACCCCCGACCGTGCAAGTAGCCCCAAGTCTTCCAGAGAGAGAGAGGAGTGTTTCATTGTCTGAGGAAGAGCATGTCATATGAGGAAAAGGAGGAAACCTTGCAGAAATGTTAGGCCAGGCGGTGACTTCCAGCATCTCGGAGCCTGATGTCTTGTGGCACGAAAAGGTCATTTCGTGTCTACATCGTGCTGCTCTTTTGGCTTTTTTTGCATCAGAAAAAGCAAAAGCATCCTGTTCTTCTGCCCTGGCATAAGGTTAGTTTGAAAGAATGCTGCACTGATTAGACCTAAGTGTTTCATTTCGGGGAAAAAAAAGATAGATGAAGTAGTACGCAATCATCTGTGGCTGGTAGAATTACCTGGTTTAAAATGAACTTGAATATTTGCCCAGGGAGGGGGTGGAGTCCCCATCCCTGACTGTGTTTCAGGGTAGATTGGATGTGGTGTTGAGGGATCTGGTGTAGGGGAGAACTTTGTATAGTGGGGCTGATGGTTGGACTGGATGATCCCAAGGGTCTCTTCCAACCTGAATGATTCTATAATTTCAAGTGCATTCTTTGGCCTCACTGCTGCAAACATGAGGAACAGCCTTTTACCACCAAATTTTCTGATCTGATCAGGAGAACAAGATTATTTGCAGTTACCAACGTCCTCTTAAGGGGATGTTTAAATCTCTCTTACTTTATAGGGCAGAGACTATTGAAATGGTACCAGATATTGCATCTAGAGGTGCCAATGTTGACTTTTGACATCAAGACCCTGTTTTCGCTGGCTGGAGTTTCTCAGAATTACCTGCTTTGTGTGTTTTCTCGGTGAGGCTGGAGGGAACCAGGTTGGGATTCCTCTGAGCAACAACCCAGGGCTCTGGTCTTGGCACATCCCTGTGTTTTCCCTTTGCAACTTCAGAGTGGAATGGTTTGGGCAGAAGAGCCAGAATTTTTCCGGTGATGGGCACAANATCCCTGGTACTCTGTGATTCTGTGACACGGGGCTCGTCCCTGTGCAGTGGTGAGTGTGAAGGCAGGGGATGCAGAAGCAGAGGTTACCGAGGAGCAGGCTCCACATTAATTGTGCTCTTTGAAGCGATGGGATTTGATCAAAACTTCTAAACTACGCAGCGGGAGGCAGAGCCTGAGTGTCGGGAGCATCACCCCCCAGAATTAGAGGCTTGAGGAGTTTGAAATGACTAGGGAGAAAAAAAGGACAAGGAGAAAAAAGTTGAGGAAAATGCTGGTGTAATCCCTTTCACCTGGCACAATAGCACTGATTTCTGAGGAAATTGTGGTTTGATCTAAACTATTCTTTCATTTTTATTTTTTTTTTTTAAATTGCTGATCATTTCAGCCTGAAATCCAGAAGAATGCAAATATTTTCCCAACAAGCAAAATGTCAGATACTGAAGGAAACAAAATAGCAGAAGTAGAAAGAGACAGTAACATCTGCTTTGGCTAAAAGAAAAATCCTGGAATAAGGAAGCTTAAATGTTCTTATAAATCAGGCTTGTTCTAAATCTCTGGTTATAAATTAGTTTTTCAGAACACAGAAATGTTGACACAGACATCTCTCAAAATGCATGAAGTGGAATATTGTGGTGGAAGTGGAGGTAGCCTCGTGGCTGGTGGGAACCATCTGGGCTTTTGACGAACCCCAGTGGCTTTTCCTTTGCTCTTAATTATTTTTATTAAATGTTCCTATGGGGTGGGCAGGCAGCAATTTCATTCTGGAGGTTGCTGGTGGGGAAGGAAAACTGGGAGAAATCAGGTTTGTGGCTGGCCACGGGAAGCTAATGCAGTCCTGTCCTCGTTAGTACTCGGAACGCCGGGCTCTGCCTTTGCAAATGGGAGCTGAAATCTAATTTTGGGGCACTGCCTGTTTCTGTACGAGGAACCCGCCGAAGCTGAGAGCGTTACGACAGAAGCTTTTGGGCAAGAATTTTGGAATGGGGTGGAGTTCTCCCGAAAAGCCTCAAATCCTACATTTAGAGAACTTCCCCAGCTCTAAAGGAACGAGTCGGTTATTTTTTTGAAGCCTCGGAACGTGACCGGTTTGGGATAAATAGTAAACTGGGGAGTTAGGCGAAGAATGTGAGTTAAAAATAGGTTCTGGTTCCTAATCTGTGCCTACACAGCTTGTGTGCTCTTTCCTGGGTGCTCTGGTGCAACGGGAAGCGAAGCTGGTTCTCCTGCTTCGTGCTGGCTCTGTTTTCACTGATAAGTGGTTATTTTTCTCCTGTTTTCCAGTCGCTTATTTTTCCTCCTGTGGATCTGTGTCCAGTCCTGCAGGGCTGAGGGTGCCTGCTAAACCCTTTGAGGTCTGTGGATGGGAAGTGGTGCCAGGATGTTAAGTGTCCCCCAAACCTGGGTAGGGGGTGCTGAGGGAATGGTTCTGCTGTTGGTGTATGCTTGGGTTCTTTTTCTTAGGAGAGATAACGGGCATGTTCCAATGTATCCTATAATATTTCTGAGACAATGCACTGTAGCACGGGGTGATTGTTCCTGTACTACCTAACAGAATAACAGCAGCTACTGCAGCACAAAATCTGTGATCTAAAATACCCAAATACTGCCTATTTTGCTGGCAAAAATGATGCTGCAGACAGGCAGGGTTGTTAAAAGCCGCATATTACACGTGGCTCGATGCTGCTGCCCTAGAAGTAACCTCATTTTGTCCTCATTTAACAGCACGGAGAGGTCCCTTCTCTCCCAGGCCCTTCTTTCTCCTGCCTCGGACTCCTTGCAGGATTGTCTTTTATGAGCAGTCTAAGACGTGCCATTTATGAAAATGCAATTTATCAGCTGCAGAATCCGTCTTCCTGGCGGAGAGAGGACACGGGGGGGCAGGAGAAAAATGACAGCAGCTGTTTACCTTGGCACGGAGCATCGTTTTTCCTTTTGATTTAGTTTTGGTGAGTGTGTCTGTGGTCAGAAAAGCTGGTTACTTGATCCTCGCTGCTACCGCTACGGAGGCATTTGCTCTAAATTGGCTGTGGAATAGGCTTTGCCTCAGGCAATTATATTGTAGGTGGTGTTTCATGGCCTGCAGGGTTGTGTTTTTGAGTCGGACCTGCCTGAGCGTGACTAACTGGTGCTTGAAACCCACCAGGGTTGGTGCTGGTCTCTTCTCCCGGGCAATGAGCGATAGAAGGAGAGGGAATGGCTGCAAGCTGCAGCAGGGGAGGGTTAGGCTGGCCATGAGGAAAAAGTTTTTCCCAGAGAGAGTGGTCAGTCAGTGGAATCAGCTGCCCAGGGAGGGGGTGGAGTCCCCATCCCTGACTGTGTTTCAGAGTAGATTGGATGTGGTGTTGAGGGATCTGGTGTAGGGGAGAACTTGTAGAGTAGGGCTGATGGTTGGACTTGATGATCCCAGGTGTCTCTGCCAACCTCTATGATTCTATGATTCTACCACAGCCTGGAGGGCTCTGCACCCCCCCTAGCTGGTGAGCAGCTCTGTCTTCTCATCTTTAAAGATGCTACTGCCTATAGAATCATCGAATCGTAGAATTTTCTAGGTTGGAATGGCCCTTTCAGATCATCTAGTCCAACCATCAGCCTAACTAACACTGATGGTATCTGCCCATGCTTGTTTAGCACCTCATCTCTCTGTAAAAGCCATCTGCAAATAAGACAGAAGAGCAAGAAGGGTTATAGAATCATAGAATCATTTAGGTTGGAAGAGACCCTTGGGATCATCAAGTCCAACCAGAGTTATGGGGGACTCATGGGAGATTCTTGTTCATTTTTGTGGGGTGCCAGGCTGAGGAGGAACTGAGGTGGTGCCCAGCTTCTCACAGGGTGAAGGAAGGCTTCTGGAGTAGCATGGAAACAGTGTTTATAGCATGGGACCTCACCAGAAGGAGCCCACCTTGGCTGCAGCATTGCTGTGAATGGACATGGTTTACTGCTAACTCGGCAGTGCTGGGTTGATGGTTGGACTTGATTGATCTTAAAGGTCTCTTCCAACCAAAATGATGCTGTGCTCTTATGACTTCTCCCTGGCCTGTAGATCTCGCTGGCCTGCAGACCGCAGCTGCAGGTCAGAGATCCAGCCACAGTCTGTGGGGAAGCTTCTGCCCCATGATGTAGATGCAAGGCATGGATGCAGCCTTGAGAGGATGCAGCCTCTCATGGATGTGAGAAATCACAGTAGCCAAGCCCATCTCTTGCACACCATGCAGGATTGAGGGACCTGCTGGTCCACGGGGCTGTTAGCATTTCTTGGGGGTGCTTTGGACTTTCTCCTTCAGCCTCTTACTGTACAGCTGGTGTGCAGCTAAGATTTCCTCTTACTTTTGGGGGTCCCCTCCTTCGCAGATCTTGGCTCGCTGTAGTTTGGGTCTCTAGGGAGCTCTTGTTCTGATTTTTGCAGTTCATCTTTCCTCACTATTCTTTAGCAGTTTGTTTGGTTTTTTTTTTCCAAAGGGAAAAATTGGCAGGGTTAGGAATATTCCTCTGCTAAAAGGGTTCTGGAGGATGTGTTCTTCTGAGGATGTTCTTCATTTGTAGGCTTGATCACGTACTTCCAGGCTTCAGATCATTGTGTTGGCTGCTGTCTAGCTCCAGTATTTAAAAAATAATAAAAACCACCACCAACAAATCCTTCTTGCAGGCTGTTTGAACTTGGCTCTTTCCATAAGAACTGATGGGGGGGAAAGGAGAGATCTGAGGATTTTAGAGCTTTTCCTCTTGGGTGAGAACAATACCTGGGGGAGTTCAGGAAGGTAAGAAATCACAGAATGATGGAATCATAGAATGGTTAGATTTGGAGGGGACCTTAGAGATCATCCAGTGCCATCCCCTGCCATCCCCTGGGCAGGGACACCTCCCACCAGACCAGGTGGCTCCAAGCCCCATCCAGCCTGGCCTTGAACCCCTCCAGGGATGGGGCAGCCACAGCTTCTCAGGGCAACCTGGGCCAGGCTCTCACCACCCTCACAACAAAGAATTTCTTTCTGGTATCTCATCTAAATCTCCCCTCTTCCAACTTAAAGCCGTTACCCCTTGTCCTGTCACTCCACTCCCTGACAAAGAGTCCCTCTCCAGCTCTCCTGTAGCCCCTCCAGGGACTGGAAGGCTGCTCTGAGGTCTCCCTGGAGCCTCCTCTTCTCCAGGCTGAACAACCCCAGCTTTCTCAGCCTGTCCTCACAGGTGAGGTTCTCCATCCCTCTGAGCATCTTCATAGCCCTCCGCTGGACCCCGTTCCAGCAGTTCCTTGTCCTTTTTATACTGAGGACTCCAGAGCTGGACACGGTGCTCCAGGTTGGGGTCTCACCGGAGCAGAGCAGAGGGGTGGAATGGGTGGCACGAGGTGGGTGCCACATCATCTGGTGGTGACAGCCTGATTTGGTTCCTCCAGCACCTGCTAATCCTGCCGGATCAGCTCAGCTGAGTGCGTTGCGCTCCTTCCCTAATAAAAACACGCCGGGGAGCGTGAAGTCCCTTTGTTTTATATTGGGGTTTTTTTTAATCTAAAGGGGGAAAATGTGCCTTGTGTGCATTTTCTGTCACACTGGGGGTTTTGTTGTATTTTTAACCTGGTGTGTTGTTTCTTTTTTAAAAAAAAAGCATACTGAATAATTGTTCTTTGCTCTCCAAGCGCTGCTCAGCTCCACTCGGAGGAGTGGGAGGCTCTGCTAGTCATTTGCACATGGAACAAGGAAGGTATAAATCGTGTCTTTTAATAGTATGCTTCACTTTCTTAAATAATTACCCTGAAAATCCTGTATGTACTGGTAGGTAGCACTGTGAAACTGTGTTCTTTGTGCCTGTCAGAGCTGACTCTTCAATTAATTGCATTTGACCGCAACAGCAGCCATACAGAAATCCTAAGATTTATAAATCATTACCATAGCAAAGAAGACAGAGCAGTGTTTTCTGCAATTCTTTCTCCTGCCCAGGCTGTTACTGTTTGCCTGAAAGTTTCCTGAAAAAAATACGGTCATTTTGTCTCAGGAAGAGTGAAAAACACTGCTTGTATTTCGCAGGAGCTGTTTGGAGCACGTTGGGCCTTAGTGAGAGTGAGCAATGGTAAGGATGGGTTCAAATTAGCCTTGGTTTTCCTACTGTAACTGCAATAAATGAAGAGCAACGACGACAGGGGTGTACCCTCTGCTGGAAATCAAAGAGTTACTGGAGGTTCTGGACTGGACTGACTTGGTTATTCTCAGCTTTAATGATTAGGAGAAAAGATGAGGCTTCGCAATCCTCTTAACCTTGGCGATATCTCAGCGAGAAACCTCCTAATGAAAGTTAAGACACTGTTTTAATGAGGATAATTTACCCAGTGGTAACGTGGGAAGGGAGAGGGCTTTATAAAGGGTTTTTTTCTTTGACCCTGCAGGACTTTGACAGAACTTTCTCACATCCCTACAAAGAGTATCCTGCGTAGAGCATTCACTTTTTAGACTAAGAAAAAAAAAAGAAAAGAAAAGAAAAAAAGGTTTCATTTATATTGTAGATAAATTTGCAGCTTTATCACATCGCACAGATGCCTGATAGCTTATGAACAGCAAACTAATTCAGACTTGGTTTGCGTAATCAGGCTGTAATTACCGGGCTGGCAATTATGAGAAAGCTTAAGGCAGCCTGGGAAGAGGACGGGGTGAAGTTGTCGCCTCGCTGGTCGGATGATGTCGGTAGCTCCTTCGGGCTTGTACAGCGAACTGAGTTGATCTGAGGACTGCAGTGGTAAGAAATAAAACCAGTTCTACCTCTTTTCTGAGTCTGTTGTCATAGGTTCGTTTCTGCTGATAGATGCCCTTGCTTTTATTTCCCCTAGTGCTATGAAGTCTTCTCAGCTTCTTATGAAAATTATACTAGGTGGAGATTTCTGTGGAGGGGTGAGTTTCTCAGAGCTGGCCTAAGCTCTGCAGACCAGTTTAGGTGGTTCTGTTTGCAAGGAATGGAGAGATCCCTGGAAAAAAAGCAACTTTTTGCTCTCTAAATAAGTAGTAAAAAGGCTGTTTGGGAAATTCTTATGTATGTATTTCTGGGAGGCTGTTGAGGAGCTGGATGAAACAGTGGTAGTCACAGAGTTAAAAATTTAGGGCTCAAAACTGGGAAAAATTCACCTGGTGCCTACATTGGTGAGAGGAGAAGAGGTCCAGTTAATTCTGTAAGAATTCATAGAATTCTAGATAGAGAATCACAAGATGGCTTGGGCACCCAGTGCCACCCCCTGCCATGCCCCAGGCAGGGACACCTCCCACCAGACCAGGTGGCTCCAAGCCCCCTCCAACCTGGCCTTGAACCCCTCCAGGGATGGGGCAGCCACAGCTTCTCGGGGCAACCTGGGCCAGGCTCTCCCCACCCTCACAGCCAACAAGTTCTTCCCCACATCTCAGCTCCATCTCCCCTTTGTCAGGGTCAAACCCTTTCAGCTTGTCCTAGGGCTCCCCTCCCTCACCCAGAGTCCCTCCCCAGCTTTCCTGGAGCCCCTTAAGGGACTGGAAGGGGCTGGAGGTTCTCCCCACAGCCTTCTCTTCTCTAGGCTGAACCCCCCAACTCTCTCAGCCTGTAACATCGGGTTTGGATTTCTTCTTCTTGCACATCTCCTAACCTGCAGCCTCCAACAGGCTGAAGAATTCCATGAAGACGGGTGTGTGGTGCACAAATACAATGGTAAAATGCCTGAAGCTGATTTTTCAGGGCAATGTAATTCTGCAGAAAGGTTTGACTTGGTTTTTCTTTGAAGTTTGTATTTGTTGTGGGTGCAGCTTGTAAACGTGCTGCGTGGTCGTGGCTGCTTTGGGTGGAGGGCTCGGGGAGCTCCAGTACCCGCTGTGCTGCTGCCACGCTCTGAGACCAGCTGGCCATGACTTCCATTCTCTACTATTCTCTCTATTCTCTGTTGAGGGATCTGGTGTAGGGGAGAACTTCTAGAGTTGGGCTGATGGTTGGACTGGATGATCCCAAGGGTCTCTTCTAACCTGAATGATTCTATTATTCTTGTTTATTTATTTTTTTCCTTCTTGGCAATCCCAGAGCAAAGCATTGCTCCCGCATCTTGAGCTGGTTTTAAGGTAAAATACGCACCCACCACTTTCCAGCTCCCACTTGCTATTTATTTATGCCTCAACCAACCTTGAATCCATGTAGGGTTTATTTTTCTCACCAGGAATCGTGTGCAGTTTCCAAGCCTGAAGTCAGAGCCCACGTGTCTCGTCTGGCAGAGCCAGACCTGAGTTTATCACTATTTTTTTTTTAATTAACTTTTTTTTGGGTGACTATCACCCTTTCTGAGCGGGTCCTTCACCCTGTGAAGCTTTGATGACCTTTGAGGAGAATCAAGTTGTTTTGCATCCCAGCTCACAAGTGATGCAGTTGTCTGTGTGATGAGATAATCTGCCTCGCTCCAGCCCTTTTCCTCACTAAAGCTCCCCCATTAATTCACCATTCAGGTTTCTGGTTTTATCTCTGATCATCTTCAGGTTCTGCTGAGCCCTAAAGGACCAGCATTTTGTCTCTAGGAGAAATACTGTCCCAGTAATGTGTGTCCTGGCCCTGGTGGTGGGGCTGGCCATTGGGAAAAAACAGGTATGGTGCTGCAGAATGCAGTGATACTGCAGAAATACTGCAGAAATGTTGTTAAATGCTCAGTATTCTCTGAGTTTCTGCAATACTCCACTGTATTCCACTGGGGTTTGCTCTGTGTTTCACTGGGGTTTGGGTTTTTTTTTTTTCCTATCTCTCCATCTTCGTGCCTTGCCTTCATGAGAAGGGGGTGGCAATAAATTTAGAGTGTGACAGGAGCTGGATAAATAGCTCTGCTGGCCAAAACCTTTCGTTAATCCTAAGAACCAGCACCGCACGGACAGCAGAAAATGTAATCCCCCTGCCCTTGCCTGGCCTCGCTTCTCCAGGGGGGGAAATCTCTCTGCAAAGGGTGAGAGGGTTAATCTGCTCCTCGTGGCTTTAAACCTGCCCATGCTGAGCCTGAAATGTGTGTGTGTTGATGGGGGGGGGGGGAAGGGAANGTGGGGGGGGGGGAAGGAAACCAGCAATGTGGTGAAATGCCTCTTATATTCCAGAACTTGCACATGGAGATGTGTTTTAGGAATGTCTTTAAATAGTGGATTTCACACAGGAGGAGCTGGATGGCTGTTTTTACAGGGGGGGTGTAGGAAAAGCAGGATTTATGGCGTGTGTCCGTGCGGTTTTATCCTCACCGCTGCCAGGTTTGAACCAGGCAAGGTAGACAGCTGTGTAACGTCCTCAGTCTCTACAGCTGCTCTACCAAAAGCCCCTCGATACCCTTTTGGGTCTTTAAAATACCCTCTCTTGAGAAAGTCTATGCTGAGGATGTATGGGGCATCTGGGCCAGTGATAATGGAATGTTTCTCCCATTCATTCCCAGTTAGGCTCACTTCGGCCTCCAGTACAGTCAGTTCTTGAGACCCACGTGTCACTCCAGAAGTAATGACAGGTTTTGTCACTCTATGATTTGATGGCAATACAGTGCACTGTGCACCAGTGTCCACCAGGGCTCTATGCTTTTGTGGCTCTAATGTGCCAGCCCATCGAATCCACACAGTCCAATAAACACAGTTATCCCTCTCCTCCTCCTGGCTGGAGGCAGGGCACCTCTAATGTCTGTAATTAAAGGAGTTCCTACCTGGACCGGAGAACTGCTCTCTTTGGACTGAAGAGAGGCTCCATCCCTCTGAAATAACTAGAGTTTACTCTCTTCTTCTTAAAAAACGTGGTCGTGGAACCTTTGAATGTGGAGTTGAAGGTGAAGAAGAACCCGACCTCAGGTGGAAGAAGTAGGTCAGCAGCTTGGTGTAAGAAGAGATCTCATACCCTACCCAGGCTGGTTTCCAGCCAAGTGGATTTAGACCCAGGTGCAGCACTGAAAAAGTACTTTTCTTTGTAGAAAATGCAAAAACCTTGGTGTTTTTAGGCTTTCTCTGTTACTCACGCTTAACTGGCCAGGCTGGGAGAGAGGTTCTTTTGGGAGAATTTGGGTAGTGGGGAGAAACTCATTGCTTGTAACTCATTGCATGAATTAGAAAATGGGCATGGGAAAGAAATGTTCCAGAAGGCCTCTTTGGAGTGGTTTTAGTGGGTTTTCTGTTCCCCAAGATGTTCGTCCCAGGTGTCAGATCTTTTATGTAAAGGCAGAAGAAAAGAGTGACTCAGATTTTAACTGTAATTCAGTCATGACTAACGGAAGCCTTCCATTTTCTTGCTAAGCTCTTCAGAAATGCAATCCACATTGAGCAGGATACGGTTTTTATGATTATTCATGCCATACTTACTTTGACAAATTGATAAATATTTATAAAGGAAAGGGAGCTGTGGCAGAAGAGAGCTCAGGCTCCCACAGAAAGGATCTGCCCGTCAGTCTGGTCCGTCTCTTCCTGTCTCTTCTCCTGCTCTTGATTCTGGTCCTGAACTTCGGCGAAATTCAGGAGACAGTCTCATTCTTTTAGATGTTTTTTTTTTTTTTCCCCCAAAGCTGTTTTCCTGGATACTTATTTATGTGTGTGTTTATTTACCTCATTATGTGTTTATTTATGTTTGTTTGTTTGTGAACTGCTGTGTATTCAGGAGGGAGATGCGTGTGTTAATTCTGCTGGGGGACGTGCTGCAGTGTAGGCTTGTTCTAGGCATTTTCTCTCTCTGTTACAGTGGAATGAATGAATATGTGTTTATTTCTGGCAGCAACTAGTCATGCTGTGTTATTCCTACTCTGTGCATATTGTCCACTGTTGTGGTCTTCTTCACTGGGGTAATATCTGGGACAGTAGCATCTAACTTGCTCTTTGATGTCAGTTTGGGGTTCTTTTGATAAACGGGGCTTTTTAGTTTCTCCTCATTGTTAAAAATTGATGCAATTCTTAAATTTATTCCAGGCTTTTATCCTGCTGCTGTAGTATGATTTTATGCTGCTAATAAGGTGAATGACTCTTGGACAAAAGAGGAAACATTTTCACGATAGGAATTATGGATGGGATGGGGCTTGGAGCAGCCTGGGCTGGTGGGAGGTGTCCCTGCCCAGGGCAGGGGGTGGCACTGGATGGGTTTTAAGGTCCCCTCCAACCAAAGCCAGTCTATTATTCTGTGTGGCTTATTGTCATAAGAAGAAGGTTCTTGGTGAGACCATAAATCTGTTCTTCCCACTGGGCTGGACCTGGTGACAGCCAGCGATGGATGCTGAGAGCAGAGCGAGCCTGGGGGGAGACGTTGCAGGGTCGTTTTCCGTCCTTTCCTCCTGTTCATCCCTTTCTGGAGGGAAGCTGTGTAGGTGCTTTAGGAGACAAATCCCTCAGCTCTTTTCCAGTGCCGTCTCGTAGAGGATGAATCATACAGCCCCGTGTGCTGGCACTTGTGCTGACATGGCAGGGAGTTAGGCCTGGCACGGATCTGAGCCTCTGGATGCTTTGGCTGGCGACGAAGGGATGGATGTGTATGTGTGTTGGGTGTAGGAACCCTAAGGAAATGAAAACAACTGGAGGTGCCTGTGCCACAGCCAGAGCTGCAGGCAGACTCCTCTACAGCGCTGGCATTGTGTGTTAGTGTTTGCTTTGAGGGGTTTTTGGGACTGTTTAGTTTGAGGAGGAGGAGGCTGAGGGGAGACCTCATTGCTCTCTACAACTGCTTGAAAGGACCTCGTAGAGAGGTTGGTGACTGAGGTTGGCAGCAGAGCCAATGCTACATCCTTGGTCCTCTCATTCGTTCCAGTGACACTCTCAATGTTCTCAGGGTCTCTGAAGGACTCAGGAAGGAATTGATATAAAAAATAAGCTTAATAAGATTCCAGGAGGTCACGATGTAGCTACTGAGAATCACAGAATGGTTTAGGTTGGAAGGGACTTTAAAGATCATCAAGTTCCAACCCCCTGCCCTGGGTTGCTAGAAGACCAGGTTGCTCAAATCTGCTGGAAAGGGCATTGGAGAGAGGTTGGTGCTGGTCTCTTCTCACGGGCAATGAGCCATAGAAGGAGAGGGAATGGCTGCAAGCTGCAGCAG
>VZTM01004927.1:300135-337982 GCA_013400555.1 Jacana jacana | reverse complement strand
GATTCTATGACAACGAGGGGCCATGAAATGAGGCAAAACGGGTTTGGCAGGTGTGGAGCAAGTGGAAGGAGGTGGTTCTTCGGGCAGTTTCTAGTTAGGCTGTGGAACTTTGTGCTGCAGGATGCTGTAGATGCTAAAAGTTGGAGCAGGCTCAAGGGAAAGCTCCACGGATGCCCGGGGGAGTGAGCTGCTGTGATTTCCTTCTCAACACGTAAACGCCATCTCTCGTTCAGTTTCTGAGCTGCAAGTTGTTTAGGGCTGGGCAGCATCTCAGGGGGAGCATCGTATGTGTTGGCCTTCTGTTCCTTTCTGTTCTGTGCTTTTAGTCTCTTTTGGGAGTCGGTATTATGGGTTAGATATACCATTGGCCTGACCAGTAAGACCATTCTTACGTTACAAGTCTGTTACTCGGTTTTTTTTACCTCACTTTATGGGTGTCTTTCCTTGGAGCTTTAATGAAAATGCTCGAGGCCACAGGCAGAAAATTAACACGTTTTAAGCAATCAAGGGGGGAAAAAAAGGCTTTACATGTAGGGATGACCCTAATGCCATTAATCATATGGAGGATGATCCTTGTGAAAAGAGTATCCAACTCCTAGTTCCGAAAGGTGATAAGATATTTCTGTCTGGAAGGGACCTCAGGAGGCTTCTAACTTAACCCCTTGCTCACATTGACATCAACTGTGTGGTCAGACCAGGTTGCTCAGGGATTTTACCATGTTTATCTTGAAAGCCTCCAAGGATGGAGACTTCATGTCCTCTTTGGGCAAGTTCTGCTGCTGCATAGCTGGCCTTGGCTCAGAGAAAAGTCTCAGCTGGCTTCAGGATGTGGAGGTTTCCTGACCTCTGTTTGTGTTCCCAAAGATGGATGGTCTTGTTACAGCTTGTATGAGATCAAGTTTGTCTCAGCAGTAGAATTAGTGATTCCTGAAAAAGGAAACTGAAATGTAAATGTAAATGGCCTTGGTCTACAGTGTTTGGAGTCCACACAACTAGGATGAGTAAACAATGGAAGGTCCAGATTTTGGGTTTCTGTGAGGTAAATCATCATAAACCATACGTGTCCAGTACAAATTGTTCAACATTCCCTTATAGGGTTGGGGTTGGTTTTTTTTCCTGAGGGTTCATAGAGTTGTAGCTTGGGAATGGCTGCAAGCTGCAGCAGGGTAGGGTCAGGCTGGACATGAGGCAAGAATTCTTCCCAGCAAGAGTGGTCAGAGCCTGGACTGGGCTGCCCAGGGAGGGGGTGGAGTCCCCATCCCTGACTGTGTTTCAGAGTGGATGAGCTGTGGCGTTGGGGGATCTGGTGTAGGGGAGGGCTTTGTAGAGTGGGGCTGATGGTTGGACTCCATGATCCCAGGGGACTTTTCCAACCACAATGATTCTATGATTCTATGATCTGCCACGATCCCGTTTCATATTTTATAACTAAAGCTTTGTGGAAACAAATCCAGGCAAGAAAGAGGGTGTGAAGAATATATTTGTAGCTACACTTTGAGCCTCCAAAATAGTTCTTTTACCCCATTTTTTGATACTTACCAGCTCCTGGGTCAGGTTTGACAGACACCTTCTGATTTACACCATTTCTGCACCATTTGACTCAGGGCTGTGGAGACATATTGACGGTTTTGCTCCAAGTTTCTATGTTGAAATAAAAAGTAAGTTTTATGATGAGTCCCAAAGCATAAGAAAACAAAGGCCCTAAGAATTCTAGGAAGAGTTGACGGGGTTAATATGAAATATAGTAAGGAGTGCACTGTTTTGGGGCACCGAGGTTCTGTTCAACATGTGCTCTATGCTGTTAAAAGCTCTATTGAAATTGTCCATTTGTCCAAATGCTGATTGTCCAGAACGAAAGCTGCCTCGCTCTCTGGCCAGGGTGAGCTGAGAACTCCACAGCTTTGAAGGAAGTTGTCTGCTACCAGAGCTCGTGTCACGTTCTTGCCACTTGCTGAAAAACAATTGACCATTAATCTGTCTTTAAGAATTTATTATTTTTTTTACAACATTCGTAATTAATCAGCAAACTGAAGTGTTTTGTGTGCCTGTGAGCTGGCCATTTCTCAGTGGCCCAATAGCTTGCTGGCTTCTGAAAGGATTTTAGCCTGCAAGTTGGTGACCTATAAAGAAAACGTGAAGGGACCCATCCCATCCTGTCCCCTGTGTCCAGCTGGAAATCTTCCTGAAGTTGGGGGACGGAGGGAAGGACTGGGGAGTGTGTTGCTGCGGTGGGAAAGAAGCCTGTAGTACTGCTCTGTGTTCTCCAGGTGGTGGTGGTGGTGGGCAGGAAATGGGCTGCAACACTCCAAGGACAAAACACACACAGAAAAAGTAACTCAATACTGAATTTAGAACTGAGCCCCAGAACTGCTGACTTCAGCCAGGGCCGGCTCGTAGCCGTGGGGTGGCCATTGGGCTGGTAGGAATGACTGGAGGGCTAGCTAGGGAAAGGCAGGATGATAAAGGGGATGGAGATTTGCACAGAGGATTAAAAAGGGATAATAAAACTCTAGTCAGGCCAGTAAACTAAGCAGAAGGTAATATGTCCAGTCACTCCTTTGCATATTTGAAATCTGTAAATCCCATGGGATGAAAGGAAATATTTAGGGTAATAGGAAGATTAAATAGGAGCAGTGGGACAAAAAAACAGAAGTTCAGGAGAAATAATGCTGTTCTGGAGAAGTATGGGGGTTTTGGGTTTTGTTTTAGTATTTTTTTAAATATTGCTTCATTAAATCATTTAGGTTGGCAGAGACCCTCGGGATCATCAAGTCCAACCATCAGCCCCACTCTACAAGTTCTCCCCTACACCAGATCCCTCAACACCACATCCAATCTACTCTGAAACACAGTCAGGGATGGGGACTCCACCCCCTCCCTGGGCAGCCCATTCCACTGACTGACCACTCTCTCTGGGAAAAACTTTTTCCTCATGGCCAGCCTAACCCTCCCCTGCTGCAGCTTGCAGCCATTCCCTCTCCTTCTATCGCTCATTGCCCCTGAGAAGAGACCAGCACCAACCTCTCTGCAATGCCCTTTCAAGCAGTTGTAGAGAGGGATGAGGTCTCCCCTCAGCCTCCTCTGCCTCAAACTAAACAATCCCAACTCCCTCAATCGATCCTTTCCATTCCATAGAATGCTTTGGGTTGGAAGGGACCTTAAAGTCCATCCAGTGCCACCCCCTGGGCAGGGACACCTCCCGCCACACCAGGTCCCTCTAAGCCCCCTCCAACCTGGCCTTGAACCCCTCCAGGGATGGGGCAGCCACAGCTTCTCTGGGCAGCCTGGGCCAGGCTCTCACCACCCTCACAGCAAAGAATCCCTGTTGAAAGAGTCTGAAGTCTTATTTCTTAGATCATTTTAAATCTAACTAGATAAGAGCTAAAGAAATATGCTGCAGCCTTAGAATAGAAAACAAAAATAGCTGAGCTGGCTTCCCATGTGATGTGAAAAATAAAAACCCTGGAGGAAAACATGCACCTGAAAAACAAATTTTTGTTAAATTATTGAAATAACAGAATGGTTGGAAGGGACCTCTGGATATCATCTGATCCAAAAAGATTATTATTTATGTGTCACATAATTTTCCCTTGAAACGAAGCAGGATCAGTTATTCTGTTTGAACAGGCTTCCTGCGTCACCAAATGCGGGGCATTTCCTTACCTGGAAAAAGGAGGTCAGCTGCATTTCTCATAACATCTCATGTGTTCTGTGGGGAAAATAGTTTTTAATGGTGCTTTGCTGGTTCTGGAAAATGTACAGAAAGAGCTGAGAATAAGTTCACTGAGGCTTAAATGTGCTTGGGTTCACCGAGGTGGGAGGTAGGGGCTGCTCACCTGGTTTGGGAAGGGGAAATTCCGTGATTTTCATGTCATTGTTGCCTCTCCCAACTTCATTTAACACCTCACAAAGACGTGGGGGAGGGAATTTAGATAGTGAGATAATCTAGAGGAAGGCCTTCTACCTGAAAGGAGGGTGTAGCCGGTGTGTGTGTGTGAGAGTCTCTTCTCCCAAGGAACAGGCGATGGAACAGGAGGAAAAAGCCTTGAGATGGTGGAGCAGTGGGACAGGTTGCTCAGGGAGGTGGTTGATGCCCCTTCCCTGGAGATCTTTAAGGGGAGGCTGGAGGAGGCCCTGGGCAACCTGGTCTAGTTGGGGGTGTCCCTGCTGACTGCAGGGAGGTGGGACTAGACCCTAGAGGTCCCTTCCAGCCTGGACCATCCTATGACTCTATGCACAAGGGGAGGTTTAGGATGGATATTGGGAACGATTTTTACACTGAAAGGTTTATTAAGCATTGAATTGGGCCACCCAGAGCAGTGGTGGAGTTGCCATCCCTGCAAGGGTTTAAAAGCCAGGCAGACATGGTGCTGAGGGACATGAGTTAGCGGTGGTTTGGGCAGTGCTGAGTTGGTGGTTGGAGTTGATGATCTGAAAGGTCCCTTCCATGGGACCTTGGAATTCTATGGACCATAGAATTCTATGATTCTAATTCTAAAATTTTGCTACATTCTCCCTCATTAAGATGTTTCCACCAGCAAATATCCCATCTTGGCTTGGCTGGGGAGATGGTGGATCTTCCTGGCCAGGAGCTATCTAGAGTAGAGGATCAGTTAAAGACACAAAACTAAACCACGTTGAGTTTGTGGGAGTCACTGGTGGAGCCCCATCCCCGTCTGACATCACGCGACAAATCCTGGAGATCTGTTTATAAAAATACATTACGAGACTCCCTCAGAATAGCAAAAAACATGTGGGCAACCCAAATAGAGAGGGGTTTCTTGGTTTAGACATGGTACAAACGCAGACTAATCCCAAAAAAACCTACCACAGAGATAATTTGTGCTATCTCAGAGTTAGCACTGGAGTTACTTTCTCAGCTAAAAATAAGCAGATAAGTGTTTTGGCTGCCTATATTTAGACATTGTCTGTTGCTGTCAGTTTTTGAAGCGCTTGGATCTCCTCAGAGTAATTTCTTTATTATTTTTATGTTTTCAAGAAGGACCAGATAGAAGAGCTGTGGTTTACGTGTGGTGTAGCTGGCATAGAGGAATTTTAAGAAGAAACATAATGTTGGATGATTAGTCACAGGCTTTGAATTAAAAATATCATTATTTTAGAAATGACTTTTCGTACACAATTTATATTTTGCTGTTGCAAAGTAACCTTTTCCTTAGTTTCCATTTCTTCAATCGGTGGGATTTTAGTCTCCTTACGTGCTCAAAACAATAGCATCCCCTTTTTTTGCCAGGAGAGCCCAGTAATTTTATTAAAGATGATCCTGAAGTGTGGTGCTGTGAGGTTTGCCTGGAGGTACCAGTCCTTCAAGGGAGAGGTGGCTCTCAGCACACAGAGGCAGGCTTTTAATGATTCAATTTATAATTATATACCTCGATGCAGAATGAGGTATATATTTATGAAGTTTCAAGCTGTCTTACTTATGAAGTAAGACAGCTTGAAACGTAGCTTGAATGGGAAGAAGTGAGTCAGTGTTAATTAGCAGAAGACAATAAAGCTTCTGAATTATTATGTTCAAAGCTCAGCCACCCAAGAATGTGAAACAAATGGAGATTATGGAAGCGCCGCTGATAGAAAAGCTGAGTAAGATAAGAATTTCACCCAACTTTCTTTTATCTTCAAACTTCTTTGTGCCAGGTCCTGCCCTTGGGCCACCCCAACCCCATGGATGGCTACAGGCTTGGGGCAGTGTGGCTGGAGCTGCCTGGCAGAAAAGGACCTGGGGGTGCTGGTCCACAAGTGGCTGAACATGAGCCAGCAGTGTGCCCAGGTGGCCAAGAAGGCCAAGGGCATCCTGGCTTGCATCAAAAATAGTGTGACCAGCAGGGAGGTGATTGTCTCCCTGTGCTCAGCACTGGTGAGGCCACACCTTGAGTACTGGGTCCAGTTCTGGGCACCTCAGCACAAGAGAGATCTGGAGGTGCTGGAGTGAGTGCAGAGGAGGGACACGGAGCTGGTGAGAGGCCTGGAGAATAAGGCTTATGAGGATGGATTGAGGGAGTTGGGATTGTTTAGTTTGAGGAAGAGGAGGCTGAGGGGAGACCTCATCCCTCTCTACAACTGCTTGAAAGGGCATTGCAGAGAGGTTGGTGCTGGTCTCTTCTCACGGGCAATGAGCGATAGAAGGAGAGGGAATGGCTGCAAGCTGCAGCAGGGGAGGGTTAGGCTGGACATGAGGAAAAAGTTTTCCACAGAGAGAGTGGTCAGTCAGTGGAATCAGCTGCCCAGGGAGGGGCTGGAGTCCCCATCCCTGACTGTGTTTCAGAGTAGATTAGATGTGGTGTTGGGGGATCTGGTGTAGGGGAGAACTTGTAGAGTAGGGCTGATGGTTGGACTTGATGATCCCAAGGGTCTCTTCCAACCTAAATGATTCTGTGATTCTATGATTCTGAGGCATGGTAACTTCATCTGAAAGGGAAAATCAAACCCAATTCTCTTTGTTTACCTGGAAAATCACCTTCTGGTTCTCAGCAGATCCGTGGCATGAGATATATCTTTGTCCAGTGTGACACGTGACGGTGCTGGTGGTGGTTGCTCTGGTTTGTGCTGCTGGGCAAGCCAAGTGGTTGGTTTAAATTCTGGTGTGAAGGTGCATGTGCTTCTAGAACCCAGGAGAGAATAAAGGGAAATGTTGTGGTCTTTAAAACGGGCTGTGTTTCCCAGTCCCTCCCAGCTTTCTCTCCCTGGGTGCTGGCCGGTGGTGGGCAGAGTCGTGTCCCTGCAGCTTGGTGACCAGCACCACACCTGGAACATCTTTATATTGGATAATGGAGTAGGGAACGAAAAAAAAGACAGTGTTTTTGGGTTGCTCTGGGGCTGAGATGCAATTCTGCTCTCCAGCATCGTGCCATGTCTGTTTAACAGAGCTCCTGCTTCTGCAGCCCCCATCTGGGATGTTGTGTCTGAGAAGCTTAAATGCTTGGAGTTTGATCCCATATGCTCATCTTCCAGCCAAAATTCAACAAAATCCACTTAATAAATCACAGTGTCCGTATCCACCTGGCACTGGTGGGTGTCCAAAGCCTTTAGACCTTCTCTTATCACCCCTGGGGGTGTTCAAGGCCAGGCTGCATGGGGATTTCATAGAATCATAGAATCCTTTGGTTGGAGGAGACCCTTGGGATCATGGAGTCCAACCATCAGCCCCACTCTACAAAGGTCTCCTCTACACCAGATCCCCCAACACCACAGCTCATCCACTCTGAAACACAGTCAGGGCTGGGGACTCCGCCCCCTCCCTGGGCAGCCCAGTCCAGGCTCTGACCACTCTTGCTGGGAAGAATTCTTGCCTCATGGCCAGCCTAACCCTCCCCTGCTGCAGCTTGCAGCCATTCCCTCTCCTTCTATCGCTCATTGCCCGTGAGAAGAGACGAGCACCAACCTCTCTGCAATGCCCTTTCCAGCAGATTTGAGCAACCTGGTCTTCTAGCAAGCCAGGACAGAAGTTGGAACTTGATGATCTTTAAATTCCCTTCCAACCTAAACCATTCTATGATTCTCTGTTTATGTGTTCTCAGTAGCTATGTTGTGACCTCCTGGAATCTTATTAAACTTATTTTTTATATCAATTCCTTCCTGAGTCCTGAGAAACTCTGAGAACATTGAGAACATTGGAATGGACTGAATGACTGGAATGAATGAGAGGACCAAGGACTTAGCATTGCCCTCTGCTGCCAACCTCAGTCACGTTTTGCAGGTTCTCACCCCAGCTGCTGCTCCAGGAGGCTCGTTACCCGTCACTGGACACTCTCTTTCCATTAAGAAAAATATGAGACTCCTTAAACACTTGGATGGGTCACAGCCACCTCCTCTCTTTAACCCCATTGTTATTGGCACTGGTTTCTAGGGTTTTGGCAGTGAATTTATTCCTTTAATTAAGCCGAAGTGGCCAAACCTGGATGTGAATTCTGACACGTTTTCTGTTGTGTCCCAGCACCAAACAGGAGGCACTTGGCAGAGCTGGAGGCTCCAGCCATGCTCTTGAGCAGGAACTGTAAAGGAGCTTGACCTGTCTGGGTTGTAGGGTTTTTTTTTAAGGGAAAAATAACTATAAATAAATGCAGGTTGTAAAGCTGATACTGTTTGATTTGTGAGAGCTGATAAGGTGTAGGTGATCTGAAACACAGAGTAATTAAAATTACTGGCACCTGGACTGGAATGATGTTTTCTCAGTCAGCTGCAATCTGGAAGAGCAAGAGTAAAATACAAAACTTAAGCAGACTCAGGTTAACGATGGACTTTTCTGGTTCTCTTCAACACCCACAGGTGAGACCAGTAACAGACAAATACGTTTGCTTGTGGAAAGGGTATAAATCCTGTCTTTGAAAGGAGGAGGAAGAGGGTTGTCCAAGGCTCAGCGTTCGCTTTTACACCTATTCCCTGTAGATATGTGCATGGAAGGATCTGGACATGGGTGTGGTGGCATCTAGAGACAGTGATGAGCAAAGACCTGGTCCTGGCTGTTGAATTCTGGTGACTCAGACCAGCTGAGGTGCTTAATCACAGCAAATTCATGGTGGAATCAGGTTCAGCTGATGCTAATTGCAGTCAGATAAAGCACCACCCAGCAGCTGAGTGAGAGGTGAGCTAGTGGGGCTGGGCAAATAACTTTGTAGATGTTATAACCCTCATACTAAGTCTCTGTAGTTACATACGGTATTTTCTCATCGCATCAGATGTAAAGGATGTGGGAAATCAGCATCCTGGCCTGCATCAGGAGCAGCGTGGTGAGTAGGACTTGGAAGATGACTGTTTCCCTGTGCTGGGCACTGGTGAGACCCCACCTCGAGGGCTGTGTTCAGTTTTGGCCACAAAAAATAACCTTGAGGTGGTGGAGTGTGTCTGGAGAAGGGCAACGGAGCTGGTGAGGGGTCTGGAGGCCAAGTCTGGTGAAGAGAGGCTGAGGGAGCTGGGGGTGTTCAGCCTGGAGAAAAGGTGGCTGAGGGGAGACCTTCTCACTCTCTCAAACTCCCTGGAAGGAGGGGGTAGCCGGGGGGGTCAGTCTCTTCTCCCAAGGAACAGGCCATGGGACAAGGAGAAATGGCCTCAAGTTGTGCTGGGGAGGGTTCAGATTGGTTATCAGGAAACATTTTTACACTCAAGGGTTATTAAGCCTTGGAATAGGCTGCCCAGGGTTTTTTACCAGAGTTAGGTTGATGGTTGGACTGGACCATCTTGAGGGTCCCTTCCAACCTGGAGAATTCTATGAAACTTTCAGGCTTTTTTTCCATTGGCTTCTTTTCTCTGGAGTCACCCTGGAGGTCTCTGCCTGGGAAGCATAAACTGGCTTCAGTGAATTCACTTGGAAAATATTCATCTATAGCTCTGAAAGGAGAAAAGAAATCCAAGTAATACAGATTGCTCCAACATATGTGATTACTCACTGTGGATATTATAGAAGGCATTTAAATGTTCTCTGAGAAATACTCTAAATCAAGCACAATCGAAGTTGCTAAGGAAATTACCATTATGAATAAAGTACCTTACGTCATGCCCTGAGGGCCTACAGTGTAGACATTTACTTCCTCATATATATCTATATCCACATGAATACCTGTAAGAGAAAAATGGCATTAAGGCATGAGAAGAAATTGTGCTTTTTTTGTTTAGGTACTAAAAAGTTCAAGGAAGGCCACTAACTTGTGTCTGTCTTTCCGTGGTGTGGTTTAGTTGGGGGTGGTGGTGTGTGGAAATACGTACTGAATTCAGTTTAAGGGGTGAAAGGCAGGTGAAAGGCATCGGGCTTGTTGTTTCTGTCGACTTCTTCATCCGTGTTCTGAACGTGAAGAAGTTTCCTGGGACAGAGAACACCTGGTAGTGCCCTGCTCAGACAGTGCAGTGACCTGGTGGCCATAGGTGACTAATCCAGTGTGAGCAGAAGAGCATCCCAACCACTTGAAACCCTCAAGGTATCTTTTGTAAAGATGGAGTTAATTTATTTGTGACCGATCTGGAAAGTGTTCTGGGTCTTTTTGACCTTGTTAGAGGTACTGGAGGTTTTAAAGGCCTAAGGACTTGTGATGTTGTGTACAGAGGCTGACATTGTTGGCTGCTGAACCAAAACCCACTATACCAGCTGGTTATTGACTGAGGAATAGCCTGTTCAAGACCAGCAGGATGTTAATGAAATGGGAAGAGCTCAGAAGGTCGCCTTCTCTGTAGGATGGGTCCTTTCACCCTTTGCTAACCTCGTAGCTGTGGGTAGTTCCTCTGTGCTGGTGTCCTCATGCTCTGAAAGGAAAAAGAATGGACTTTTCCAGGTTCTTCTTTCTTCTGCAGCTGGTCCAGCTCTGGCAGTTGGAAGGGAAGGGCTGGTGAGTGCTGCGCTTCTGTGCTCTCTGACCACTTGCAGGGCTCCAAAACATCACTCCAAAAGCCTGTGCAACAATTTCTAGTGTCTGCCCTTCAGAACATTCCAGAGGAACCTACATCTCTGGGAATGGAGATACAAACTATATAATTTTAAACTATTAAATACAGTAAAATTTTATCTTCCAATGGTAATATCAGTTGCAGTGAAGTGTTGTTGTTATCTTTATTTTACCTCTGGAGTGTGGGAAGTTTGTCATGCAAACCAGTAATTAGTGATGTGTTCTGCCTCTCCTTCAGCATCTCAATGCTGGAAACTTTGAGGAAAGTAGAAGAAAAATCCTCAGACGTGTCTGTTAAAGTTTTCTGTCACTGAGCCATCTTTCAGAAGCTCTCACTTGTGAGACAGCAGGCGTTGCAGTGGAGCAAAGGCAGGCTTCTTTTATTGCTTTCCCCTTTAAAAAAAACACAACCCAAATACCAAAAAAACCTTCCACTTCTGAGCCAAAGTGACTTTCCTTCGTTGGGTTTTGCTCAGCCTTCTGTGAAAAAAGCCATTATTAAGGGAGAGATGGAGAAGTTGACTACATTGGCATCTCTTCACACCTTCCTGACAGTATTTCTTTGCTGCTAGATTTACGTTACTGCTGAGTACCAGGTCAGCTCTGTGTGCTTTGGGGGGGTTGGATCACGGTGCTGTGGTGACTTCCCTTTACTGCCTTGCAGGAAGATCGGATGCATCTCAAATTGTAACGGTGAATTCTTGTTATTCGGGCTAAAACTATTTCAAACTGCCAGAATTTGGAGCCACGGTTTAAGAAGGCAGGTTGTTGGTATGTGTTTAAGTAGAGGCTGTTATCAGATCTGCTGCTGCTCCGAGGGAGGGGAAAGTAAAACGGGGACTGGGGTTGGGTAGAATTCATGAATTGGAACACTGCCTCTGGCCTGGTCAGCAGCACTCTCTGGTGGAAGGGCCACAGTGTGCCTCTTGGTTGTGGTGGAAAGGGAAAGAAGACACAAAGTAGGTACTTCATTGTTTTCCTCCCATGTCAGTCCCTTCAGTTTATGCTCATACTCTTCACCCTTGCTTTCCCCTAATCTCCATGGCTGTTGTGTCTAGAGAACTAACTCCACCAGCTGGAAAGGTTGATGTTCTCCACCACAAACGCATCCTTATGTATAACACTGCCTGTGCAGTGCTTTGGTTTTTATTGTCTTGGAATCTTTTCCAGGATTTAGCAATGCTGCATCCAGCTCTTCTTTTCACATCCCTGTTGCCTTTTTAACCCTTTCTTCCCCCTGTTGCTTTGGCTTAGAGCCTTGGCTGTCCTTTCTGTCCTTCCATTTTCATGGGGGCTGGTTCTGTTTTCATGTTGAAGCACTATTCTTGGCACCTCTTTTCCTGGCTGCTTACCCCTCGACAGCTTCCCATTCATTGATAACATTTTTTGTCTTGCCTGAAGTTTCCTCCCAGACATTTCTCTTCCCTTTGATTCGTTTGCCTCCCCGTCGCGTCCCTGCCTGTCGCCCATGGCCTGGGTTGCTCTTACGTGTTCCTGGTGCTGGCTCATCTCAGCAGTTACATCTTCTGCCTTAGGCCTGGAGCTGAAGATCACACCCATGTCAGTCCTGTGACATTTCCACCTCAAATTTATTCCCTCCTCTGCTGCAGTCTTTTTAACTCGGCTCTTTTCCAGTGCAAGTGACTATTCCCGTATCCTTGACTCTCTCTCCTGCCTTCTCATTGCCTCTGCTCCTCTCTGCTCATATGTCTTTATTAGTTTAGCCCAAGAGAAAATTGACATTTCATAGGGTTGGTTTTTTTCTCCCTTACCTTGGTTTTACTTTTCCCCATTTCCTCAAAATCTCGTTCTTCTCTCCCTTCACAAACACAGAAGTTCTTCAACATCTCTGTTCCTCTAAGCTCAGCGCTTGCTTCAGTGACCCAGTTCTAATGTCTGTTCTGCATGAGCACTCCTACTCTCATCAACCCTTATATAATGGAAATGTGACGTAGGTGACCTGTTAGAGGGGGTACAATGACTTCACTGCTTCCCACTTAGGTTCATACTGCCCTTTCATGTCTCTGAGCTGAGAGAGCTGCCTGGCTTCTAGAGTTTCTCTCCTGGAAGTCTATCACGGATCCTCTCCCAGCCCATCTTCTACCCTCTACACTTGGCAGAAATCTGAATGTTACTTGGCGACAGTGCAGTGAGATTCCATGGTGTTGCTGGCCTCATGGGGTTTTTTACATCAAATGTGTTCAAATTATAGTGTAAAAGACAGATACTGTCTTCTGAGACTCAGATAAAGTCTATCCCTTGTGCATCCTCCACTATTAATAAAGGTTCTAGAGAAGCCTCCTCTCCCGAGTGACCTTCACAAACCCGTGACTTAAACCAGCAAATGCTGATACGAGTGAGGGACCTTCAAAGTCCTTCCAGGAGGAACCGTGCCAAGGAGCAATCTTTCTCTCCTGCTTCAGGAGCACAGATTACATGGATGCATCGAGCCAGCAAATTGCTTGAGCAACAATTAAAAATAGGCAGGGAGGATCCGTGTTTCATATTTTATAACGATTGGCCCGAGGAATAGTTTTAATTTTCAAATTGCTTGAAAAATATCTTTGCTTTAAAAGACAGAGCACTGAAGGCCAGGATTTCTGAAAAGGGGACTCTCTACCTGATTAAAAATATGTTTTCCCTCAGTTTCCTCCCTTTTGACAAAAGGAGCAGTAGTGCCAGCAAACCAACACACCCTTGAAATCATTTTTCTAATTAATTTGCTGTCAGGTTAGCGTTATCTTTTCGGGATGCCTTGCTAATGTGTATGGATGGAACAATGACCTGAGTAACAGGGGACCTTCCTACCTGTTGTTGTTATCTAAATGTGCTTCTAAAGAGTGTGCTGAATGGAAGGTTGGGGGAATTACTCTGCCACCGCCTGCCAGCGCTCTTCAAAGTCAACTACCCGCTCTGCCTGTCCCACCGAAGCACGGAGGGCATCTCTCACTTGTCTTTGCCCCAGCATTTTATTTTATCCTGGTAATTATGGCTTAGAAACAGGTAAATAATAGTGCTGCTGTAGAGAAAAAGTGTGTGTTCTTGTTGCTTAGCAATTGCTCTCGACACAATGGGGATCAGCCTTGGACGAGGAATTGCATGATTGAAAATATTGTTTCCCACCTTTGCCGGTTCTTCTAGTAAAACGTATTCAAGCCTCCCTCAATCCGAGACGCTTTGGTGAGCCAGGAGGCTTGTAGGAAAACTCACACAAGTATGCTCAAACTTCTGAGAATTTCCTTAATTGTGCTGCTTCTTCCGAACACTTTCATTTTCCTGCCAGTGCTGCCAGGCCCTTTGCTTCAATCGTTTTCCCCCTCCTCAACTCTTCCTGCTACTGGCCTCTTTTCTGATGAACTGAAAATACTTGTTACTCTTGGACTGTGGATCCCATTATGCACAAAAATCTGCAATAATAGGCAAATTACCGCATTATGATATTTTATTGGGATGTGACAAGTTCAGAAAAGAGCCAGGTGCCTGTAGACTGTTTCTGTTTGTGTATTAGTGGGATTTGAGTAAACTGGTCCTTGTACCTGGTAATCTCTCCAGGTATGTCTGCCATTGCCTCTTGTTGCCAACAGCAACCGTGGCAAATACAGCAAAATTGGTTTTTCACAATTAATGTCAAGTTTATTCTGATACCAAGCTTTCATGCCAGTTAGCTCGAGTCTCTTCAGGTGTTCTTCTTCTCACCTCTTCTGGGTTTATCCTGGAGTAAAGCAGCAGGTTTTGACAATTCCAGTACTAGGGATCAGCAGGGATGATACAGGCTTTGGCTGCACGGTCCTCTGTAGGTGTGACCACAGGAGTTGGCAGCAGGAAGGGTGGCAGCTGAACCAGAGAGAGCTCTGCCCCACAGCTGTGTCCAGGCGACCATTGCCACCGATGCACAGAGGAAATGCAAGGGTCTGCCTTACCCTGGAATCATAAATTGGATATTAAGAAAATTTTTCACACTGAAAGGGCTGTCAAGCCCTGGCAGAGGCTGCTCAGGGCAGTGCTGGAGTCCCCATCCCTGGAGGGGTTTCAAAGTCGGGCAGATGTGGTGCTGAGGGACATGGGTCAGTGGGGGTTTGGGCAGTGCTGGGCTGATGGTTAGACTTCATGATCTGGAAGATCCCTTCCAACCCAGACCATTCTCTCATTTTATGGTTCTATGACATCTAGGAGATATTTCAATTAAGAAACATCCTCTGCTAATGGTCAAAAGGTTCTCTACCAAGCATCAAATGTCCTAGACCTCAGCCTGGAGAAGCCCCTGTGTTATTCTGGCTACCCAAAGCAGTGGGGGGGCACTTCATCTTTTCATTCTTTATCCTTCCCTGAGAGAGAGTGGAGCCTTGCTTCTCCCCAAGGCCTCCTTTTTCCATCTTATTTAGCTCAGCCTTTCTGGCATTTCTTCGTTCCATCAGCAGCCTTTCCGCATCTCACCCCCGTGTCTTCTACCGGCCCGGGGGCTGGCGTCTCGTTACTAATTTATGACTGTCCATATAATGAGAAGCACTCCCTTAATGGGCACTGCATCTGAAGCATCTCTGAATGCAGGTAAGGAGAGGACACTCTCGGTCCGAGGAGTGTGCCCTTGTACAGCACATAAGGTGGGTTTCCCTTTATTCTCCTTGTGATTTTAATAGCTTTATGTGCAGGCATGGAAATACGGTTTCTCTCGTATCAGGTTCGTTCTCACAGACCCCTTCCAACATCCCATTTTGCCCCCCACCCTCCACCCCGGTGAGTTAGAAAGTACTTTTGATGGTTTGGAATCCCAGATTCTCAGGATTTGTGTGGATTTTCTTTGTCATTCAGCAGCTCCCGAGCTTCCCTTTGTCTCTCCCTGGCTGCCAGCGAGCTGTGGAATAGCAGATCACAGCCTGAGACCTCCTAATTCCTAAAGCAGTAAATGTTCCTGTTCTGCTGCTGCCTGAACCTCTCGGGATCAGATAACACTACCATTTCCAGTATAGTCAGCTTAGGCTCAGGCAGGTCTTTCTACCCCCCAAAAAAATTATATATTTATATATAATAAATGGGATTGGTGAAATACATAGGAGCAGGTTAGGCAGAATGTCTGGTAACTCCTCTGTGGTCCCTGCTGCAGGGAAGCTCTCTGTAGCAAGCCCTTCCCTTGAAGCAGAGGAAGGGTAGCGGTTTTTGGGAAGTGTTTTGGGACATGGAAGTGAAGAGAACACAGGAATGGGAGCGGGGGGGGGAGATTCATTGTGTGGTTGATGTCTATACTGCGCCCTCAGCCTCTTGTGCACAGAGCAGAGCACTCTCACCCAGCTGCCTGGCTGTGCTCCTTCCTTTCTCCCCCTTCTTATAAAAGAATTATTGCTGTATTTACGTTTCAGGGTTGCCTACTTTTGACCAGTTAAAAGGTGCTCTGCCACTCCCTGTCATACTTACTATATGCTTACTGTCAGCAGCGACGTTTGTCTTTAATTTCCTTCCCTAGGTGAGGATTTTTTAGCCTTCCAAGTGCAGAGGTTGCTTATGCCCAGAAGAAATCTCTGTGGGTTTTGTGTTTCTAAATCCAAACAATGCTTAAATGAATCGGAACGAGGGAAGGTGCCAGGTCCCTCACCCTTCAGCGTTTCCCTCTCTTTGCTCAGCCTGCACCAGCTTCCCCAGTGCCTGGCAGTGATTCCACCCTGTTGACCACAGGTAGATCCCAGACAGCGACCAGCCTCGTCTCTGCAGCGTGCATTGGGTTTGGCACGCTTTGTTCTTGCTGCTTTTTATTCCTTACTTCTTTTTTTGTGGGGATTTTCTTTGGTTTGGGTTTGGTTTGGGTTATTTTTTAATCCTGCTAGAGCTTTTCTCCCTGGCTCACCCTGAGCGCGGCGCTGCTGCCCTAGAGTGGGGTGTGTGTGTGTGTGTGTGTATGGGGATGGGATGGGATGGGATGGATGGAGGGGTCGCCTGCGGTGCGATGCCCGGGAATGCTGTCACGGTGTTAGACGGCTCGTTAACATTTCATGAGGAGCCCACACGCTCACAACACAAGGCAGAGCTTGGGAAGGGAGTCCAGTTGTCAAAATAAGAGGGAGCCAATAAGCATGTCATGGGTGGAGCTACTGCAGGGTGGGCAAAACTCCTTCTGAATGAAGACCTTTTTATTAAACACCCTGGGCCTGAATGAATGGGGTGGCTTTGGCTTGCGACGAGCCAGGGGATTCCTTGATTTTATTAACGCTGGCTGAAAAATCCAGTGCTTTGTTTGGGGGGGGGTGTGTTTCTCTTTGTTTGTTTTGGGGGGTTGTTTTGGGTTGGGGTGTTTTTTTTGTTGTTGTTTCTCTTCTGTGAAGTCCAGGGAACCAAAATGCTGTAGGAAGGGGCTGGCTGGGGAGCTGGCCGTGATGAATTTTTCATGAGCGGGTGTGCGGGGCTGAATGGCTCCGGCGGGCGTCGGTGCGGAGCTGGCAGCCCAGCCGCAGCCGCGCCGAGGCTGCTGCTGACACACAAACCACTCTGGCGCATTTTCAAGAGGGGAGAGCTGGGCTGATAAAGGGTTTTCTGACAGCCCAGGCTTAGCTGCCCTTCCATTTGTGCTGCCGGGCAGCCTTTCCCTTTTGGAGCCCAGCCCCGGGGGAACGAGCAGGGTTAAGCTCTGCTGATTTTTTCCCTCAGCTTCTCCTAATCCGGGGCGATGCCTGCCTGATGCTGTTTTGTTCCCTTCTCTGAACGGTGAGAGCTCACACACCAGTCTCGAGCTATGACAGCGAAAGATTCTTCCCGGGAACTCGCCGCTCCGGAGTCGGAGATTTACATAAGGACTTTCAAAGAGCAAATGCATTTAGAGCTGGAGCTTCCCAAGCTGCCCGGGAACAGACCTACGTCTCCAAAAATTTCCCCTCGCAGTTCGCCCAGGAACTCGCCCTGCTTTTTCAGAAAGTTGCTCGTCAATAAAAGCATCCGCCAGCGTCGTCGCTTCACGGTGGCACATACGTGGTAAGGACCAGTACCGGGTTACGGGATGGCCTGCCTGGCTGGGGTTCGAACAGGGGTGGGGGGGCACAAGGAGGTGAGATTCCTTCGTGCTGCTCCCTGTGAGTGTGAAATGAGTCGAGCAGGAGGCAGCCCAGAGCAGGTCTAACGCAGCGCCTCCACAAGCAGCGTCCAGCTCCTGCTCTCCGGGATAAATCCGGCCCGGGTCAATCTCTGCCGAAGCAAGGTGGCAGCCGGTAACTGTCCCAGGTGTTGTGTTGCTGGAGGTAGAATGCATTCATTAGAGCCTTCAAGAGGGGGTGTGTGTGGGGGGGTTGTTTGTCTGGCCCCGTCCGTTCCAGCTGCAGGTGACAGCAGCAGCGCAGCCGGGGCCATTCGGGCAGGAGTTACAGGCTGGAAAGGGCTTTAACTTCGCTGCGTGTGGCTTTTAAAACAGTTTGTGCTGGCTACAAAGATCCCTTCTTTCAGCTGGTGGGGTTTTGTTTGGGTTTTTTTCCAGGAAACTCCAGCTTAGAGTCGTCTTTTCCCTCCCTTCAAATCCCTGACCCCAAATAGTCAATTGGCGTGCCGTTAGAATTGGCTGTGAGCTGCCTCTGGCTGCCGGTTCCCCTGCTTAAACCAGGCCATAAACAGTAACCCGAGGGTGTAATTCGGGAAGATCTATGAGCATCTCAAGGGTTTGTTTCCTAAATTCTCTCCGGATGGGTCTCGTAGGGTCCACCTTTGAAATCCCCAGAGTCTCTAGAATTCTGTGCTGGTCGACTCTGGGAATTCAACCAGAAAACTGTGGGTAATGGGAATATTTTCAAACCCTGCTGACACGTCCATTACCTTCCCACTCCATAGCCTGCATCGGAGGAGAGCGGATGGGGGTGTCCTGGCATGAGATGGTTGGTTTGGGGGCATCCAAAATGCCCATCCTTGTCTGCTACTTATCCCAGAATGGTTTATTTGGGTCGTACTGGGATGTTCCACAGCTGTGTTTGCTTCTGAAGTGAATTACCAGTCACTTGGTTAAAGTGGATTAGTAGCTCTTACTGGCGTTTTGTGCTGTTAAACAGGGGAAAAATGAAATAAGAGTGGGGAAAAAAAGTGTAAACTTTTGGTACCAGGGAGTATCTACTGAGTAGACCTGGGATAATTGACTTAAAACACGGTCTGAAATGCATCTGGAGTGTTAGCAGTGATCAGTTCAAATCAGAATTATAGAATTATGCAGACTTTCTGCTGCCTTCTTTTCTTCTTTTTTTCCTTTTGAAATCCAAGCACTGATAACAGCCACCCACACTGGTGACACCTCTGCAAGGGTTTGGGTGCGTTCTTCAGCTTCCTCTGGCGTTTTAACTGGATGCTTCTCTTCCCCCAGCCCAGGAGCAGGACTGGAGGAATGATGGTGCTGCTGGGAGTCAGGAGAGCAGAACATACTATGTGGTGTTTGGTGAAAAAATACAAAATATATCTATCTATGCAGACAGACACACACGTATCTGTAGGTGTAACTAACAGTCTCTGCTTGAATCCACTTGTAAAGCAGGTGGGAATGCTCTAGGCTCATTTTTTAACTTTTTAATATCAGGTGGTTATGAACTGCACTGTTAAGTGTTTTACCCCCAGAGAAGAATTAGAAACAAAGGAAATCACCCAGCTTTCCCCACTGTACGGGTGCGAGCGCGTGTTTAATGCAGTCAGAACGCAGCAAATCCAGATGTATTTTCAATTTGCTTTAGCAGGTTCTAAACCAGGGGAGAATCCCAACTATCTGAGGGTGATAACAGCGTCAGAAGGTCTGTACAGCTCTTGCCTGTGTGTGGCAGATGGTGTATGTTCAGCTGTGTAACTGGCTTTGCTCGTTAGCTGCCGGTTTGGTGTGCGGTGCTTGGGGACGGCATCAGCTGCACTAAGCAGAGATGCCGTGTAGGTAAGGGGCTCTTTGGTGGTCTCTGGGTGGCAGAGGTCTGGGTGTCGTGGAGACACCAACTATGCAGCTGTATGGAGCAAGGAGAGGGGTTTGTGCTGTCAGGCATCGTGTAACCTGTACCTGCCTTGGCCTGGGGAAGAGCACAGGAGCAGCAAACCTGCTCAGTTTGGGGCTGATGCCGTGGCAGGTTCGGATCTTTCACCACCTTTGTCATCATTGCTGATGTTGTTACTTGATGAATCTTCTGCTCGCTCTTCTGTGCCCCTTGGGTTTGGTCTTCCCTTGCTCTTCTCCTTCGCTTTTTAAAAGGATTGCCTTTCCTAGGCAGTTTCCCTCTTTTACAACCCGAGTGTGTTACAACTTTCTTCTGGTTTTGCTGATGAAACCTCTGTCATCACCAATCTTCTCCAATGTCCAGGCATCAGATCTTATCCAAGAAGGAAAAGGAAGCTTCAGGTTTGCTTTGGGTGGAAGCTTCTGGTTTTGTTTGGGTTTTTTGGTTGTTGTGGTGGTTTTGTTTTCTGGTTGTTGTGGTTTTTTTTTTTAAACAAGGCTGTGACTCCGTGCTCCCAGTCTTTCTTTTCCTCTGGGTCCAGTTCTTCCGACAGTGCATGACCAACATGTCAACGTGTTGGCTGATCACAGTCAGGCCAATCCCTTCCTGGTCCAAACCCCTAAAACACTGTGCTGTGGCTGCTCTTGATGTGTCCTGTCTTCAAATGCCTCATTCATGTAAAATAACCCCCTTCCTTGGCCCTGCTGCGTGATGAGCACAAGCTTTTTAATGGTGGACAGCAGAGGGCCACAAAGATGATGAGGGGCAATTGAACATCTCTGTGATGAGGAAAGGCTGAGGGACTTGGGGCTTTTTAGTCTGGAGAAGAGAAGACAGAGGGAGGGGTCTGATCAACACCTCTAAATACTGGAAGGGTGGGTGTCTGGAAGATGGAGCCAGTCTTTTTCCAGTGGTGCTCAGTGACAGGACAAGAGGGAACGGGCACAACCTGGAACATAAGACATTTCTTCTCAACATGAGGAGGAACTTCTTTGCAGTGAGGGCGGCAGAGCCCTGGCAGAGGCTGCCCAGAGGTGGTGGAGTCTCCTTTTCTGGAGACATTCCAACCCTGCCTGGACATGTTCCTGTGGGAGTTGCTCTGGGTGGTCCTGCTCTGGCAGGGGGTTGGATGATCTCCAGAGCTCCCTTCCAACCATGTACTCTTCCATGATTCTGTAACTCATGTGGTGGAATAGAGCTGGTGGGACCTCATCCCTGTTGACACCAAGCCCTGCCATGTCCAACTGCAGTGAGGTGGCCCCTGCCCCATGGTGCCACCCCATGCTTCCAAGGCCCTGACATGAAACCTCCTGGCTGGCTTTTATCCCATACTTGGGCTGGAGAAATTGACTTCTGCTTTTGAGAGACAAAGCTAATGTCTCTCACATCTCTCCCTGAAAGTACCATATGGTGTGCTTTTGGACCGATTTCAGCTCTGATACATATATATATATATATCTCAAGATGCATTTCCATAGTTCCAGTGTTGAATAACACGCTTGTCTTTATTTCCATGAGCTGGTCTGTTTGTGTTTCTCACTGTAGATGTGATTTCAAGCCTTTCAAGCCAAAATAGGATGACTCTGTTGCCTTCTGGAGTTTCTCTTTCGAACTGGGGACATGCTGTGTTGCTCAGTTATCTACTGACACTCTTAGGAGAAACTAATTGAAGGGAATATGGAAAAGGATGGGGGAAAACCAGATGTTTCCCCGAGAATACGTTCTCCCATCTGTCCCAAGGAGAGTTCTGGAGCACGAGGAGTGAGTGGCTGGAAGGGTTCCAAAGGACATGAAGGTGAGGTGGGGAGGCTTCTTCAGATGGCGGAAATAGGACATAGACAACAAACACCAAGCCAGCTGGGTAACCTTTACATCTGTCCTGACCCTATATCCTCTCTCTAAATGCTGCCTTACAACCACGGGGGACAGAGAGGAGAAACTTCCTTCATCCCCCAGCCACGTATGTGGGAAAACAGGGTGCTAAAACACTCCCCAGCCAGTGACGATCCAGATTGTGATATTAATGATAATTTGATAAATTAAGCTATTTCTCTGAGAGGGGGAGAGAGAAAGAGATTGGTTCCCTTCTCAGAGAAATAAACACCGTGTCTGGAATTTGTACTACCTTCAAGCAAGTTTTTGATGTCCACAGTTTGAGGACTATAGATGCAGAGAGATCTCATGACTTCCCGTGGTGGCTGGGACCTAGAGAATCCCTGATTCCCAACCCTCATACATGGGCTTAACTCTGAAGTTGACTTGTTTTTTCTGCCAAAATGGTTTCTTACGGAAGCTTTGGTGTTAGATCTCACTTTGTTGAAAGCTGTGTTGGTGTGTGAACCTCACCATTGCCATCCACACATCTGTGCTGTGCCTTTCCAGGAGGGACACTTAGCTGCTTAGGTGCTGGAGTTGGTTGCCAGGAAGGAACGCGTCTGCCACGTAGTTTATTATGCAGCACAGATTAGCTTCGTTCCAGACCTGTGCATTCACTGGGTCTTTGTTATTTCTTTGAGTTTTGGGGGTTTTTTTAATCTTTTTCAGCATTTTTTGTTTGTTTATGAATAACCACTGCTGCTCTCCTCAATCTTCTCCCTGGGTTTCTGGTATTACCCGGCATTATCTTAGGAGAACATCAGATGGGTCTCACAATCACAGCCTGTTTCTCTGTCACAGGGTACCAGTTTGGGGGCAGTTTGACAAGTTGGGGTTGTAGGGTTTTTTTTCCATAATGAAAGGACATTGCAGAGAGGTTGGTACTGGTCTTTTCTCACGGGCAATGAGCGATAGAAGGGGAGGGAATGGCTGCAAGCTGCAGCAGGGGAGGGTTAGGCTGGCCATGAGGCAAGAATTCTTCCCAGCAAGAGTGATCAAAGCCTGAACTGGGCTGCCCAGGGAGGGGGTGGAGTCCCCATCCCTGACTGTGTTTCAGAGTGGATGAGCTGTGGTGTTGGGGGATCTGGTGTAGGGGAGACCTTTGTAGAGTGGGGTTGATGGTTGGACTCCATGATTCAAAGGGTCTCTTCCAACCTGAATGATTCTATAGTATGGACCTTCTGCAAGCATCAAAAATTAGTAGGTTTTAGATGTTTTTGGCAGAGGTGAATAAAGCAAGTGCCATGGAAAATGCTCTGCTGTGGTGATGGGCAGATTCCCACACGTGGATTTGGAGAAGCAGAGAGAAGAGAGTAGATTTGGGAAGTTCCCGTGTGAAAATCAGAGCTGCTTTCAGCTTCCTGTGGGACTACATGAACGAGAATGATATACAGAGTGTTAATCGTAGGCCTAACTCTGCTCTTGGGGTGCTTTTACCACCTTCTGGGAGGAGTTGCCTTGGCTTGGTGTCTGGATCTGTGTTGTCTGTTACGCCTTAGAATTAACTCACCTTTTTTGCTGGTACTGTCTGGTCTGACGCAAATTGATCTATGGATCAATCGGCGGCGTTGCTTGGCCACGTGAGAGTTCCTGTTCAGCACTACACATAGGTACTGCTGAGGGGCAGAGCAGATAGTAAGTAACATAAGAACAAGACTAGAGAAACAGCAGTATATTAACTGATTTGTTTTCTTCTTATGGTAAAAATAATCTCTAATATTTTTGTGTTGGAAAACAGTTGATGTACTGGTACCTCCCGATGAATAGGGACCTTCCTTGTGGTGTGGTATGCTGTAATATATTCCTGTTTTCCACATTGCTAGGGCAGGTTTGAGGCAGGTTGCTCTGAGTTTTGACTCTTCCTGATAAAAGTGATGGACAAAAGTGTGAGAAGAACTTGGAATAAGAAGGACTGACGAGTACGTAGATTCAGGTCGGCCATTGACTGAGTTGAGGGAGGAAAGAGACGCAGGTGGGAGGAGGGGGTAGTGCTGAGGGACCAACAATGTCCAGTTTGAGGTATTTTTTGACATTGCAAACAACATCAGAGTAGGAAAAAGAACTGTTTCCAAACTTCCCAGTGGTGCAGAGAGACTTCTGTGGCTTTACCAATGGAACCCCAGCATGACTGGAAGAGAAGCTGTGGCTGCCCCATCCCTGGAGGGATTCAAGGCCAGGCTGGAAGGGGCTTGGAGCAACCTGTTCTGGTGGGAGGTGTCCCTGCCCAGGGCAGGGACGTTGCAACTAGGTGATTTTTAAGGTGCCTTCAACCTAAACCATTCTGTGATTCTATGAATGGTAGAGATGGATGGCCAGAGCGAGACAAGGCGGGGGTGACCTCACAGATGCTGCTGCTGGACGTGTCCACCAACCTCTTTATCTCAGCAGCTTCCTTCTCTGCAGCAGCAGCCAGTGTCTGGCTTTGCTGTCCTTGCCAGAAAAAGCTCTGGGGACAGGGATTTGATTTTATTTCTTGTTGCCATAATAATGTGCTACTTTAGGGAGCTGCCTGCTTTGCTACTGTCTAGAACTTTGTGTAGAAAAGGAGAGGTTTTTTGGGTGTCCACGCTCTCTAGAACTGAATTCACCTTTAGATGTTCAGTGTCACGTTGTTTAAAGGTCTTATCCCTCTTGTTGTTGTTGTTCCTAAGCCAGCAAGTTATATTTTATCATGAGAGAGCAATTTATTTCAGCTTTCTCCTCAGCGGATTTAAATGCTACGAAGGCGAAACATCTGCGCGGCGGTTGATGGAATTAAATGGGGACCGTTTTATCAGTCTTTGCCCTGAATCAGCCTGTGCTCATGTGGAGGTAGAGGGTTTGTTGCCTTTCCAGTAGCTCCATGTGTCCAGCATTTTGAAGCCCAGTTATTGCCAGGAGGATGATTTTTCAGTGTCTGCAGCTGTGGGCAGTGTGTGTGATGCATCACCGTGCCAGCCTCAGAAAAGGGGTCTGCCTGAAAACGTGCTGCAGGTAGGTGCCTACCTATGGATGCACTGAATCATTCCCATTTCGTTGTGTGGTTGCCTCAGTGCAGTAACCTCCTGGATTCCTGGTTTTATCGCTCTGACGTAGCTGTCTAGACGCTGGCACGGAGAAGCCAGCTCGTTGCACCAGCTGCAAACATACCTCCTGAAAGGAAGCAGGAGGAGACAATAATCTCATTTCATCAGGAGGAGAGAACCAGAAATGAATTGATTTTTTTTTTCTCTCCCGGGTCAGGCACAGCTTTTACACCGATCCAGGTTGACAACGGGCAAGTACAACAAAAAGGTTCACGAAATTACCTCCTTTTATGACTTTAGCAGGTAGTTTTAACCAGAGCATTGCAATATTTACTGTATGTTCTTAACCTGTGCAGAATATAGTGTGCAAACAGATGGTTGCTTCCTGCCTTTTCACTCTCTAAAGAGCCTACCTGGAAATTAGAAGCATTTTGTGCTACTGCTTCGTTTCCCAAAGCTTTAATGAGCCCTGCTGACGTTGTACCTAGGCAGGTAATAATTGCAGAATGATGGACAACTTCATTAGGTTCAAGGGAAAGTTTTCTTTCATAACAATAAGGCACAATTAGCTCTTCTGTTTTATTGGATTTATTATTACTCAGGCAATTGGAGGGTCTGAACCTGTTCTGAGCCCAGCGGAGCTCACAGCTCAGAAATGAGGTCTAGGGGAGCTCAGAAGGTCTTGTAGATTCAGGAGTATTCTCAGATCTCCCTTCCTGAGAACGGTACACCGAGTCAAATTAGGTATTATCATTTAAAGTTAATGTTTACCACAGTCTTAATCATCCAGTTGTGACTAAAGTTCTGCGCCACGTACTGCAGTGTTTCTCTTTTTTTTTTAAGCAGAGAAGACAAGATAATGGGAGGAAAGAGTTACCAAAACTGAGATGTTAAAGCATCCCCTGTCCTACATAGCTTCTTGCTTATCTGTGGATTATTTCACTTGTATTTTTTTCCCATGGGGAAGGTGTGAAAAGCAATCAGACATGGCACATGGAAACTCAAGAAGAGGTTATCGAGGAACACAGAGCTGAGGCAAAGCAGGTGGGAGAGGATGAAGGGCTGGAGAGGAGGAGCTGGAGACCATGCTCATCCTGTGGGAAACAGTTTGGGGATGAGACTGCATCAATTCTAATTGATGCAATCGCTGCCTGTCACTGGCATGTCAGGCTGTCCTTGTCAGTTGTGGCTCTGAGAGCCAGCTGCTGGGATTAAAGACCAGTGTCTTTGGAAGAGACAAGTCTTTGAAGACCTGAGCCTTCACAGAATGCTGCAGGGTTGGAAGGGAGCTCGGGAGATCACCCAATCCAATCCTCTGCCAGAGCAGGTCCCATGGGAACATGTCCAGGTGGGTTTTGAACATCTCCGGAGACGGAGACTCCACCATCTCTCTGGGCAGCCTCTGCCAGGGGCAGGAAAGAAGTTCCTCCTCATGTTTAGACGGAATTTGCTATGTTCCAGTTTGTACCCATTCCCTCTTGTCCTCTCACTGGGCACCACTGAAAAAAACACTGGCCCTGTCCTCCTGACACCCACCCTTCCGTCGTCCTGACACCCACCCTTCCAGTATTTGGAGGTGTTGATCAGATTCCCCCTCTCTTCTCTAGGCTAAAAAGCCCAAGGTCCCTGAGGCTTTCCTCATCAGAGAGATGTTCTATTGCCCCTCATCATCTTGGTGGTCCTCTGCTGTACCCTCTCTAGCAGTCCCTGACTTTCTTGAACTGGGGAGCTCAGAACTGGTCCCAGTGCTCCAGATGGGGCCTCTCCACATCTGATCATCACCTCTGCAACCCCCTTTGGATTCAGGCTTTGGATGCAGTTCTGTACTGTATCTCCCTGGTGTTAATGACCCACCTCCAAGGTCTGTGCATCTGCAAGCAGTTGTGGATCCCGAGAGAATCCATCACCAGCCTCCAGGGGCTTGTAATCCAGCCGTTGACTTCTCAGCTGCTCAGTGCCAGCTTTGAAACTGCTATTAAACCACCCTTCAGAGATTTGAATGCCTGTTTCCCGAAGCCTTGCAAACATAACATGCCGACTATGACTGTTGGAGTGTTGCAGAAAGCAACGTGGGGACTAATTTACCTAGTTTCAAAAGTAAAACTCAGTAAACCCAGGCCCTGATGCTGTTTGTACAGTGTGGTAGAACTTCTGGGGAAAATTAGCAGTGTTCCCAGCATGAGACACTTCTGTTCCTCGCCCCATCTTACCTTCAAAAACTAGACTTTTATCCATAAAAATCAAGTTCCCGTGAATTTTCACTGCAATAGTGTTTGGTTTTAAGAGGCTTAGGTACCATGGTCTTGCAGAAGTACTCGCTTAAGATGTATGGGCCCGTGTTGTTGAGAAGCTGAGCTGGAGAGCCTTGGACAGACATCTGCTTCGGGAGCCTCAGTTCTATAGCTCTGCACAGGCACTTAGTCCAGTGTCTGGAGTTCCCTCTCTGCCCAACATTGTTCAAGTGTTTTATAACACCCATGTTTTCCTCTGCAGCTGCTAAAAGCACAGCGTAGGGGATGTAATATTTCTGATGTAGTTCTCTCTGTCTCTGTTGGCATCTCTTCCTCCAGCTTCAGATAACCTTAGATTGAAGATTTTACTCCTAGAATCACAGAATGGTTTGGGTGGGAAGGGACCTTAAAGCTACCCCAGGGCCACCCCCTGCCATCCCCTGGGCAGGGACACCTCCCACCAGGCCAGGTGGCTCCAAGCCCTCTCCAACCTGGCCTTCAACCCCTCCAGGGATGGGGCAGCCACAGCTTCTCAGGGCAACCTGGGCCAGGCTCTCCCCACCCTCACAGCCAACAAGTTCTTCCCCACATCTCAGCTCCATCTCCCCTCTGTCAGTGTCAAACCCTTCCCCCTTGTCCTAGGGCTGACTTTCCTCATGCCTCCCATGTCCCTGGGCATATCCATTTCTGTGGGGTTCCCTTTTTTCCTCACAACCTGGAACATGTTCCTCTTTCTTCCAAAGACTGTTGGTGCTGCCACTCGCTCAGGAACAGCAGTAGCTGTGAAATGACCATCAACATGAGTAGACTGAGTGAGAGCAGTGTTTCCTCTGTCATGAAATCAAGCTGTTCCTCTGCACCACAGATGGAGACACCTCTCTGCTGATGGGTAAATGGCATGGCTCTCAGCGGGAGCTCTGCAGGGTTTCTCTTGATGCCTGAGGGACTGGGAGTCCCGCTCCAGGAGTTCATGCACAAGCGTGTGATCAGCCGAGGATCTAATTCCTGTATATGTTAACACACAACTGCTCATTTAAGAGGTTCTCAGCCCTTTTGCCTTATTCTGTCCCCTCTCAAGCATGTCAGATGAGTAGGAATTCAGAATATTTGTATAAAACCCAGGGAGGCTCATTTTCCACATATATTATTAGTTGTGACCACTCTCATGGTGCGTATAAGGGCTTGGTTTCCTGAGGGCTACTTCACCCTCAGAGCTCCCAGATCCGTATTCTGCATCCTTTAAGGGAGTGATGGACACTGTCTCAGGCTGAGAGAGTTGGGGTTTTTTGGTGTGGAGAAAGGAAGGCTCTGGGGAGACCTTCCAGTTCATTCCAAGTCCCTTAAGGGGACCTAGAGGAGAGATGAGGAGGGACTGTGGATGAGGGAGGGGAGCCCTGGGACCAGGGGGAAGGGTTTGACGCTGACAGAGGGGAGATGGAGCTGAGATGTGGGGAAGAACTTGTTGGCTATGAGGGTGGTGAGAGCCTGGCCCTGGTTGCCCTGAGAAGCTGTGGCTGCCCCATCCCTGGAGGGGTTGAAGGCCAGGTTGGAGGGGGCTTGGAGCCACCTGGTGTGGTGGGAGATGTCCTTGCCCAGCAGATGGCAGGGGGTGTGATGGGGTGGTCTTTAAGGTCCCTTCCAACTCAAACTATTCTAGAAAGAAGAAAGGCTTTGCTGTGTTCCAGCCACCACACCAGACTGGGGCTCTCTGGATGCTCTGCAGCCATGCCACCTTCCCCAGGTACTACTACTGGGTTAATTTACTCTGTGATCATGGATTTGGCTCTGTCCTTATCCCCGTTGATGAGGTCTGGTTTGGGGAGGGAGGGATGGGGGATCCCAGAGTATTTGAATGACCGCTTCTTAGGAGTGGACTGCAGTGCTCTGGAGAGGAACTGGGTTTGCTCGTGGTCATCAGAGTCAGGGCATAAACTTCTGTGTTTAAGTATTTCTTTAGTGGTTGATTTAAGCAGGAAGGTTTTCACAGCAAGTAGTAATTATACACGTCTCTTAACTATGATCTCTCTAAATGGCTGATGACAAGCTGTGGCTGCCCTTAACTTCTGAGATCTGAGTATTAGTCTGTTTTCCAAAGCTCTCCCTTCCCCCTTAGGGAATGTGTCCTTTCAAATCTAGTCAAGGTCTGCATTGTCAGACTGGTTTCCCTGAACAAACCGTTCTGGTGAGCTGCTGGAGGTCAGAAGTAGACCATGAAAACAACGTTGCCCCGCTCGTGTCTGTGGACTGGGACGCCTCCAGCCCTTGCTGGGCTTGCTGCTTGATTTTCCAGCAGTTCCCTGGGAGATTAAACTGATGTATCCATTCATTGAACAGACTCATCAAGAGGTCACAGTGTATTCATAAATTATTCTCAGGCTGTCCTTTTTTTATTTGATAGCGAGCTCCCTCAGTTCTGGATGAAATTGATGGACGCTCCAAATGTTGTGTGTGTTTGAATCATCTCCACTAAGGTATTACTTTGTTTTGTTCTCAAAGACAGCTGGTAAAAAATGATCAGTGATGACCTTTCTGCATACAAAAACCCACCCCAAAACCCCCAAGACAACCCACAGCTCAAACTCCAGTAAAATCCCCAAGAACTTCATTGCCATTTAACTGATATTTGCAAGACAAATATCCTTAAATGTTGAGAAAAATGGATGAGGAGCAATCCCATTATCTCAAGAGATCTGCTCACTGTGACATTGATAATGAGACTGGGTGATTCCATTGGCATGATGGCAATGGAGAGGAGATGGTACAGGATGGAGAAGGTGACACTGGAAGATGCACGTCGAAAGAGAAGTTGGTGTAATGAAAAGCCCACGTGGTTTGTACCAACGTGATCTTGAAATAGGCTTCTCTGGAGCTCAATATCTAGGCAATATCTGTAAGTCTAGGACCCACAGTTAGCTGCCACCCTTTCTTCAACCTTGCAGAGGTGCTGTCCTCCCCGTAGACACACGGGTGTTTCCTCACGCTCTTTGCCTACACCAAAAACACCTCCCTAAATCCCCAGAACCTAAGGTTTTGCCCTGTTTTCAGGAAGGCATTGATGAAAATCCACATTACTTTGCTTGAAACCTCCTTCCAGAAGGGGGTTAAAAAAAAAAAATCACCAAAAAAACCCCTTTAAATGTCAGACTTTGCTATTTTTACAGCGTAGCCCAGAAGGAAGCTCTGGCGTGGCTGTCGGCATTCGCAGGAGCGATATGCCCCATCCCCACCATGGACAGTGAGTGCCCTTTGTCTGGCACTTCTCAGGTGTTATTTGACTATGAAGAAAAATGATAGAACAATACCTTAACAAGTTGTAAATGCTGTTGGCTGGTCAGGCTGTTGTGAACTGAATGGGTATCTTCTTCAGCCATGCCCGGGAAGCCCTGGAGATTCTTCTTTGAGCGTAGTCTGTGGACTTTGGGTTGGAATTTCATTTACTCAAATGCTGAGACTCCATGAAGAGCCAAGGGGAAAACGTCAGGACTTTGCTCTGGAGGGTGAAAATATTTCCTGATAGGTTGTTTTATTGTATTCAGAGCCTATTTGTATTGTTAAGGGTTCACGGAATACCAACCACTAACCAGATTTGACAGCGTCCTCCCTCTGTAGTGAACTCACTGGAAACAGCCTCAAGGGGGACGTGAGAAATGGGTTTGGGTTTAAGGGTTGGTTTAAATAGTTTGGAATGAATTAAAAGGGCTTGAATTGACGGTCATTTGCAAAGTGGAAATTTGAGAAATATGGTGAGTTAAGACCATGGATCTTTTCTGTAGTAACAGATGTGGGAGAAATTGCCAGTTCTCCTCGTGGCCTGAGATGACAATTGCGTTTCTGTGGTGGAGTCTTCCTGTCCATCCTCATCTCCATCACTTGCTCACCGTCACCTCCATCACTGGACCTCTCATCAGTCAGACTCGGATATCAGACCTGGCTTTTTATTTAACAACTTTCTGTTATTTGACTTATTCTCACTGGTTGGGACAATCTGAAAAGAACATTAACATTGAGAAACCGTGATCCTGCCCCTGTGCTGAAGGGATGGGAGGTGAAGCAAGAGAAGGTGGCAGGAGATGGTCAAGCACAATCTGGAAGGTCCTGTTATTAACTGTATACACGAGTACGGACGTGAGCTCAAAAATACACAGGGCTGGTGGTTTTAAAACTCACTTAAAGTTGGCAAATATTCACAGATATTCAGGTAATCCCATTTATTGGTCAAATTTGACAAAACCAGGAGTGAAGGGCTGAGTTTGGAAGTCCTCTCTGAGATAAGTGCCTTGGCCTTCGTGGCTGTTGTCAAGAGGAGAACATCTCAGCCCTCCCCAGACCAGTGACAATCAACCCAGAGGTTGAAGTCCCAGGCATTTAGATGTTTGTTTGTGGGGTTTTTAGTGATTCTCATGCAAACAAACACAGTATTTCATTGCTAACATCTAATTGCCAAGCTGTTAGAGATGAAATTGCTCTCATAAGGAGGGGCTGGGTTAATTTCTGATTTCTCTTGGTAACGTGTTAGGAAGGGTGAGGAGAAATAAATTCAAATTATTTCCAGACTTCGGGGAAAAATAATTCCTGTGCAATAAACACCCTGGGTTTGTTCATTCAGATGTGCTGGGGTGGAAACTGCTTTCTGGGTGAGAGCACAGTAGCTGGTTGTCCATGAGTGGCAGCAGCCATCCTCAAATCCCAGTTCTGTTTGTTTAGGTATATTTTTCCTTTGTGGGGAGCAGTGATACAAACTGGCAATGGCATTGCCCCAGGCCAAGAATACCCTGTCTGATGCCTTTGATTTTTTGCAAAGATAACGAGCTGAGTTGTGGTTTTGCTTTTGTTCCTATTAATGGTTCAGGGAAAGGGAAGATGAACTGAAACAGATCTGCCTTTTATCGTGGTATCGCTCCAGGTAAGCGCGTTTGTGGTGCCTTAAGGAATCTTCTGAAAACCAAAAAAATGTCATATTTAGTGGTATGTAGAGAGAGAACAAAAGCATCTGTAACCTATTTGTGTTAATGTACAGCAACGGCGGGGTTCGGTGGAGCGTTGGGTTCTCTGTCTGCTGAGTAACCCTGCCTCACCCATGGATGAGCCCCGTCACACAGACTAGAAGCCAACTTTCAGGGCAAAGAGACTAAATCCACAGCGTTTTGGACCAAACTGGGCCGTTAGTGTGGAGGAAGGGGGGCTGTGGGAACCCCATGAACCTTTGAGGGGCATCAGCCCTTGGCTGCATTAGGGAATGATTTATTTATTAGACATTTTTAACAGTCGATACTGAAGTCTCCCAGCAGAAGCAGTAAGCTTTTTATATCAATAAACCCCAAAGTTCAAGGAGCAGGAGCGTTTTGATATAAGCACAGGGTGGACTTCAGCACCTTTGGGTCTGACCTCCTGAATTCTGAAGTGGTTTTGGTCAACTGGGTACCTGATGGGTCTTCGCTGCTGTGCCTCTGCCAGGGGCTGGGGAACAAAGGGGAGGGTGTTTCCCTGATGAGCTTGCAGGTTCATTAGCCAGACTTCACAAAAACAATTACCACAGGTAGGGGTTAAAAAGAGAGAGGAGAGAGGAAGGTCAATCTTGAGCAGGGCCGAGCGTTAAAGCAGAGATGCGAATGTTGAAGAATACTCTGGCTCCACTGGGAAGAGCAGGCATTAAGACAAAGGCTTTTATTGCTGCAAATCACAGAATCCCAGAATCTCAGGGATTGGAAGGGACCCTGAAAGCTCCTCCAGTCCAACCCCCTGCTGGAGCAGGAACACCTACATCAGGTCACACAGGAACGCCTCCAGGTGGGGTTGGAATGTCTCCAGAGAAGGAGACTCCACCACCTCCCTGGGCAGCCCCTGCTGAAGTTCTTCTCACCCTGAAGAAGTTTTTCCTCATATTTAGGTGGAACCTCCTGTGTTCCATGGCGTATTTTCATCCTGGATCTCCTGCTCGACGTTGTCAGATATTTGAATTTTGGATTTCAAAGCCAAGTGAAGAATCTCCAAGACTTCCGGATCGGCACACTGTCACCTTTCCAAGCAGATGTGTTTGGAAGGCATTTGGGGTTCAAAGGGATAGAGAAATCTCCTAAACCCAGCAGTGTGTTACGATTGGAAATAACTTCTTACTTTTCATTTCCCTGTGACCCCAGTGTGGGCCATTATCTGATATCCCCCTTGGAAAGCAGGGCCCTGTTGGGAATCCTGTAGCTTGGAGCACTTGAGTAGATGTGCCTGCTCGAAGGGAGGACTGTTCACAAAAAATCTAGGGAATTTTATCTGAATTAAAAGAAAGAACAACAGTCACTTAGAAGCTTCTAAGCTGTTCCGTACCCTTCAGTCGGCCTTTTCTTGCGGCATCTCCTTCAAACACCTTTTTTTCTTGGTACAATTGTGGTTTTGGGGCACAATTTTCTTTCTTTACCTGTTAATTTCTCAGAGGCAATAGGGATGTGTGGGGGTTTTGTTTGGTTTTTTTTTTTGATGGTGATCTGCTCTTTCATTGGGTTTGTAGAGTCTCTTCTCTCATCTGGGAACCTGCAATAGCGAGGATTTAGTGAGGCTGAAAAATTGATCCTCGCGGCTTCATGCGCTGAGGTTAAATTGGTGCCATAAACTGTGACTGGTTTTGTCACCAATAATTCTTGCCTGGAGCAGGATATTAAAAAGGGCAAATGAATTAAAAGCAGAACTGCTACTGACTGTGCATTTTTATTTGACTTCCTTAACGTTAAATTAATTGTTGACAGAGATTAGTTAGGTAGATTGGTTTTGTGCTACAGTTTAAATTAAGCCTTTGTGGTGTTACTTAGCGTGCAGGAACGATCCTTCCAAACTTTGAAAAGGTCACTATTGTTAATCATTTCAGGAAAGCAATCAAATATTCCAGTGATGACTCAACTGAAAGGAATAACCAAGATTGAAAACTTCTTAGTGCTTAATAAGTAGCTTTCAGAGGTGTTTGCTGCAGCAGGTATTTGTGGCTGAGTTGGATTCTGATGAACTTGGGAGTAAAGCGAGAAACTCCTGTGTGTTGAGACCCTGCTCGTTCTCCAGCTGCACAGCCCAAACTGGAACCAAACTTTTTTCAGGTTTTTCTCATCAATAACACCAGTAGGTCTTTTGTGCTGCTGGAAGTGGCGTTCACTCTGGTAGGGCCTTGGCAAGAGGAGTGGGTGCAGCCCAGAAGAAGGTCTAAGCACATATCAGTAAGAGGTACCTAATGCAACCATTCCTCTACAAGGATTTTGACAAATGGATCTTTCATGAGATAATTTCTTTATAGAAAAATTGTCACAGGTCTCACAGGAACCAGGTCCTTTTATCATTTTAAGACTCTTTTATTTTTAATGGTTTTTAGTCCTCCTTTAAGGATCACATGGTTATTTCAGAAAATAATCCACTAACCTTCTCTGCAGCTTGGATTTCCATTAACTGGGTTAGAATCATAGAATCATTTAGGTTGGAAGAGACCCTTGGGATCATCAAGTCCAACCATCAGCCCTACTCTACAAGTTCTCCCCTACACCAGATCCCTCAACACCACATCTAATCTGCTCTGAAACACAGTCAGGGATGGGGACTCCACCACCTCCTTGGGCAGCTGATTCCACTGACTGACCACTCTCTCTGGGAAAAACTTTTTCCTCATGTCCAGCCTAACCCTCCCCTGCTGCAGCTTGCAGCCATTCCCTCTCCTTCTATCGCTCATTGCCCGTGAGAAGAGACCAGCACCAACCTCTCTGCAATGTCCTTTCAAGCAGTTGTAGAGAGGGATGAGGTCTCCCCTCAGCCTCCTCTTCCTCCAACTCAACACTCCCAGCTCCCTCAGTGGCTCCTCATCAGATTGATTCTCCAGGCCCTTCCCCAGCTCCGTGTCCCTCCTCTGCACTCGCTCCAGCTCCTCGATATCTCTCTTGTGTTGAGGTGCCCAGAACTGGACCCAGTACTCAAGGGGTGGCCTCACCAGTGCTGAGCACAGGGGGACAATCCCCTCCCTACTGCTGCTGGTCACACTATTTTTGATGCAAGCCAGGATGCCCTTGGCCTTCTTGGCCACCTGGGCACACTGCTGGCTCATGTTCAGCTGCTTGTGGACCAGCACCCCCAGGTTGAATAGATAGAGTACGAATCAAAGAGTTGACAGGCTGTGACATGACTCGGGGTTATGTGATGGGGTCTTCCTTCCCCCCGCCCCCAAAGCCTGCATCTGAGCTGATGAGGAGTCCTTTAGTTTACAGAACACACGAGCAGAAGAAACACTGAAGGATTTAGCATGCTGACATTTATTTAATGTATTTTTGAATTCCTAGCCCGTGTTTAATTGTATTTTGTATAAACCCAGTGCTCATCTGTTTGCTGCTGAGCGTTCTGTTCCACATGAGCAAACGATGCTCTGGCGATGCTTGGCGTCTGCAGAGGAACCCCTCATCCAGCTCAGATCCCACCCCAAAGGTGTGTGGTTTCCTCTTCCAATAACCTGCTCAGCTGTGGGTTACAGGGATGAGTATTCCATGGGTCTGGAATACGTTGTCCTTAGTGTCACAGCTTCAGCTGCTCGGTGGGCTATTTGTATCTAGGAAATAGTGTGGTCTTGGAACTTGTAATATCCTACACTTTTATTCTGCGTTTCATCCCGTTATTCCTAGGAATGCTTTTATCCTTTACAGAATTACAGAGTGAAATGGGGTTGGAAGGGACCTCTGGAGATCATCCAGTCCAACCCCCCTGCCAAAGGTCCTCCTAGAGCAGGTCCCACAGGAATGTGTCCAGGTGGGGTTTGAATGTCTCCAGAGATGGTGTAGGGTGGCTTTGTAAGCTATATATCTGGAGGAGGAGAAGTCCTTTCACAGAATGCTGTGGGGTTGGAAGGGACCTCTGGAGATCATCTAGTGCAACCCCCTGCCAGAGCAGGTCCACCCAGAGCAGGTCCCATGGGAACATGTCCAGGCAGGGAACGTGTCCAGGAGGAGACTCCACCACCTCTGGGCAGCCTCTGCCAGGGCTCTGCCACCCTCACAGGGAAGAAGTTCCTCCTTGTGTTGAGATGGAACTTCTTATGTTCCAGTTTGTGCTTGTTCCCTCTTGTCCTGTCCCTGGCCACCCCTGACAAAAGCCTGGCCCCTAATCACCACTCTAGTGTGGTTCTTTCTTCTCATCTTCATACCTGAAAACAAATGCTGACAGTCAGTGTTAACGGTATTAGCTACAACATACCTAAAAGATTGAGGTTTTCTTATTTTAGTCTTTCTTCATACTAACCCCACGGGGTCTTTTATGCTTGCTTTTTAGTTTCTTTCCAACCTGCCTGGTTTCTCCACAGCCCAGGCTGTCATTTTGGGTGCCAGCGTTGTGTTTGGTTTCCTGTGCCTGGACTAGCCCTATCGTGCTAATTTTTGCTGATAAACAAGGGAATTTCTAATGTTCTAGACATATGATCTAAGGAATCCAATTTAATTTGAGTGTCCTGCTGTTCTCGCGTCTCTCGAGCTAATGCATTTTACTGTAGACAATTTGTCCAGCTGAGGAGTTAATCAGCTGGAGCATCTAGTTTTTGTTCCTGCTTTTCCCATTCCCTAGCTGGTAGCGAGCGAATGGATCGACATTCAAGTCGAGATGGAACCCATTGACTTCCCATTTTTTATCTTGCGTTTAATGTTTAGAAACGTGGGGGGCATCTTCATTTCTTTGAATATTTCTGTGAAGCTGGCCAGCTTATTTAGCTTTGAAGAGGTTTGGTTTTTTTTGTATTTTTCATTCCACTGCAGTAATCCTTTCCTGAACTGGTTGGGTTGAGCCGTTTTGATTGGTGTGACATGTGTGTGCCTCCCGCTGCTATACTTGGATTTACTTTATATGTGGAAGATTAATCTCCAGGTCATCAAATTTAAGTCTTCTGAGGACAGAGCAGGAGGAATTTTCTGGGCTGGATGTTCCTGAGTCACTGTTTGTACAGAAAGTGCTTTCCCAACACCCAGATAGTGGTTCTCCTTCCTCTTCACCTGTGGCTTTTGGTTTGCAGTAGTCAAAGTCATTGTATGTGGGCAAGGTGGTGTTGCTTTGTCCCTGGTGTCCCCATGGGAAGGGATGGCATTGACCTGCACTGCTGATGGAGACCAGGATATGGCTCTTCCATCTCACAGCTTGAAGCATGGTTAGTGAACATCATGGTTGGGTCTGAGGACCAGAGTTATCACTTAGGTTTATGCTCTGATGCTTGTGGGGCTTAGATAATTTCAGGGTCTTGGAGGCTGGAGGCAAAACCTTTAGTCACTGTGGATGCTCAGTGAGGACCAGTGCTCCCTGTCAACTAGAGGGGCTGTGAGGGTCCCGGGCATGGAGCTACCTCAAGGCACCAGCAAAACGAGTGGTGGGAAGAGGACAGCAGCTCACCTGCTGCCAGCTCAGGGCATGGAGAGGAGCTGCACAGGACTGTCCCTTCCCAGTAGACACCACCCCAGGGGACCTGGGCGTGTAGAAGTTCAGGACAAAGCCCTGGTAGAAGAGGAGAGGTTCTCATGTGGACCATGCCAGAAGATAGAAGTGAGGAGTACCTTTCTCCCTACCACCTGCCTTCCTGCCCTCAACTCCTCATCAGCCCCAGCATGGTTACTGCTCCCTGGCTGCCCACTTGTGCTTCTGCCATGGAACATGGGCTTTCCTCCACTGCCGAGAAGCACCACGAGTGACCCCAGGTGCTCCTGCAACACCATTTTTTAAGGTTACAGCAATTAATATACAACTTCTCCTGTAGCTGTGGTGAGTCCCAGAACGTGTGATGCTCTGGGACATGTGCATCTGCAGGAGCATGTGTTTTGACAACTCCCATATGTTGCCACCTACACATGGAAATGTAATTTCTGCCTGATCAGCCTCAATCCTTCCTCGGTGAGAACGCTGATGTTTCACGAGGTGCTTCACTGTTGACCAGTTTTCCACCACTTCCTACGTCATCGCTCCAGATCTGTCATGTCATTGCCAGGGGCTGTTGACACATTTACAGGGCTGAAGTCTCCGCCGTTCCCGATACGCCGTGTGCTTTTTCCAGCAGTGTCTGAGCTGGGGGGGATGCTCAGTAAGCTCAGTTACGGGGAGGCTCTTTGGAGAGCAGGAAACCATCCTCTGGGGAGAACCTGAGCATTGCATGTTGTCTCCTCATCCATCCCCTTCTCCTTTCATTTGGCTGCTGCTAAGGGATTATCCCAAAGAACAAATCATGAGAAGAGATTAAATTTACTTTCTTTTCTTTTTAAGCTGAATTAGAATTTCTCCCAAGCATCTCTGAGGAAGACAGACCTGGGAGTCCTGGTGGAGACCAGGATGCCCATGAGCCAGCAATGTGCCCTTATGGCCAATAAGGCCAATGGCGTCTTGGGGTGCATCAGGAAGAGTGTGACCAGCAGGTGGAGGGAAGTCATCCTGCCCCTCTGCTCTGCCCTG
>VZTM01004927.1:290008-300083 GCA_013400555.1 Jacana jacana | reverse complement strand
ATCTCCAGAGGTCCCTTCCAACCCCGGAGCATTCTGTGGTTCTGTGAATTCATCCCAGGTTTTGTTTGTGGATTTAGGACTTCTTTCCCTTTTTTATGGCAGGCTGGCACCGCGGGGCACCGTGCTGTGATTGAAGCAGCAGCAGGCCAAATCCAGCAGTTACACCAATTACTTTTTAGGTTCATCTACTGTTCTTAATTGGTACTTTTTTCCCTTAATGAGCTATCTCTTGTCCTGTGGATCGTGCCGTGTGTCTGCTTTGTTTCTTCGGTCTCAAAATCTCGGTGTATAAAACAGCCGCGGTTCGAACCGCAGTCCCTGCCCCAGAGCACCACGGGCTTTTCTGGAGAGCTGGGGTTTATGAGTTTGGGAAAAACAACTTCCTTTTCAGTATAAGCAGCCCTTAATTAATGCATTTACTTTAAAGGGCTGGGGAAAAAAAAATCTATGGAGTGTCCAGTTGGAGTAAAAGTGCAAATTCCTTCAGTTTTGTCATTGCAATAGGAGCGGGGAAGTTGGGCTGTCCAAAATCTGTTGCTGCATGACTCTGGGCAGTTGCTGATCTCTGCTAAAGGCTTTAAAAATAGAAGGTTGCACCATAAACTGCAATTCTTGATTCTGCTTCCACCACAGATTAGCCAAATTGGTGCCTCGTTTTGCTGAGGTTGTTTTTGGTTCCTCTTGGTTTGCTTTTAGCACAGGGCAGCGCGGGGGGTAACGCACAGTTTTCCTGATGGAGTTCAGTTGATGCTTCTTCTTTGGGACGTTCCTGGCCATCCCAGAAATTCTTTTCTGAATTCTAGCAGTTTTTTTCTAATGGAATGAATACACATTGCAGATCCACATCATTCGTATCTGTAGGACTTGGTTGAGTGACTGTTGGGGTCAGGATTTCTGGAATCAAGCGTAACCTGTTTGTTGACCTCCAGTCAAAGCCATGGAAAAAACACTTGGTGGAAGGTTGCTTTGATGTAACCACAATTAACAATTCCCACCAGGCTGTGGTGTGTGAATGAGTTCCCCATACACGAGAAGGAAAGAGAGGGAGAGGATACGAGTACAGTTCCTTGGAGACTTCTTCCCTAGTCTTGGCTGATTTAGATACCCACTGTGGAGGGTTTCCTGTTCTTGATGGAAGGACCATCCTGTTGTGGTTTTTCATGGCTGCCCTGAGATATAAGATACCAGTCAGGTGAGGAAAGACTTGTCTTGGTGCAGAACTGGTGGCTGTCTCTGCTGGGGGAAGATGATTGACTGGAAACACCCAGTGTCACCTCCTCCAGCCAAGGAGGGGAATCATAGAATCACAGAATACTTTAGGTTGGAAGGGACCTTAAAGACCATTCTGTGCCCTGGGCAGGGACTCCCCCCCCCAGCCCAGGTGGCTCCAAGCCCCCTCCAACCAGGCCTTGAACCCCCCCAGGGATGGGGCAGCCACATCTTCTCAGGGCAACCTGTTCCAGGCTCTCCCCACCCTCACAGCCAACAAGTTCTTCCCCACAGCTCAGCTCCATCTCCCCTCTGTCAGGGTCAAACCCTTCCCCTTTGTCCTATGACTCCCCTCCCTCACCCAGAGTCCCTCCCCAGCTCTTGCCAAGTCCTGATGAGCCTCCATGGCCCACCCCAAAGCGGTGGGGCGTTCTGGAAGCAGAGAGTCACGAGAGATTAATTTTATTTATTTTTGTTTAAATCTAAAAGTACTAATGGATGATTTTTTTTTTCCCTTGGAGAAGCGTGACTCTTCAGATGATTCACAGCTGCTTTCTTGTAGGAATTTCAGCTCCACATCGCAATGGCACGTACTGGCGCTGGAGCTTGTTTACTCGGGAAAATACGCGTGACCCAAATTGCGATTCATTAATCCATAGGCATCTTCTCAGCTGTAATTGTTACATTAATTTTAGAATATTTTTAGCCAATTTCATGGTTATGATCTGCGTGTCAGGTCTGTGTATAGACATCACTTCCACTGAAAAGCCTCGACTTGGGCTGAAAAGCTGAGCTGCTTTAATATTGAGTTATTGATATTAGGCCAACAGAGGGGATGGATACTTTCATAGAACCATTCAGGTTGGAAGAGACCCTTGGAATCATGGAGTCCCACCATCAGCCCCACTCTACAAAGGTCTTCCCTACACCAGATCCCTCAACACCACAGCTCATCCACTCTGAAACAGTCAGGGATGGGGACTCCACCCCCTCCCTGGGCAGCCCAGTCCAGGCTCTGACCACTCTTGCTGGGAAGAATTCTTGCCTCATGTCCAGCCTAACCCTCCCCTGCTGCAGCTTGCAGCCATTCCCTCTCCTTCTGTCGCTCATTGCCCGTGAGAAGAGACCAGCACCAACCTCTCTGCAATGCCCTTTCAAGCAGTTGTAGAGAGGGATGAGGTCTCCCCTCAGCCTCCTCTTCCTCAGACTAAACAACCCCAACTCCCTCAATNGTGTGCAGAAAGGCAAATAGAACTTTAGAGAATCCTGAGGAAACATCCTCGCAGCAAATGGCTTGTGTTTTCACCACTGACTTCCGTGAGGTGTTACAGGAGTTTTCTGTGAGAGTCAGGTGGACAGAAAGAAGGAAGGTAAGGTGTTCATCAGGGAGGTGCTGGCTTTTGTGGTCGTTTTTAATCTATATATCAAGAAAGTGGAGAGTTGCATTTCTAGTAATCGTCCCACTGGTCTGGAGGTGGCTAAATGCGATGCTGTGAGATGGAAAGTCAAGCTACAACTGATGCTTTTTTCAGGCTTTGAACCCAACACTTGATAATTAGTGGCAGAAATAGCAAACTTTGGCTCTCAGGAAAGATTTTAAAAATGATATTACCCACTCTTGAGGCAATTACTTTTGAGGCCAGGTTGGAGGGGGCTTGGAGCCACATGGTCTGGTGGGACGTGTCCCTGCCCAGGGCTCAGAATGGTCTTTAAGGTCCCTTCCTACCCAAACTATTCTTTTAGTTATATAAAAGCTTTCAGGAGAAGGAAACTTCTTTCCGTGTCTGTTATGGGTAGGGCAAGAAATAGTAAGCAAGTCCCACGGCAAGGGAGCTGCTTGGGCTGTTGGTATCTGAAGAACTCTGGTGGAAGGATGATGGAGAAGTGAACTCCGTTGCCAGGGCAGGCTGTGAGTCCTGAAACATTTGTTGGGTGAGGCTAGAGAGTTTTGGGTTAAGTTGGACCTACTGTGCCCTTTGGGAAGAGAGCAGATGACTTCATGAAATCCCTCTCAGGGATGTCTTTGTGTCCACAGAAGAGGTGTGGGAGAGATCCAGGGGAGCTTTGGTGACAGCACTGAGAGAGAACTTGACAGCGTAAAATGTGAAATAACAGGAGGGAGCGTTAAAGAACGTGTACCTTTAAAAAGTATTACTCATTTATCTACTTAAAGTCTTTTTTTTGTGCAGGTGTAGGTGAGTGCAAATCTCATTCTACTACATAAAAACAAGAGAAACCAGACCTCACTGGGGAGGCTGATGGCTGGGGTTGATAAGGCAGCACAGGTCCTTTTAGTCCCTGTTTTAGTCTCCCCTACAGTCAGAGTGTGGTGCTGTTCAACCTCTCAGGGATGTCACCAGGATGATGACCCACCCATCCTCTGTGTGATCATTCCTGGGGCAAATTTACTGAGCTGCAGGGCAGTATGTCCATCTCCTACCCTCCAGGTCCCTTCAGAGGGCTCTTTTTATTTGGTTTGGGGGGGGTTTCTTTACATAGAGGCGCAGCTGTGACGTCTCCTGCCTCCCATCTCCAAATATTTATCATCTCTGTTGTTGGAAAAAACAGATTCCATAAGCAACCGCTTCATGGTGTGTGTCCCCTCTCCCTGATGAGACCAAAGTCTCCTCTCCAGAGGAAGGTGATGATCTGTGAAGTATTTTTTTAAGTGTAGATCCTTAATTTGAGGGGGGGGTGGGGGTGGGGGAAGGGCATTCTTGAACAAGGCAGTGCAACATCTGCTGTGGATTAACAGTAGTGAAGCTGTTATCTGCTTTCTAGGTTTTCCATGAGAAAAAAAAACAGTGTTCTTCTGCAACAGGCAGAGCTACACAGGCTGACTTCATCTGGTCTTTAAGGTCTGCCACCATGATGACTATAGGAAGAGTTGCCATTGGCCATAGCCAAGTCGTGTCCATTTTAGCAATTAATGGTAATAGGAGGCTCAGTAAGAGCAAAGCCAGAGAGGAACCGGTGTCCACAGAGATTTGTCCCCAAGGTTTTACTTTGGGCTGGATCTATAAGGGTCTGGAGAGTCCTTTGTGGATGTGGGGGTGCACCTTCTGGTTGAGTTTCACCTGAAAAGCTCTAGTTTCTGTCCCTCAAGACTGCCCCAGATTGAAATCAAAGCACAGGGATGGCTGGCAGAGTCGCTTCAAAAGCGAGCTTCCACATGACCAAGAACAGGAGTGTGGCCATACACCCAGTGACACCCTTTGCTGGGTGTTGGTCACGGTCCCTTCCATCAGGAGACACCTTTATCTTCTGCTTCAGGTGGTAGTGGTGGAAACCACGGCCCTGTTGGGTCAGTGAGTGTCCCTGTGCCTTGCAGGGTGTTGTCCACCAGCCATATTTCTTCCTCCTTTTTTAAAATTAACTTGAAGGGGTTTTTTTTTTTACACAATAGAATGTGGAAACCAGTGTTGGGAATTGCCTTTACACTCTGACCTCAGGAATAATAACTGAAATGGCTTCAAGCCAAACACGAGAGGGAATGGCTGCAAGCTGCAGCAGGGTAGGGTTAGGCTGGCCATGAGGCAAGAATTCTTCCCAGCAAGAGTGGTCAGAGCCTGGACTGGGCTGCCCAGGGAGGTGGTGGAGTCCCCATCCCTGACTGTGTTTCAGAGTGGATGAGCTGTGGTGTTGGGGGATCTGGTGTAGGGGAGGGCTTTGTAGAGTGGGGCTGATGGTTGGACTGGATGATCCCAAGGGTGTCTTCCAACCAAAATGATTCTATGAAATAAAAACAAGATGAAGTCGTTGGCTACAAATCCACCCCTACCTGGTTACTATGGCAGTTAATCAAGGGACCATGGAAACAATAGAGTCCCTGTTTCGTGGCTGATGCTGTAGCTTCCACCTGTAAACCAAGAGCGAGGAGGAGTGGGTGGAAGCCTCTATACGTTGAAATGTATCTTGTGTGTCTCAGTGTACGTGTCTGGAGAAGGCGTAGAGGGAGGAGGAACAGCCACGGAGAGGTGAGGCCTGCAGAGGGTCCCATCGTTAATGCAGAGTGTAGCACGTGCCATTATTAGAAACCAAAGCAAAGCAAAGCCATCACCCCCACAGAGGACAACCTCTTGTTGCTCTCTAAGTCACATCCAAGTTGTTTGTGCAAGAGGAATGAATATTTATAAAGAGAACACCCCACTGTAGCTCTCTCCTGGCCAGCACTTTGGTGGGAACCAAATTGCTGTATGTGCATTATTTAAATGATGGCCCGTGAAAGCTCATTAATTGTTCTTTAGGTACATGTTCCTTAATGGCTTGAGAAGCTGGTGAAGTTCAGAACTCTGCCCTGGGAGTTCTCCTCTGTTTTTCCTTTTTGGTGAATGATTTCAGTCTCTGCCTCTGTCCCCAGATTTCATCTGACCTAGAGATGACAATACTGGTAAGAGCGCGGTGGCTGTCTGTCTCTGCCCTCAGTGAGAAGCTGAATAATGCACATTTGGATTGGGTTTCCCATCCATGCCACAACGTTTCTTATTTTCTTTTTTTCATTCTTTTTTTTCTTTTTCCCCCTCCTGTGATTTCAGAGAAGGTTGGGGTTGGGGCTGGAAGCCCAGCCCTCTGATGGCAAAACCCACCAGGATTCTCACGAGCAGGATTTCATTTCCTAGCTGTCTTTCTGAGTAAAGTATAAAGCTTTGCATCCTTAATCTAATTCTTGGGTGCTGTCTTACAGAAGTGAATAAAAGGCAGCTCTTTGTTAGCCAGGAACGCTTTCTACGGGGTTAATTATAATTTTGCAGATAATCCCTTACTCTGGTGCCAGCTGTCCGGGACAGGATGGGATGTACCCACCCCGGGTTTGACATTACAGCTACATTACATCCTTAATAAGCTTTTATTTTGCTTCTGATGCATCTTGTGTGGCAGTTGGCAGCCGGGATGAATGTAAGCACTTGGCTTCAGAAGTGTGGGTCTTGAGGGGGTTATTTTTAATTTAGCAGGACTCGTACTGCGAGGCCGACTCGAGCCGGTCTCCTTTTGTATCGGTGACACTTGTCTTCTACATATTTCATTATGAACATTATTTTCTGTCACTTACTCTTAGGTTTATAGCTGCTTTGCTTCATGTGGCCTGTTCTGTGTTCTCTCACCTAGGGTTTGGTTCAGCAAGATCAAATAATAGACTCATAGAATGGTTTGGGTTACAAGGGACCTTAAAGATCATCGAGTCCCAACCACCCTGCTCTGGGCAGAGACACCTCCCACCAGACCAGGTTGCTCAAATCATACAATTTTCACTAAGAAATTATGATTTATTGCTTTTTTATTAATAAAATGGGACTGTTTACTTTGTGGAAGAGGAGGCTGAGGAGAGACCACATCGTTCTCTACAACTGCTTGAAAGGGCATTGCAGAGAGGTTGGTGCTGGTCTCTTCTCACGGGCAATGAGCGATAGAAGGAGAGGGAATGGCTGCAAGCTGCAGCAGGGGAGGGTTAGGCTGGCCATGAGGCAAGAATTCTTCCCAGCAAGAGTGGTCAGAGCCTGGACTGGGCTGCCCAGGGAGGTGGTGGAGTCCCCATCCCTGACTGTGTTTCAGAGTGGATGAGCTGTGGTGTTGGGGGATCTGGTGTAGGGGAGACCTTTGTAGAGTGGGGCTGATGGTTGGACTGGATGATCCCAAGGGTCTCTTCCAACCACAATGATTCTGTGGTTCTAAATATGTTGCGAAAGTTCCCTTATGTTTCCAAGAATTCAAACAAAGGTTATGTCTTTTAGCTGTCAGCATCTCACAAGCTTCTAAATGTCATTTGTATTATGGAGAACTGTAAGGATATAGTATATTGTTGTATGGACTTCTAATTAAAGGGCCACCTGAAGGAAGGGGTTGCCATGATGAGGGGGCTTATCTTTGGCAATGAGTCTTTGATGAGTGGGCTCTTAATTAAGAAGCTCAGGTCCCTGCTGCCTAGGACGTTGTGGCTGCCCCATCTCTGCAGGGGTTCAAGGCCAGGTTGGAGGGGGCTTGGAGCAACCTGGTCTGGTGGGAGGTGTCCCTGCCCAGGGCAGGAGGTGGCACTGGATGGGGTGGAAGGTCCCTTTCACCCCAAACTGTTCTGTGATTCTATGCAAGGTGTCTCCTTATGTCGTTACCAGCTCAGGGAACAGACTAACGAGCGTCAGATCATCCGTCTCCTCCGCAGTGGGTAGTACTTTGCTACAATTAACCATCTTATTTCACGTTGATGATGAGATGACCCAATGAATTTATAAATGGAGTGAAACCTGTCCTGTTCCTGGGAGATTCTGCTTTGCTTTGAAGAGTGCTTGAGGGCCGTTTCCAGGTTGCTGGGGTCCTGTCGTCTGCGTATGTAGTCAAGTTTAATGCAAACAAATCAACAGCAATAGCAAATGATTACATATTTCTCTGGGTTCACAATAATGAGAACTAATTCAGGGTGCTTACTTGTTTTGGAGAAGGAATTATGATTTCTTCCCTTTCGCTGAAGTGGATTCTGTTGGGAGCAATTCCTTGAAGTCCCCTTCTTCGTTAAGCAGTAACTCTTAGCACAGGCACAGGGAGAAGGCTTAAGACACCTAAAACCACATACACACAAGAAAGGATTTTTAGTGTTATTTGTAGTGCTTTAGAAGGGACAGCATTGGGAGTCCTGACCTTTAAATACATACGTTTTGTGCCGGTTTGATATTTAAATTGAAGCGATGTTCTTCCTTTGCTTTTCCCCTCCCTGGGGCTGTGGAACGGGTTTGTGAAGACATTTCAATGAAAACTTGAATAGCTTTTCCATGCCACGTGTCCTGACAAAGAAATTAAGGCTGCCCTCGTGGCTGTGCAGAGAGAAGGTGGAAACCACAGTCCCAGCAGAGATGGGAGGTGTTGAGGTCTGTACCTGCAAAGAGACCGGTGACGTCCCAGGTACTTTGGGGCAGCGAAACTCCAGTGAGAAGTTCCAAGGGAAAGATGCCAGAACTTGGCTAAAATGAGAAAGAGGATGAGATGGGGTCAACTCAATGGGGAGGGACATGCTAAAAATGTGGACTCCTGTGCCTTTTCTGCGTTCTGTGGGTTTTTACACAATAAATGAGGCGCCAACACCCAGGTACTGTTAATTTGCAAATGCCTTAAGGAATAAATCCTGAACTATCCGTGGAGTTATCCCAAGGTGGGCAGTGCATACAGGGGGAAAAGACCATCCTGCTCCCTGGGGGATGGGAGTTGGCAGAGGCCAATAAAAGAATATAAGTGCCTAGTGATAAAGTAATTATTTTCTTTAAAAAAGTCTTTCTGCAGGTGGAAATTTCCATTCTGTCTTGCAGTGTGAAGGGTTTGCGTGCCTGGACTTTCAAGTTGCTTTGTGAAATGCCAGAAGTTATTCAAACACTGAAAGCAGCAGGAGTTTACTCCTCTTTAATCATCAGAAATCAGTAGATTGTGCCTCCTCTTACCGAGCTACAGTCTGACAGCGTTGATTTCTGGCAGTGGTTTTCCTTGCCTCGGGATCCAGTTCTGCTGGAATCCGAAAATCTGCTTTTTTAGCAACGGTTGAGGTTCAGAGTGAGGAATGTGGGTGCTGTAACAAAGTGAGGAGGATTTATCTTTGATTAATTTGACTTGTGGAGGGTTTATTTCAGTAGGCAGTCTTCCCTTCCTCCATGCATGCACTGCATTATTGATAGAGCAAATATAAGAGGAACTCCAGAAAGCTAAAAGGTGATTAAAAATCTTGCAAACTTTTGAGTCAAGTAAATATAGATAAATACCCGTGTGTTCTGTTAATTGTATTTGCAGGTGGGACTCAGAGGATCCCATCCTGTACTTTGAGTACGTTGAGTTCGGTTGGCTGGCTGCCACTATGAAATACAAGGGGATTTTAAGAGAAATTGAGTGGTTTTCAGTTTTACTTTGGGCTGTTTGCCCCGGGGCTCTCATGCCAAAGGAGGAGCACCTTCGAGCCCCCACATGTGCCAGGCTTTCAGCTGGTTGATTAAAACAGGCAAAGAAAAAAAAACCAGGCAAACCAAACCCAAAATCCCACAAAATGTGTGTGTGTGTGTGTGGGGGGGAAAGTCAAAAACCAGCAGAAAACAAACGAGCGTGGGTTTTGCCCTTTTCAAACTCACTTGAGAATTAATTGCTGTTAATTCTGGTGCTGCTGTGTCAGAGTGGGGGGGTGGAGGGGTGGCCAGAATAGGTGGATTCAGTCACAAGTCGCTTGCCATCGACCTGCCAGTTTTCTGCCCTGACATTTCCTGGCTGTCAGCTGCCCGTCACTTTAAGAATAGTGGTGGAGGGGGAAATGGTAGCGGGAGAACGGGGAAGCAACCGTTATGTCAAGAAAAAAGGTTGAAATCCTGCAATTTAATTATTACCTTTCTCCCCCGAACGACGCGGGTGGGAGTCGCTACCTCGAAAATAACACCCTTTCGTGTCCCCCCACCCCCGAAGTAAATCAACCCGCCCCAAGCCAAGCTCTTCTTCAGTTCTGGGTTGCAAAGGGGTAACAGTGGAATTGCAGTAGGATTTGGTGATGTTAAAAGTGAGAGAATTGCACGATGAGAGGAGAGGGTGAGCGGAGTGATCTCCTCCTCAGGAGGGACCGACGGGTAACGCAAAAGGGGATGTCTTTTGAAATCCCAAAAGAAGATTTAAAATTGCATATAGTGGCACCGAGGTATCAGCAAATATTGTGGGGAGAAACAAACCAAATAGGGTGAGGTCTGTCTGATGAGATTCCTGCCCGAGTGGGGTTTGCTTCTCTGTACTCACAGTCCGGGCTTTGGTTGTTAAACCGGGTAATGTTTCGGCGAGATGAAAACATTAGTTGCTTGGTATTGAGAAATGGGGGGGAAACAGGATGGGGAACAGGCTTAAATTACACCTCTTGGAGGCGGGG
>VZTM01004927.1:259793-269903 GCA_013400555.1 Jacana jacana | reverse complement strand
TGGAGTCCCCATCCCTGGAGGGGTTTCAAAGCCAGGCAGACGTGGTGCTGAGGGATGTGGGTCAGGTGGGGGTTTGGGCAGTGCTGGGTTGATGGTTGGCCTCCAGGATCTGAAATGTCCCTTCCAACCTGGGCAATTCTGATTCTATGATTCTACCTTTGTAAAACTCATAATACCTTTCAGTATTAAAGCATTACAGTTTGGCAGCATTTTATTTATGCTAAATTTTTAGCTTTGTGAACTTCCTAATGAATTCATAATGAACTTCCTAATGAGCTACCAGGACAATTAGTGAAAGCAGGGCTTTTAAATTGATTAGTGTCTGTAGTGCATGGAAAGATCTATTTCATGTGGGTGGTGGCGAAGTTGGACTCGAGTGAAACGTTCAAAAACAGGACTGTTTTTTTATTAACAAGTATTACCAGTGCTCCAGTGGTGGGTTGGGGACACGTAACCAGTTATGTTTAATTATTTGTTAACAAAATATGACTTTAGCCTTGGGGTTACCTTCAGCCAGATCTCCCAACCATTGCTGATGTGCCTTAGTCTTCCTGGGACAGAGTTCCAGATGTTCTGACAAGGTCTCATTGAAGTCAAAGGCAACCCTCAGCTAAAGAAAGAGTTAAAAGCTGGTGCACTGTGAGAAGAATATAGCTGAAAGCAGGAGAAGTTACCCTTTTTTCAGTTTTGGAAGCATTGAGCGCAGGGAGGAGAAAACTCACCATGAAAAGGTTGGGATAAAGCACATATGAAGCTGGTTGGGTTTGGGGTTTGTTGTTTTTTTTTTTGAAACAAGCTGAATTATTCATGTGAAGCTGAAATCCCAGGGAGGGGCTACTGTGAGATTACTAACCCACTCTGCCTCATTAATGTCACCCGAAGCCCCCTCGGCAGAGTTACTGTCATGTACAATTAGACAAACATTAATCTATGTGTTACTGCTTCCTTCAGCAGAAGCCACACCAGACTTGGTTGTTTCTGATTCCATTAGCTCCATACACTTTGCAGCTCGTATCAGACATAACAATTCTCAGTCACTCTTCAAATAATAATTGTTTTTTTTTAAAAAAAAAAGCATATTCACTGGCTTAGCAACCATTTTGTCCAATTCTTATGTCTAAACACACCGACAGAGGAGAGGGATGTCTTCCAGATGTGCCACCCACGTGGGGGACTTGGAGAAAAGCCAGGTTCGGTCCAGTTTTCCATTCTCCAAAGTTCCAAGAGCAAATCCATCTCACAACTGGGACCGCTCACCCCTGGAAATGCTCTTTGGAGCTGCAAAGCCTCAGAGGCGTCTTGGTTTGAGGTTTTCAGATCTTCAGCGTTTGAGGTTTGGGTGGAGCTTTTGGTTACTGGAAAAGGTGGCCAGTATCTTCGGTGACTTCATAATTTGATGGAAGAGAGGAGGTAACTGTAGCTGTTTATTCATCTTGGCACAGTCTGGTCTTGTTGTTGGGCTCCAAATGAGGGATGGTTCCCTGGTCTGTGTTGCCCTCTGCTACGTTCACGCATACTGAGGACTTGATTTGACATATTCAGGACTTCATTTGACGCATAGAATCATAGAATCATTTAGGCTGGAAGAGACCCTTGGGATCATGGAGTCCAACCATCAGCCCTACTCTACAAGTTCTCCCCTACACCAGATCCCTCAACACCACATCCAATCTACTCTGAAACACAGTCAGGGATGGGGACTCCACCCCCTCCCTGGGCAGCTGATTCCACTGACTGACCACTCTCTCTGGGAAAAACTTTTTCCTCATGTCCAGCCTAACCCTCCCCTGCTGCAGCTTGCAGCCATTCCCTCTCCTTCTATCGCTCATTGCCCGTGAGAAGAGACCAGCACCAACCTCTCTGCAATGCCCTTTCAAGCAGTTGTAGAGAGGGATGAGGTCTCCCCTCAGCCTCCTCTTCCTCAAACTAAACAATACCCAATTTGACAAGATCCATCCCCGAATGTGCTGCTGTTGTGTCAGCTGCTTTCAGAGCAGAGAGAGAATTTAATTGTCCAACCTGCTCTCTGGGGAGAAGTAAGCGATAGATTGGACGCTGCGGCAGTCGTTGGCGTTCCAGCCGGTTGGCCTTCCCCGGGCTGGGACCTGGGGGGGCTGGGGGTGCACGAGTAACACCCAACTGCTCACACCTTGACACCTGAAAAGGTGGTTTGCTCTGGAGTGGTGGTCATTCTGTGAGTCAGAGAGGTTTATCTTAAAATATTTTGAATTTTCTCCTCTTTATCATCCAAACCACAAGCAATATAAACTATGTCTTTGCTAGAGGACTGCTGGAACATAGAGATTTGCCTTGTTCTTCTCCTGCTTTCTAGGTGAAGATTCTTAGGTCTTTTAGTCTACCTTCCTTTTGCAAACATAATTAGGTATTGATGCCATCCTTTGGGGAGGGACTCTGGATGAGGGAGGGCAGCCCTAGGACAAGGGGGAAGGGTTTGGCACTGACAGAAGGGAGATGGAGCTGAGATGTGGGGAAGAACTTGTTGGCTGTGAGGGTGGGGAGAGCCTGGCCCAGGTTGCCCAGAGCAGCTGTGGCTGCCCCATCCCTGGAGGGGTTGAAGGCCAGGTTGGAGGGGGCTTGGAGCCACCTGGTGTGGTGGGAGGTGTCCCTGCCCAGGGGATGGCAGGGGGTGGCACTGGATGATCTTTAAGGTCTCTTCCAACTCTAGATTCTGTGATTCTAACTAAAGCCTTGACAAATGAACATGACCAGAGAAGGGTGTTTCACAAGTACCTGGTTATGGTCACTGCAGACCATGCTAAATCTGGGTAGTTTTGAGGGAGTTCGGTTGCTGTTGATCGTGAAAGCATTGGTAACAGTTCTACAATGACACACAGTTCTTCAATTGCTGTATGAAGAACAGAGAAGCACCAAATATGCAGAAGGTGTTTGAGTCCCTCAGGCCTTTCTTTCAAAGGAAGGCACAAAGCACATCTCCTGGAGAAGGGATCATAGAGTCATGGGATCACAGAATCATGGAATGGTTTGGGTTGGGAGGGACCTTGAAGCCCCATCCCATGCCACCGTCTGCCCTGGGCTGGGACACCTCCCACCAGACCAGGTTGCTCTGAGCCCTCTCCAACCTGGCCTTGAACCCCTCCAGGGATGGAGCATGTAAAAGTGAGAGGACATATTCTTCTCAGTGATTATTGTGCCAGCAGTCACATCAGTCCATGAGGTGGGAACCCTCGCTCAGCCTGGCTCTACCTGTTTCATTTTGTAATGTCAATGTATCTCCACATCCTGGGCTTTATTAGGATGAGCTTCTGTAGAAGTAAGAGAAGGTGGCCTCCCAGCTCTCCATCAGAAAGATGGGCATATTTCTTTCCAGGCTGTCTCTGTTGACTTCTACACGGTGGGAGCTTTAACTCATCTGAAACAATTTCAGATTTACAGAAGCAGTAGATTCCATAAGTTTTCCAAGCAGGCAGCAGTAGGATCTTCAATAGGATGTTCATCATCATCTTTTTCCCATAATGTTTCTTTTCTGCCCCAAAGGCTCTTTATATGTATTGTCCTAAATACATGACAGAACTAATAAACTCCTGGTGAATAGAAATACCAGATTTACTGCTGTCTGGGGTAGTGTGGGGGGGTCATCTGTGACCAAACCACACCAGTCCTACCTTGCTGCCTCAGTGAAATTTAGCCTGCCATCTCTTTTTCCCCTCTTGCCATCCCTGCCTCCCGTCACTTAATACTGTCTTTTCACTGCCCAGTAAATGACCCCACCACAGGTTGCCCACTCCAGTCCACCAGACTGTCTGCTTCTGATCTGCCATGAATCCCAGTAAATGACCCCTCCACAGGTTGCCCACTCCAGTCCACCAGACTGTCCGCTTCTGATCTGCCGTGAGTCACTTCAGGGCAGATGTTCCAGTTACAGCACATGAATTTCCCGTTAAAGGATAATCTCCACACGTGAGAAAATACAGTCTTTCGGTACAGAGGTTGGTGTTTTCCAGTGGGGGTTCAAGATTTCATCCCTCTGTTGACTCTTCTCAGTAGCTGTGATCCTTCTCAGGGCAGTGCTTTGGTGATGGAGAGATTAAAACCCCGTTTCAGCAAGAAACTTAAACCCAGATTCGACACTAAGCACAATAATCTCCATCCCTAAAAGCATTCAAATTCCCTTTCCCCGTGATTTACCTCTGCTTCCTCAACGGATTCAACTGGCAAGTGTCGGGACACTTCCTTTTGTTGAAAATCACTCTATTTCTTGTGGAGGAAAAAAAAACCCCAACCAATCAAGCAACCCTGCAGTGCAATGTTTAATCAAAAAGACACCATGGCCAGAGAACAAATCTTTCTCATTTTAAAACATTTACACAAGAAGGAAAATCTATCAGGAGCAAGTGAGAGAATCTCCGGAGAGCAGCCAATACAAGTCGAGGGCTGTGAAACAGTTTCACTCCCAGGGTCAGCTTTTCTGTAGGAAACATGGTGATCATTTAATAAATCTTGTTTTTAATCATCCAATTCCCCCAAGCAGCCTAGTATTAGAATGTACCAGAAATAACCTGGAGGTACATTCTCATCTGCCCAGTGTGTAGCAAAAATACCCTATTGTTTCTAAAAGGCTAAAATTTAACAATTGGCTAGAGAGTGATATAAAACTACAGATTTACGGAATAAATTATTCTCCAATTCTTTCAAGTGTTTTTTTTTAGGAAAAAAAAATTTATTTCCATGTATAATTTAATGGACCCCTTGAGTCTTGTGCCCAGCTCTGGGCACCTCAGCACAAGAGAGATCTGGAGGGGCTGGAGCGAGTGCAGAGGAGGGACACGGAGCTGGTGAGANTCCCAAGGGTCTCTTCCAACCAAAATGATTCTGTGATTTTATGAAAACCCACAACTAACCTGTGTTCCTCAGCACCATGTCTACACGTCTTTTAGATACCTCCAGGGATAGTATCTCCACCACTTCCCTGGGCAGCCTCTTCCAAGGCTTGACAGCCCTTTTGGTGAAAAATTGTTTCCTAATAACTATCCTCAACCTCCTCTGGAACAACTCGAGGCCATTTCTTTATATTTATTAATATAAAGAACTGGAAAGTGGATGTTGTGAAGATGAGGATACACTTGTGTCTTGATCCCGCTGGCTGAAGCAACCAGGCTCTTGCTGACGCTTGTACAAGCAGATCTCCACTGGTCCAGCATCTCCCTGGGGTGTGAGAAAAGATTTCACTCTTGATTGCACAAACTCTGTATCTCAGCCGAGCGATCAAGCAGTGTTAGGTTGAGTTTTATGCAGCCATTTATGGTAGAGCAATCAGTATTTGGCTGCAGGTCGCTGCTAACGACCGAGGGAAGTACTCGCAGGGTACAGGCAGGTGGTGGGACTTGATGGTGCTCCAGCCTTTGTGGCCAGAAAGGTTGTTCACCACGGGTGATAACAGCAGCTCAGTGATGGTTATTCAAAGTTTTGAAGGCTCCTAAATGAATAAATGTTACCTCTGGGTCGTTCCAGGTTTGTTTGTCACTTAGAGGTTTTCTTTCAATCCTGCTGCAGACTGTAGCTCACCCCAAATCTCCCAAATTCTTTTAAATGGGCCAACAATTATATTTCTGGGTGTAATTCAGTGGGTTTATTGTTTTGGTTGATAGGAAGACTTATGACTCCAATAATTGAGACAAGTGTGTTTTCATTGTGCTCTATTGCTAATAAAGTAGTTGGGATTTAACATCTTGCTGCCTCCAAATAGCGAGACCTCGGGCCTAATTACGGAGTTTTCTTTCGCTGAAGATGGTGTGTGGTGGAGGTTGAAAGGGTTTTGTTTCCAAGGAAACAAATGCAGTGCACTTGCCTTGCCTCAAACCTTTCCTGTAAGAAAATGCCATAACGGGGCTCCTGGGAGAGGAAAGTGTCGGGAGGTAACGGTGGCCTGTGCAGAGCCTTTTTCCTTAAAAAGAAGAAACCAAGCCAAAAAAACAGCCCAACATCTGGCTTCGTGATTTCCTGAAATGAGAAGAGTGTTTTCTCACGTGGCTGTTTGGGGGCCTGAAAAGAAAAGACAAGTGGTGTTTTGGTGTCTTGTCGACACCCCAATTCTGGCGTTGTCACCCCGGCTCAGCGCCGTTCCTCTTCTGCAGGTTGCTCTTGAGAACGTGCAGTGCTGTAGGAGCATCCTTCATGGTGCAGATAATCCCCACCACCACCACCACCATCACCACCACCACCACCACTACTCTATGTTGCAGCTCTGCTTTGACACCTGGCTTTTTATTTTCGGTATCAGACTATGCAGCGTAGTTTGGGCAGGTTTTGTGTCTCCCTGCTGTGGGCTCTACAGAGCTCTGCAGTGAGAAAGGGCAGAGGGGGGAGGGAGATGCTTCCCAATTTCTTGCCCTTTTCTCTGAAATTTGGGTTTTGCCAGGGAGATGGGAGCAATTAATAAAAGTGGGTTGAAGATCGTAGTAACGAGCAGACAAATGGGAAAGAGTCCTGATGCCGAAGTCCCCCAGTGTGGGTGGTTTTTTCCTTCGTGTGTGTGTGTGTCTGTTGGGGGTTTTTTTTCCCCCAAAGTTGGAAACATTCCGGAAGAGTGTGCCTTCCCCCTGTTCTGAGCTGGTGACATTTAGAGGGGAGGGAATGTAAGTGATAAGGACTAACAGTTAAATATATACACTCACGATGCCGGGCTGCGACGTGGACTATTCTGAGCTGCGTGAGTAACATTCTCAAAGGACTCCAACCCCTTCATGAAATCTGTTCTGGGAACTGTAATTTTTCATCATATACCGTAGGTCACCCAGAAAGCCAGGCAGGAGCAGGAGCAGCCCATAGGAAACGAGATCCCCAGTCTCCTCCAAAGCCTTTGCCGGCCAAACTCGGGAATTTCACCTCGTTCAGAGAGAATGATGCTGTGGGGATTGTTGAATCCCATAGGAAATGTCCCTGAAGATGCTGGGAAAGGCTCTTCTAAGGGCACTTTGTGCAGAATCTGCCCTTCTTACCAGCTCCTGGACTCGACAGGACTGAAATGCCTCATTTTAGCCCCGATGTCTTTAGAATCAATCATAGAATCTTCTGGGTCTGAAGGGACCTTTCAGATCATCCAGTCCAACCATCAACCTAACACTGGCAAAACCATCTTTAGATGGAGCTATGTCTTTCTGCCTACAGTGCTGAACTGTCAAGTGACACGAATCAGCTTTATCTGTATGAAATCCATACGTATGTATAAAATGATGTCCCGTGTCATTTCCCTTTCAAAATGTTCTTATAATGCCAAACTTTGGTAAAAGAGGTGCATTGTTTTCTGTGGGGCTTTGGCAGAGCTTCCACTCTTGGAAAACGAGATCCCCAGTCTCCTCCAAAGCCTTTGCCGGCCAAACTCGGGAATTTCACCTCGTTCAGAGAGAATGATGCTGTGGGGATTGTTGAATCCCAAATCTAATCCCCTGGGAGAGGCGTGAGGGTGCTGTAACACACACCAGCATCACCCAGTGCTGCCCTACCCTGGGGGTTTGATGCTTTCCCACTACTGGTAATAACAGCAGGAAAAAGAGTGTTGTGGGAGCAAACGTGTTCTGTGGTGGTACGTGGTAGGAACCCCCAGGGTGCACCTCCAGGTGACCCCATGGGTACACGTGCTCCCATGAAGCCCATCCTCAAGATACTGTCTTTGAAAGCGCTCTACCTGCCTGGAGCAAAAGTCGATACTCCCTCAACTTCTGCTTGGGTTTACCTGGCCTCTAATTAGGTTCAGCCCAGGTGATAAGCTTAGAAAATGAAAAACAAAAAAAAGAAAACTAGGAAAAAACAAGACTTAAAGAACTTGTTTCCCTCTTCTGTGTTTCTTTATGTCCATTGTTTCTGTTCCACAAAGCTGATTTCCCACCAGGGAAGATGAGGGAGCTGGATTCCCGATGTACGTACCTTGAGACTAACGGTCCTGTGTGTTCAGTGAGAAGACAAGACAATAGCTGGTCACCACCGTGACGAGGTGTGCTGCTCCACAGGGGGCAAGAGAAGGTTTGCAAAGAACAAATTGTGTCTGTTCAACCCCGTTTTGGCTCAGCTGTGTGGCTGCTGAACCGTGTTGGAGGTCTCTCTTCAGGGTGGTCCCAAGGGAAGGTGTTTGGATGATGTTGAAATATCCCCCTGGCTCGTACAGGGTGAGGGCAAAGGCCAGAGGATGGCACCAGGTTTGGAAAGGATGAGGATTGCATAAACCCAGGAAATGCATTGGCCATGAAGCTGTTATCTCCAGGATAGAGCTTCCAGTCATGGTTCCAGTCATGTTCGCTAAACTCTTTGTTAAACTATGGGTAATATTCTCTCTTTTTCACCTTGCTTGGCCACCAAAGACGGGTGTGGGGTTTGCGTGCTCCCTCTGCTGAGGGGTTTGCAGTTTTATCATAGAATCACAGACTGGTTTGGGTGAGAAGGGACCTTAAAGTCCCTCCAGTGTCACCCTCTGCCATGCCCTGGGCAGGGACACCTCCCACCACACCAGGTGGCTCCAAGCCCCCTCCAACCTGGCCTTCAACCCCTCCAGGGATGGGGCAGCCACAGCTTCTTGGGGCAATCTCTTCCAGGCTCTCCCCACCCTTAGAGCCAACAAGTTCTTCCCCACATCTCAACTCCATCTCCCCTCTGTCAGTGTCAAACCCTTCCTCCTGGTCCCAGGGCTCCCCTCCCTCATCCAGAGTCCCTCCCAGCTCTCCTGGAGCCCCTGGAGGGACTGGAAGAGGCTGGAAGGTCTCCCCAGAGCCTTCTCTTCTCCAGGCTGAACCCCCCCAGCTCTCTCAGCCTGTCCTCCCAGCAGAGGGGCTCCAGCCCTCCCAGCGTCTCCATGGCCTCCTCTGGCTCCGCTCCAACAGCTCCATGTTCTTCTGCTGTTGGTGGACCCAGAGCTGGAGGCAGCACTGGAGGGGAGTCTCCCCAGAGAAGCAGAACAGTAGCAGAAGCTGCAGCTCAGCCAATATAGCAAAAAAATTGAAAGCATCCCGCTCTCAACAAACCATCACCACTTCTGTCATGCCCCCAAGTAAAGGAGATTTAAAACCAGGGACCAGCTGTGCCAGGAGCATGAGATGAGGTAGAAGAAGCCACAGCAGACCCAAGCCACCCTGGAGCTCACCCGCCTTGGCCCTGGTTCAGAGGGAGTTATTGCCAGGGGCTGTATGTATTTCACAGTGTGCTGCGCTCTCTGACAGGCATTTAATGACAAAGCATGACTTAGTTCTTGTAGCTAACTCTGGGAAACGTTCTGGGATAATGATGGCACATTCAGTGGTTGCAAATTATTTAAAAATTATTATTGTTCTGATTTTTCACAGTTTTAGCACGCCAGAATCTGCTGGCTTGGATGAATGCATAAAGAAATGCATATTATTCTGCTGCTGGAAGTTCAAATGAGAGTGATTTCAATAGGAAAAAATAACCATTGTAAATGCAAGGTACTTCTTTGTTAGAGAAATGGTGTTGAGAGGGAAGGTTAGGACAAGAGGAGATGGCCTCAAGTTGCACCGAGGGGGGGGTTAGGATGGATATTGGGAACAATTCCTTCCCCAAAGGGTCTGTCAAGCCCTGGCAGAGGCTGCTCAGGGCAGTGGTGGAGTCCCCATCCCTGGAGGGGTTTCAAAGCCGGGCAGACGTGGTGCTGAGGGACATGGGTCAGTGGGGGTTTGGGCAGCACTGGGCTGATGGTTGGACTCCATGGTCTGAAATGTCCCTTCCAGCCTCGACTATTTTATGATTCTAAGTTCCAGTATGCCAAGGAAATGTTGTATTAAGCATAATCCTAAAGTTGGTAAGTTTTTGCACTGTTGTCTGAGCTGGTTTAGGTTTCAGAAGGGCTCTGAGAAGCTCGCAATTCCCTTCTTCTCAGGGTTCACACGGCCTGTGTTCTCTCTTTCTGTTTGACTGAGGTGAGGATGTGATGCCTGGAGCTGGATAGGGTGGAGAGGTTGAGCCGTTTCATGTTCCAGGTGGTAAATTTGCGATGCTTTGGGAGCCTCTCCTCATGGGTTTCACCCGAGATCACCATGGCTGTGGCTGGTGGTGGATGTACAATCCTTGGTTGCGAAGGGATGAAGCAGACAGAGAAGGTGATGACGTTAATCTCTTCATTGATGATGT
>VZTM01004927.1:248535-259392 GCA_013400555.1 Jacana jacana | reverse complement strand
ATCTGGTGTAGGGGAGAACTTGTAGAGTGGGGCTGATGGTTGGGCTTGATGATCCCAAGGGTCTCTTCCAACCTAAATGATTCTAGGATTCGATGATTCTATGATTCTATGATTTTATTCTATGATTTTCCCGTCTGCTCTGGGACTTCTTCCCTGTCCTGGAATCAGATGTAATAGGAAATACTTGAAAATATATTCATGCAGATGGATTTGTTCTCAAAGGAAATTGAGAGCCTGGTGGGGGAGGAACGTTACGGGAGAGAGCAGAAAGGAGCAATCTGAGCGCCTCAAACTGCTCCTTTCCCCCCGCTCCTGTCAGGAAATAGCTCCTTAAGTACCGCTCCGAAAATTGTCATCTGCTTGTTTTAACACAAAATGCCATCGTGTAAAAATACCCCTTTTTTTCACTCAAGGAGATCTGAAAGCTAATGCTCCTGAAAACTCCAGCTTCAGGGGTTGAAAGCAAGCATTATGAAAAAAAAAAAAAAGAAAAGAAAAGAAAAAAAAGAAAAAGCACAGAAGTGTTGAGGGTTAGAAGTCATAATATTTCAACCTGTGTTAAAGAGGCAATTATTTTTTGCCTGTTATAAATGGGTGCTGTGGATGAGGTGTAGGGAAGCCAGGAGAGCTCGCTGCTGCCGAGCACCTTCCCGCCCGCCACCCTGCTCCTCCTGCTCTATTGCATCAGCACATCCAATCCTTCACACAGGTACGTAACTGCGAGCCCAGACTCAGATTCTCTGGCCTGAAAAACGCCAAGGGTCACGTCAGAGCCCAGGGGGGGTGTTTATGGTGGGGGGTGGGTGGTGGTTACTCATCTGGAAGATGTCCAGCCTTGCTGGGGGGCTGGGATTTTCTTCCTGGCTTCCAGCAGGCAGTGGGAAGATGCTCCTCTGCTCCACACCTGGAGGACTGTGTCCAGATCTGGAGTCCTCAGTGCAGGAAGGACATGGAGCTGTTGGAGTGGAGCCAGAGGAGGCCACGGAGATGCTGGGAGGGCTGGAGCCCCTCTGCTGGGAGGACAGGCTGAGAGAGTTGAGGGGGGGTGGGGTTCAGCCTGAAGAAGAGAAGGCTCCAGGGAGACCTTCCAGCCTCTTCCAGTCCCTCCAGGAGCTCCAGGAAAGCTGGGGAGGGACTCTGGGTGAGGGAGGGGAGCCCTAGGAGGAGGGGGAAGGGTTTGACCCTGACAGAGGGGAGATGGAGCTGAGCTGTGGGGAAGAACTTGTTGGCTGTGAGGGTGGTGAGAGCCTGGCCCAGGTTTCCCAGAGAAGCTGTGGCTGCCCCATCCCTGGAGGGGTTCAAGGCCAGGTTGGATGGGGGCTTAGAGGCACCTGGTGTGGTGGGAGGTGTCCCTGCCCAGGGGATGGCAGGGGGTGGCACTGGAGGGACTTTAAGGTCCCTTCCCACCCAAACCATTCTGTGATTCTATGAAAAATCTCTCCGGCGTCAGGTGTTTGTTCAGCATCTGCTTTTCCAGATGGCTCCACCGATGGTAAGCTTGGGAAACCTCAGGGTGCTCAATACGTTACCCCCTAATGACTCTGAGATGCCTCATCCCCAATTATCAATCTGCTGACAGGTGATGATGTTCTGATATGCAAGAGATTGCAGGACTTTGTCACTTCATTGAATTTTACCCTGAATCATAGAATCATTTAGGTTGGCAGAGACCCTTGGGATCATCAAGTCCAACCATCAGCCCTACTCTACAAGTTCTCCCCTACACCAGATCCCTCAACACCACATCCAATCTACTCTGAAACACAGTCAGGGATGGGGACTCCACCCCCTCCCTGGGCAGCTGATTCCACTGACTGACCACTCTCTCTGGGAAAAACTTTTTCCTCATGTCCAGCCTAACCCTCCCCTGCTGCAGCTTGCAGCCATTCCCTCTCCTTCTATCGCTCATTGCCCGTGAGAAGAGACCAGCACCAACCTCTCTGCAATGCCCTTTCAAGCAGTTGTAGAGAGGGATGAGGTCTCCCCTCAGCCTCCTCTTCCTCAAACTAAACAACCCCAACTCCCTCAATCCATCCTCATAAGCCTTATTCTCCAGGCCTCTCACCAGCTCTGTGTCCCTCCTCTGCACTCGCTCCAGCACCTCGATATCTCTCTTGTGCTGAGGTGCCCAGAACTGGACCCAGTACTCAAGGTGTGGCCTCCCCAGTGCTGAGCACAGGGGGACAATCACCTCCCTGCTTCTGCTGGTCACACTGTTTCTAATACAAGCCAGGATGCCCTTGGCCTTCTTGGCCACCTGGGCACACTGCTGGCTCATGTTCAGCCGCTTGTGGACCAGCACCCCCAGGTCCTGTTCTGCCAGGCAGCTCCAGCCACACTGCCCCAAGCCTGTAGCCATGCAGCCAGGGGTGTGTTTGATCCCCAGCCGAGGTGAAACAGCCAAACCCCATCTCCGGAGAAGCGGGGTGTGGAGAGCAGGGCCATTCCATAACGCTCATCCTGACAAATTCCTGGTAGTTTTTCTGTTTCCATCAGATAAACAACGCTCGGGTTCGGTTCAGTCACCCCGTGTCCCGTGGCGGGAGCTCATGTCCCTGCATCGTCCCTTCCCCAGATGGAAGGGGCAGGGAAAGCTGTAGAGGTTGGGAGTAGCCAAGGTGGAACAGGAGATTAAAGCTCAAAATACAGCCCAGCTGGAAACCTGCTCGGAGCCTGCGCCCCTTCTGTATTTAGCACATTCCCAGCACCGAGGTTTCGGTGTCCTCTCACCAAAAATGTGCATTCTAAAGATGTCCTCGTATATGCTGTTGACATTAAATAGAGAAAAACTCTCCCACTAATTAACTGAGACCCCTTGGAGATGGTTAGGGAGAACGTGGCGCTCGGTGCTCACAAACCAGCTGCTGCTGTTGATTCATTCTGTTATTTGCTGTTGGAAACCTTTCAGAACCGTTCTCTGGGAAGTTGCTGGGTGGATCGAGTATAAGCAGGATGATTCTTCATTTTTTTTCCCCCTTTTTTAAAAGTTTCCCCTGTTTCCCATACAGGCTCCTCCTGACTCCCTCCCACTTACACACACCCCAGCCTGGTACCTCCTCGGTGGCTCGTGGAGCTGCGGGATGGTGCCAGGACTGGGTCCTGCATCCCGATTCAGAAGGGGATGCTCTCGATTTAGAATCTCAGAATCATTTTGGTTGAATGGGACCTTCCAGACCATGGTGTCCAACCTTCAACCCAGCGCTGCCCAAACCCCCCATTGACCCATTGGTCCCTCAGCACCACGTCTGCCCAACTTTGAAACCCCTCCAGGGATGATGATTCCACCTCTGCCCTGGGCAGCCTCTGCCAAGGCTTGACAACCTTTTTGCTGCAGAATTTTTTCCCGATATCCAATGTAATTTTAGCCCCCTTTGTCTGAACAGTTTGCTTTGAAATGCCTCCTCTTCTGCATTAAGTTGCTTGGCTTGAATGCTGCCCGTTTGAAAATATAGGGTTTATAATGGGAAGGGGGGGGAAGGAAGGTGTCAGTGAGAAAGATGGAGGTGGTGTGTCTGCTTTGAAAACACAAATTGTCCTGGGGAGCACGTTGTTTTTGCATCTAGGGAGGAAAGATTGAGGGTATGTCGATAGCATCAGTCCAGAAACCAAAGTTTCCTGCTGCGAAATGGTTTTCAGTGGCACCACTTTGGGAAAACATAAAGTGCTTGTGCCATCCCCTGCCTGTATTTATCCAGAGCTCCACAGGTCAAGTTCAGCAGGAATGTGAGACAATGAGAAGCCCATCAGTCACCTCCAGCACCTCTTAGACACCCCTCGCGCCGGTGTAGGGGCAGCAGCAGCCTCAGAGCAGGGAAGAGCCAGCCCGGGAGAGTCGAGTTGACAATTAGACAGAGTCATCTGCGTTGGCCAGAGGTTTCTGTGAGTTTGTCCCTGATTAATACGTGTCTGTAACGATGCTTGCTGCTTTCTGCAGCCCAGCACTGGGCTTGTCCTCGACCTCTTTTCGCACGAGATCTTTGGCTTAAGGATTTTGCAGAAGAGTCTGCAGGAGACCTGTGCTGGGGTTTGGAGCTGGTCATTTCTTGGCACATCAAATTACCTGCGGGTTTCAAACCATCTTACAGTGGGTATAGCTTATTTGGTGAAAAGAACTCCAAAATTCAGGAAAAAATAGATTGTCTTAAAATTATAGAATCATAGAATGGTTTGTGTTGGGAAGAACCTTAAAGATCATCAAGTTTTAACCCTCCTGCCATCCCCTGGGCAGGAACACCTCCCACCAGCCCAGGTGGCTCCAAGCCCCCTCCAACCTGGCCTTGAACCCCTCCAGGGATGGGGCAGCCACAGCTTCTCTGGGCAACCTGGGCCAGGCTCTCCCCACCCTCACAGCCAACAAGTTCTTCCCCACATCTCAGCTCCATCTCCCCTCTTTATGGGAAAAAAAATGATGTTTGATGAGCTGACTATTTTGAATGGGTACGTGGTTTTGTCCTGGATTGAGGGCAGCCCAGCCCAAACTGTGACAGATTTATGGCTGCATTTCTTACATAAGCATGATTTTCAGTATTGCTCGGAGAATGCTGGTATTTACTGTGTGAGTTGATAAGGTGGCGTTCCTGCAGCTCACGGGTCAGACCTTGGGCAGGCAGTTTAAGAGAAAGAAAGGCATTTGAATTGCAAATCAGTATTTCAGCATCATGAGTCAGTGCAGCCAGGAAGGGGGAATGAATGAGAAGCTGCTGCTCCTGGCTGAGCGGCGGCTCTGGGGCATCAGCAACTGCATCCTTCCCAAATCAATACATGCCCAAAACAGCTGCTGGCAGCGACATGTGACACAAAGAACCCCTAAAAAAAACCCAAACCATCAACCTGGCAATCTAAACAGTTGTCAGGAGGGTCGATACCGTGCTGCAAACCAGCCAGCACAATCCCAGGTGGGGGGTCTACGGGTGCTTTTCCTGCTTGTCCGTTGCAAGCCGGGCTGTTCGCCTGTTGGCCCGGTTGTTCCACTATTAACACCTCTTCTTCCCCTATTAATAACCAGAATAATAGAGCCCTGGGAGGGAGAAAAAGCTACTCCTCTGCACACATGCAGCGTTTTATCTGTTTATGCAGGGTGAAAACCCCACTGTGCTCCTCCCTTTAATACACAGCTTTTAACCTGGCACGAGAGAGCATCGAATGTGCATGTTTTTCCCCATCTGCTGGCGCTTCTGCTTTGTCTCAAGATAGAGGAAACACGTCAGCCCCTGGGGGGTTTGGTTTGTTTCAGGCTGCTCTGCCTCTGCCTTTGGAGGACAGGGAACATTCCTGAGCCATCACAGCGACCTGCTGTTGATTGAGGGGCTGAAGGTAACGAAGTGCTGAAGGGCCTGGAGTGTTTCAAGGCAGCGGGATAATGCCAGGCGAAGCTGCGTAGTAGCAGCGTTGCGTAACCTTCTCCCCCACCAAAACCTTCTCCTCCCCACCAAAACCCAGAGAACAAACCCAAAAAAACCCACAGAAAAAACTGATAGGTGCTGGGTTTCTTTCTAGCAAGTGCTTTTGAAGAGTCTGTGCGGTTTGTCACCAAATATTTGACCTTCCCCTGGTGGAACATTGACATTGGGGCTGCCAGCATGGACCGGTGGGACCGGTAGGGCTTGCAAAGCCATTTTATTCTCTAATTNTTCAGAGTGGATGAGCTGTGGTGTTGGGGGTTCTGGTGTAGGGGAGAACTTGTAGAGTAGGGCTGATGGTTGGACTCCATGATCCCAAGGGTCTCTTCCAACCTGAATGGTTCTGTGGTTCTATATTAAGTACGTAGATGTGGCACCCAATGGATAAAGATCAAAATGAGCAATTTGATGGTGTTAATTGGAGTGTGTAGGAGTAGGAGGCAGGGCACTCAGCGGTGCTCAGACCCAGAAGTGAGGCAGAAGCAGGTTCTGATCATAGCCCTGAGAGTTCCATTCGTTGATGTCATGTTGATACTGCAATTGCTAGTCTTTCATTTGGGTCTTTGGTGGGGGATAATTATTCAAGTGTCTGAGGAGCTATAGGAGGAAAAAAGAAACCAGGAGAATGACTTATTATCCTTCCCACCCCGGCACCGTTTGATTACTGCCATGTTCCCTGCAATTATCCACATCAAGTTCAGGATGCTCGATGAAGGGAAGGGTTGGGAACGTGGAGGAAGAAACCACACAGACGGGCACAGGGAGAGGAAATGCAGAATCTCGGTGTGGCAGGATAGAAAAGGAGCAATAGGACACAAACCCCACTGTTGCCAAAGAGGCAGGGAATTCATTTTGCCCTTTTTTCACCCAGAAAAAATAAGAATGACGTTGAGTTTCTATTCGAGAGGGACACGCTGGTGTTTCTCCCAGGGAAAAACTGGCAATATTTTAATGTACCAGCCTGAGAGCTGGGGGAAAAGCTGAAAATGGGGAATATGTTGGGCAAGAGGTGGACATTAAACAGGGATTTCGTTGAAGCTCATGAAATGCTCAGAGTTTTCAGCTCGTTGGGTGCAGATTGGGTGAGAAGCCAGCTCAGCTTCCAGCTTCCAGCTCAGCTGGCTTCTCACCCAATCTGCACCCAACGAGCTGAAAACTCTGCATTTCATGAACTTCAACAGCCGCATTTCGAGAGGGTGACACCGGTTTGGTGCTCCCTGAGCCCACAGTGTCGGCGTGTCCATCGGGAATGGGCCGGAGGCTTGGGTGAAGCTCATTGTGTGAGCTGAAGTTCTCCTTGTTTTGGTAGCAAATTCCATTTCAGCCTGCCACAGCAGGGGGAGTAGCTTGATTTAACTCTCCCACGCAGGGTTTTCACGTGTATGAAGGCCACAGGAGGTGTCTCAGTGGGTCTGAGAGGTTGGTGTTGGCCAGCCTGACTGTGGGTGCCGAGGAGGTATTTAAAAGACGGGTGGACGTAGTGCTTAGTGACATGGTTTAGTGAGGGGGGTTTTTTATCAGGGTTTGGTTGATGGGTGGATTCGATGATCTCAAGGCCCCCTTCCAACCTGGGAGTCCTATGATTCTGTCACGTGGAGAAGAAGCCTGTGATGCTGGGCTTTACTTCATGCAAGAAACCAGGGGGGGCACGGTCATCTAGAAGTTCCCCCATCATTAAGAAACGCCTGAAACATCTTCTGAGCTGGGTTTTCAGCTACATCCAAACCCACATGGGTTTCCAGCGTAATACATACCACTTCTGAAAATGCAAATTCCCTGGTTTTTTGGTAGCCAGCAACAGCAGAACTGATGTCCTGGCTACCTGGGCTACCAGTGGTGCAGCCTATAGGCTGGGGTTGAAGATGTGCCATGGAGGCTCGTGGTTTGCCTGTATTCATCTCCGTCCCGGTGTGTTTGGTGGCCTTTTTCCTATCTGAGGCCTGTGATTCTGTGGTATACACCAGACTGGAAGCAAATTTATTTGCCACTGTGTGTAAAGACTGCAAAACACATTGAGGAAAGTGGGGGTGCAGCAAGACAAGCATGAGGGGTGAACCATTTGCACGTGGATTGTCTGTGCTCCCCCTTTCCAGGGAAACTCCCTTTTTTATTATGCTTTTAAGTTGCCCCTGCATTTTTATAAAGTGTTTTATAGTGTCAGTAGAAGAAAACATGGGTTAATGTTTCATCTGACAGTTAGAGAAGGGAAGCACATGGCTCTTCCAGGCAGGGTTTTTGATTAGCTTTGACCGTGTTGGTGCAAACTGTTGAGTTGTGACTTGATGTGTAGTGACATTGCCACCCTGCCCCTTCCTGGGTATTTGGAGATTGGATTTGAGGTCTGGAATAGAACCCTGGAATGGTTTGTGTGGGACAGGACCTTAAAGATAATCTAGTTCCAATCCTCTGCCCTGGGCAGGGACGCCTCCCACCAGACCAGGTGGCTCCAAGCCCCCTCCAACCTGGCCTTGAACCCCTCCAGGGATGGGGCAGCCACAGCTTCTCTGGGCAACCTGGGCCAGGCTCTCACCACCCTGACAGATCTTAATGAACCAGTTACTCATTCCCCTTCCCAGTTTGGATTTAAGGGCAGGAATGGGGTGATCTGCTGGGTTTCAGGTCTGGGTTTATAGGTGCTCCTGGAGCCGTAGTGTGTGATCCCCACTCAGTGCCCCGGGGCTGCTGTCCCCATGCTGTCCCCTCCTGCTGCTTTGGGTCCCCTCCTCTCTGCGGGCAGGGGACGTGACGCATCACTTTGGACTGATGAAACGTATAACCCATTTATACGTCACCTATAGAGAGCCCATTCAGACATGTCTGCTTCTGCCTTTGATTGCAGTGGGGGATCAAAGCCCCTTCCTTTCGGTTGTCAAGGTGAAANATCACATCCCCTTTCAGCTGGAAGCAGCAATTCTCCTGCCGTGAAACCAGCCCTGCCTTTGTCCCTCGGTCCCCTCCCCTGTCCCCAAGCCCTGGGGCTGCCCGAAACCCCCTCCTCTTTGGGGACCTGCTCCCCGCACGGCTCGGCGGCGTTTGTCATCCCTCCCCGCCACCCCCTGACGTCTCCGAGCGCCGGGGAGATGCTGCGCCGGGTTTGATGTTCAGNATGTCTCCAGACTTCACCGGGAGGAGAGAAAATAAAAAAAAAGAACCAAAACAAAACAAAAGAAAATCCAGGAAAGGGAAAAATTGCTCTCGTGCATTTCTTGGCACTGGGCTGAGTGTTTCCCCAACAGAGGGAAGCGCAGNAGGGAGAAGCAAAGCTCCTCTCCCTCCAAGGCGCTGGGCGAAGCCGCAGCTGCGGACCTACCTGCCGGGAGGATTTTCCTGCCGGGAGGATTTTCCTCTGGGCAGAGCCTTTCTCCGGGCGGAGGGAGGGCTGGTGGGATCCCATCCAGAAACACAGACCCCTCCCCGAGCCACCGGAGTTAACGCGGAGCTCGGCCCTGCAGAATGACCCCTTGCCGGCAGCTCCCAGCCCTCCCAAAGCTTCGCTCTTTCTTCCAGTTTGGTGGGAAGGACAGACCAGGCCTTTGGGTGTAGAGACCAGCTCACCTCCTGGTCTGTGACAACCCTCCCCACCCCACCACTACCCGGAGAGGGACCTGGGTGGCCGTCCCCCCCCGCCCTGCCCCGGAGCTGCCTGCGCCCCTTGTCACCCCGGGGAGCTCATCCCTGCCCCCCTCGGTGCAGAGCGGGGCGCTCAGGAGGGACCCGGGAGCTGGGTTTTTTTTCTGGAGCCTCAGAAAACTTTGATTCATCCGAGAAGGTGGTGAAGGAAGGAGGGATATGGCCTGGAGAGGATAAACAGGAAAATGGGGAGATTCCTCCAGTTTGGAAAAGCTTTGCTGTTTTTCCCCCCTCCCCTGTCTCAGGATCACTGGAAGGGATTATACAAATGAGAGCAGGAAACTGCCGTCAGGGCTTTGCCAGAAATAGATTTTATTATTATTATTATTATTATTATTAATTTTTTCTCCTGAAATAAATGAAGAAAGCTGGGAGCCCGTAGAGGCTGTCCCACAGGAGCCCTCACGTTTTGATTGCCAAGTCATTTGCGTTGGTCCATAAAGTGACATCCAGCCTGCGATGGGAGCTGACAAGTAATCACAAAGAACAAGAACTCCGGGAGCGTCTCCGTGCCAGCGGTACAACTCCAGAAAGGCAGGAGTTCGGAAGCAGCGGGAAACCCACCGGCCGTTTCCGGAGGAGCAGAAAGAGAAGTATCCTCTTGGAAGATGTTAAATGTTAATTTTTTACCTAACCGCCGTCATTCGTGGATTTGGTGAGTGTCCCTGGGGTTTCCCGGGACCAGGAGCGGGGCTGGTGGGGCAGAGGAGCTGGTTTTGCGTTTGCAAAGGGCGGGCGCCGAGGGGAAGCGCTGATAGGGCTGTCCGTGTCCCTCGAGCTGTATGAGTGTCACCCTGCTTGCCGAGGGTTTGCTTCTCCTCCCGTCTTTCCCAGGAGATCCTGATCTCACAACGCACCCCCAGGGCGCCTGGGGATCAGGAGGAAAGATCTCCCTCTTTCCCAGGAGATCCTGATCTCACAACGCACCCCCAGGGTGCCTGGGGATCAGGAGGAAAGATCTCCCTCTTTCCCAGGAGATCCTGATCTCACAACGCACCCTCAGGGCGCCTGGGGATCAGGGGAGGGTGGGCTGCGGGAAGGGGCTGGAGGGGTTGGTGTCCTGCTTCCTTAGTTTTGCTGTCAGGTGTGTCTGACAGTACGTTTTCCTCTTAAAAAGTGAGGACTCCCTTTCCCTGACGTGGTGAAAATGTTCTGTTTTCACTCTTTTCACTTTCCTGGTGGCACCTCCGTGGCTTCTCCGCGTCCGTTGTCGGCTACTGTTGGATTTTCATAAGCAGATGGAGCTGCCCCTGCTCCGACCTGGAGGTGTCAGGGCAGAGGGAGACGTGAGGGGCCTTTCTTGGCAGGTCCCACCGTGGGTCCCCTCCGACAGACGGCACCGAAGCACCGTCCCTTTGGGAGGGTCAAGGTCCGCTGTGGGATTTAGGGTGTGAAGTCGTCGGATGGTGTGATCCCCGCGGTCCCGTCCTCGCAGACGGCATGTGTCATCTATATACTGTAAGGATATAAAATACAGAGAGAATTGGATACTCTAAATATTCAAATACTGCATTCTTTCACCTTACCCATACACCTACGTATTCTGGGCTTAGGCAGAATTTATTCTGTGTAATCTCATTATTGCTGATAATGCTTGAACCTCTAGCCCGGTATTTGTGCGCGTTAATGAAAATATCGGGGCTCTGAGACTTGTGCTCTAAAGCTTCACAGGTGGTTCTCCTTCTCCAGAGCACGGAGTCTGCTCCTCAGGAGGAGCTGTGTGCTCAGGGACAGGAGAATGGAGAGGTAAATATTTAGAGAAAAGGAAAAAGCACGTTATTATATTATGGGAAGACCTCTGGTTAAAGCAAACATTAAGAAAGGAAGA
>VZTM01004927.1:232077-248470 GCA_013400555.1 Jacana jacana | reverse complement strand
AGCGAGAGGGGGAAGGAAGGAGGGTCCCACCAGTTGCTTGAGTTCCCCGTGTCCTCCCTTCCCAAATACCAGTTCACATTGGTGTGAGGTTTTCTTAATCAAAAAACCCGTCGGTATCTGTTGTTACCGTTGCACAAACTGTGTCTTCTGCGCCCAGTGAGGTGTGGACGGATGGGTGGATGGATGGATGGATGGATGGATGGATGGATGGATGGATGGATGGATGGATGGATGGATGGGTAGATGGATGGATGGGTGAATGAGTGGATGGATGGATGGATGGATGGATGGATGGATGGACGGATGGATGGATAGATGGATGGATGGATGGGTAGATTGATGGATGGGTGGATGAGTGCATGGATGGATGGATGGATGGATGGATGGATGGGTGGATGGATGGGTAGATTGATGGATGGGTGGATGAGTGCATGGATGGATGGATGGATGGATGGATGGATGGATGGGTAGATTGATGGATGGGTGGATGAGTGCATGGATGGATGGATGGATGGATGGGTGGATGGATGGGTAGATGGATGGATGAGGTGGGGAGGATTGGTTGCACTCTCTCCACTGCACCGTGGGGTGGGATGGATGGACAGGAAGGTGGGTGTCACTCCCACTGCCGGCTATTAGCCATTATTATCGAACATTAGCCATTATTAGCTATATTAGCCAATAGTTATTAGACATGTCTTGAAGTTATTACCACGGCTTCCCCTTGACCTTTTGGCAGGAGGAGTTGTTGGTTGGACTTGGGAAGTTCCTCTTGAGGAGGAACCCTGGTGAGCTAAGGTAGAGGAATAGGGGATCAGGAGGAGAGGGAGGGGTGGGAAGCGTTGCTCAATTTGCCAGAATTCCAAGTGGGAGGAAGAGCAGAGACCGTGTGCGTTCATTACAGACGGTGCCAACAGCTGGGGGGGCAGAGGGTGTCTCGGAAAAAAAAGCACTTTGGTCAAAGAAAGGAGAATAACATTCCTGTAGTTGGAAGAGCAACATCAAGTCATTTCAGCTCTGGGGAGCGTAGAACCAAAACAGATGCTCAACAGCACCGTGATCCCACGAGGGAGGGATGGCTGAGGTGGGTCCTGGAGAGAAGTGGGGCTGTTGGGGCCGGTGTGATCAATCAGGGAAGGTTTGGGTAATTTAAAACCAGAATGACTCAAAGAAAGCCCTGCCATTATATGGATTTACAGAGGAGGGGAGAGGGGTTATCCTATAAAAATGCACTTAACCTGCTCGGAGGTGGAAATGGGAAGCTGTTGGGGGGGGTGTTCAAGGCCAGGCTGAACACGGCTCTGAGCAACCTGCTGTGGTGGGAAGTGTCCCTCAGGATGGGAACCAGCCCTCCTGCCCTTAACTCTTCCAACTCAGGTGGTTCAAGCTCAGGTATGAGGCTGGAAGATTTTTCCATCGTGTGGGTATCGCATTTTCTGACGGTGACTTTGAAGTCCTCGTGTTTTGGCCTGGGAGTTAATGATCTCCAATATCTAGGGTAAAAATCTGCCCTCCCTTCACATCATCTTGCTTTTCTGGAGGGGATTAACTGTAACTTCAGCCACCCTCCAAACTTTTGGGTCATCTCCATGCATTCATTCCGTAGCCTTCTATAAATAGGCGGTGTCTTTGACAAAGAAGTGATTTGTATGCAGAGGGTAGGCTTGAGAGACAGAACTCAGAAATGTGTAGGCACAGTGTAGGGAGGGAAAAGCCAAATATTTCTCCTGTGCTCACCAATGGCTGTGGGAAGCGTAAAGAATCATAGAATCATTTAGGTTGGAAGAGACCCTTGGGATCATCAAGTCCAACCATCAGCCCCACTCTACAAGTTCTCCCCTACACCAGATCCCTCAACACCACATCCAATCTACTCTGAAACACAGTCAGGGATGGGGACTCCACCCCCTCCCTGGGCAGCTGATTCCACTGACTGACCACTCTCTCTGGGAAAAACTTTTTCCTCATGGCCAGCCTAACCCTCCCCTGCTGCAGCTTGCAGCCATTCCCTCTCCTTCTATCGCTCATTGCCCCTGAGAAGAGACCAGCACCAACCTCTCTGCAATGCCCTTTCAAGCAGTTGTAGAGAGGGATGAGGTCTCCCCTCAGCCTCCTCTTCCTCAAACTAAACAATCCCAACTCCCTCAATCCATCCTCATAAGCCTTATTCTCCAGGCCTCTCACCAGCTCCGTGTCCCTCCTCTGCACTCACTCCAGCACCTCGATATCTCTCTTGTGCTGAGGTGCCCAGAACTGGACACCAGACTCAAGGTGTGGCCTCACCAGTGCTGAGCACAGGGGGACAATCACCTCCCTGCTTCTGCTGGTCACACTATTCTTTATGCAAGCCAGGATGCCCTTGGCCTTCTTGGCCACCTGGGCACACTGCTGGCTCATGTTCAGCCGCTTGTGGACCAGCACCCCCAGGTCCTTTTCTGCCAGGCAGCTCCAGCCACACTGCCCCAAGCCTGTAGCCATCCATGGAGTTGGGGTGGCCCAAGGGCAGGACCTGGCACTTGGCCTCGTTGAAGCCCATGCCATTAACATTGGCCCATCTATCCAGTCTATCCCAGTCCCTCTGTAGAGCATCCCTGCCCTCAAGCAGATCAACACTCCCACCCAACTTGGTGTCATCTGCAAACTCACTGATGGTGTTTTCTATGTCCCTATCGACATCGTCAATGAAGATATTAAAAAGGAAAGGCCCCAGCACTGAGCCCTGAGGAACCACTTGTGACCGGCCGCCAGCTGGATTGAACTCCATTGAGCACCACCCTTTGGGATTGTCCTTCCAGCCAGTGCTGGATCCAGCAGATCCTACGTGGTTGAAGCCTGTCTGCGGTGCAGAGGGTGCCTGGCTGGGAGGGAGGGATTGTGAGCAATGGAATAGCAGGGATTTGAGTGGGGCAGAGCAAGGGCAGCCTTTGCTGTCGCTGTGCGAGGGGCTGGATACGCAGGCAGGCTGGTGGAGGAACGGGGCTTGGTATTTAGTGACCTTTCCCTTCTCCTCCTGCTGTGTCTTTTCAATGGTTCCTGGCTGTATTCTCATGCTGGCTTTGCGAGGCAGAAGAGAAGAGTTAGAGCATTTGAGACTGCTCCTGTCGCATTTACATGACCATATTTACATTCATTATCTCAATTTCCAGTGAAATAATCTATGTAACTTTCCATGGGAAACTTTTTAGCCCAGTTCTTTGTCTATCCATCATGTACATGAAGTCCTTTTTTGAGTCTTTTCCTCCTCTTTCTCCTCGTTGACTTGAGGTCTCAGTCCTGGCTCCTGCAGGCTGTGTCAGTCCCATTGATGGGGTGAGCCTGGATGGAGGAGCTGCCCTGGTCGCTCAGCAGATGCTGCACCCCAGCCTGGCTTTGGTGGGGCTCCAGAGAACACCTTTTGCTTTAGGTGGCATCCAGGGATGACCAGGACACGCCAAATTTCTCATATGAGTTTAGGTTCTCCTTGAATGCTTTCAGAGGGGATGCCAGTGGTCTTCCTTCTAATGAGGGTGGAGACCATTGGGTTCTCCACTGGCTTCCCAGTTCTTCAACCTCTAAGCAGGCTTCTGTCTCCAATTTTCATACTTCCATCATCACCAGTGCATACAAGCTTGAGAGATTGTAGACTCATAGAATGGTTAGAGTTGGAAGGGACCTTAAAGATCACTGAGTTCCAACCCCCCTGCCCTGGGCAGGGACACCTCCCACTGGACCAGGTTGCTCAAAGCCCCCTCCAGCCTGGCCTTGAACCCCTCCAGGGGTGGGGCATCAAAAAGATCATTTTAAACAGCGCTACAGAGAGTTAAGATAATTCTATTTCTTCCTACACGATCCACCCCCCCTTCCCCACTACTGCTGCCACGTCCTGAGACCTTCTCCTGGCCACCACCACGTTCCCACCACCGATAGCCGTTCCTCCCAACACGGCCCCGCCGTGTGCTCCGCGGTGGCTTGGGAGGAGGTGGCTGGTTCTTCAGACAGGTCCCGTGCCGTTCCACACTCACATGGCTGGATTTAATATCTCAGACGAGAGGGACTGGGTGAACTGGGACGGTGCCTTCCTAAACCGAAGCCGCTGTGAGACCAGTACAGGCGGCTTCCCAGCAACGCGCCAGTAATTCATCAAGATCAAATATCACGGAGTGGTTTCTTGTTGAGCTTGTTTTCGTGTTTAACGGTGAGATTGATGGTATTAGCACATTCTCATATGCTTCCCTTAAAGAAAAACCCTAAAAACCGCTATTAAAGGCTTGCAGTGATTTTTTTTTCTGGAATTTATAGTGAGAGCTACATAAAAAAGCAACAGGGCTGTGTGAGGGATTCAGGAGCGGGGGGGGATATCCTGTCCAATGGTTATTAAATCCCTTTATAAGCCAAGCAACAATTTTGTTACCTTGGAATGTTATATTTTTCTTAAAAAAAAACCCACCCCACCCCTCCCCCCCCTCCCAAAATTTAAACTTGCAGAATTTAACAAAGAGCTTTAGGGCTTTCATGCCGTTGCCCTCTGCAGGATTGAATCCCTGTTTTCACTGTTCCACGGAGTGAACACCAGGGGAAACAAAAATAAGAACTAGAAGATCTTCTCCCAGTGATGGGGGAGGGTGTTTAGGGGGGTGTGGGGGGGAGGTTTGTGGTGGCCAAAGGCTGCTCTGCGGTTGCCCAGGGGGTGTGTGATGGATGGATGGAGCTCCCCCCTCGGTGCTGTGTCCCTGACGGGGGGCTGCCGGCTCCCGGGGGGGCTCGGATGCCGCCGGCCCATTGACGTCAGCGGGAGGTTTCAAACCAGCCCTGCTCTGTCTTGTTAAACTTGCAGAGAAATGAAATCCTGACAACAGCAACGGGGGAAAAAACAACAAAACAAAACCAAACCCAAAAAAAGAAACCAAAACCAACCCCAAAACCAACCCCCCCACCACCACCACCGGGAAGGCAGGTTCCTCGCCCAGCAGTCACGGGCGCTGCTGGGTTCTCTTTGAGCGTCAGGAATCCTTCTCTTTTTAAGAATTCTTGTTGTTGTTGTGATGATGATGATGGTGATTATTATTATTATTGTTATTTTCACCTTTCTGTACCTAAATGCAGAGAAAGCGCTTTTTAGAAAGCAGCAGCAGCAGCAGCAGCACAAAGTGATTCTAAAAATGCAAAAGAAGGGCCCTGGGGTAAAAAAAGTCCCATTCCCAAGAAATCCCTGCCTGCTGGGTCCTGGGACCCGGGTGGTGTGACCACGGTGTGAGCTCTCCCAGAGGAGAAATACTGATTCACCGGGATCCATCGCTGGGGGCTCATTCACAAGAACAAGGTGGGGGTTTTCCCTCTCAGGAAAAGCCTTTCTTCTTTTGTTCTGTTTTTCACATCCTTTATCTCCTTGCCTTGGAATTTAAATGAATAAAACCACATCAGGGTTTTATTCATTCATAAGCATCAAGGATCACCTGTGATAAATGATGATCGTTTGCAGATGACACCAAGGGAGGTGGGAGTGTTGATCTGCAGGAGGGCAGGGAAGCTCTGCAGAGGGACTTGGGGAGATTGGATGGATGGGCCAATGTTAATGGCATGGCCTTCAACGAGGCCAAGTGCCAGGTCCTGCCCTTGGGCCACCCCAACCCCACGGATGGCTACAGGCTTGGGGCAGTGTGGCTGGAGCTGCCTGGCAGAAAAGGACCTGGGGGTGCTGGTCCACAAGCGGCTGAACATGAGCCAGCAGTGTGCCCAGGTGGCCAAGAAGGCCAAGGGCATCCTGGCTTGCATAAAGAATAGTGTGACCAGCAGAAGCAGGGAGGTGATTGTCCCCCTGTGCTCAGCACTGGTGAGGCCGCACCTTGAGTTCTGGGTCCAGTTCTGGGCACCTCAGCACAAGAGAGATCTGGAGGTGCTGGAGCGAGTGCAGAGGAGGGACACGGAGCTGGGGAAGGGCCTGGAGAATCAATCTGATGAGGAGCCATTGAGGGAGCTGGGAGTGTTGAGTTGGAGGCAGAGGAGGCTGAGGGGAGACCTCATCCCTCTCTACAACTGCTTGAAAGGGCATTGCAGAGAGGTTGGTGCTGGTCTCTTCTCACGGGCAATGAGCGATAGAAGGAGAGGGAATGGCTGCAAGCTGCAGCAGGGGAGGGTTAGGCTGGACATGAGGCAAGAATTCTTCCCAGCAAGAGTGGTCAGAGCCTGGACTGGGCTGCCCAGGGAGGGGGTGGAGTCCCCATCCCTGACTGTGTTTCAGAGTGGATGAGCTGTGGTGTTGGGGGATCTGGTGTAGGGGAGGGCTTTGTAGAGTGGGGCTGATGGTGGGACTCCATGATCCCAAGGGTCTCTGCCAACCTGAACGATGATTGCGTGATTCTATGTTTGTTAAAATGAACAGGTCATAGCCTAGACCTTCCATCAGACTAAAATCTGTCAGGGTTAAAAGCCTATTAGGAGCGGATTGGGGGTGTTGGAAGCAGCACATGTGGCTCCTCCTGCCCTGCCTGGGACGCCCTCTCGGTTCCCGTGCTTTGTCCCGCTCTCAAAGGCACCAGCATGAGCGAAGCAACAGCCTGTGTCCTCGGGGGCCTTGGTTTGCAGAAGGAAGAGAATTAGGAGGGGAACCAGATTCGATAGGCAGCGTTTATTTGGCTTTTAGGAGAGCATTTGGGTCAACTCTCATAAGGGGAGAGCTCTGATACGGCCAGAAAACTGGCTCCTAGCTGAAGGTGGGAGTGGGTGGTCCAGGGAGCATCGGTCATATCCCACAGGGACAGGCTGCAGCCGGGGGGAACTAATATCTGCAGGGAAATGAGCAGAACTCTTGTCTAAAGGGGGAAAAAATGACACACAAATGCTTGCCTTCCTGCCTAGCGGGGACAGAGGAGGAGAGAGAGGTGGGGAGGGCAGGCAGCAGCATCGTGGTGGTCCTCGGGTGGGGTGGCCGGAGAGGTGAGATGAGGACGAACCCTAAGACACGGGGAATGAGAGGAGCAATAATCTGGTGGAGTCTGGGAAAGGGTGTTTGGCGGAGCAGAGCCCGTATCTAGGGCAGCAGCTGACGTATTTCCAGGGAAGTCACAGCAGTTGTTAGGAATTGAGGGTTTTAAAGCAGAAGAGGAGGCAGATCCAGCAGGAGGCAGGGGCTGCGTGGTGAGCCGCAGGAGCTGGATGGACAAGGAGCTTCTGGGGCTGGGAAAACCTCGAACAGAGAGTTTGGAAAAACCATATGTGTCATTTTGGTGGTTTTTTTCTCCAGGAACACAAGGGTTTTGGGAAGGGTGGGGTGAGCGTGGAGGTGCTGGCCACGGGGCCTTGCTCCTGGGGAACCCCAGGACACGTCCCCACCAAGGAGGGACTCTCTCATCCTCATGAGAACTTTTAAGTGGGTGCCCACTTACAGGCTGGCTGGCTGGGGTGGGATTGTGGCAAAGACAAGGGAAGATTTTCTGTGATTTGGTGTGCTCCTTGGGCAGGATGGGAGTTCTCCCAAGAAACCAACATACCATAAAAATAGCAAACAAACACCCTCAGAGGAAAGCCTGAAGAATTAGCATCCAGCAGAAGCTGAAGGTGCAGTTCATGTAGGAAAAAAAAGAATAAAAAGATAGAAGCAAATACCTTGAGGTGGCAGCGTGTTGGTAACGTGTCATTGGACACTGAGAACTGGGTGTTTCTTGGAGATGTGGGGGGAAAAACAGTGTTTTCACTTGTGATCCATCCTGAATCATGTTATAATGCACAAGGAGAGGGTTCTCATTCCGAGGGTTCCCAAAGGCTTTTGGTATTCACCATGAAGGGCAGCCCTCCCACAGGTGTGGCACAGGAGCGCAGGCACCACCTGGATCCTGGGGTTAAGTACTAATTAGAGGAAGCTGGGGAAGGTTCCAGCAGGTGTCTTGGAGGCTCGTGGAGCAGCCAGGAGCAGGTCATTGCTAAGGTTTCATGCTCCTGTGTTGTGGGTTTTGAATTCAGCTCTGTCAAGCCGATACACTGCTCTGCTCTAGCTGGTAAGGACCATCTTTTTTAGTTAAATCTCTTTCTGTTTGCCAAGCTGTGGGATAACCATACTTCTTGAGAAGCTGGCCATGGGCAGGCAGTGGGCACTTGCAGCCCAGAAGAGCAGTCACATCCTGGGCCCCATCAAAAGGTGCGTTGCCAGCAGGTCCAGAGAGGGGGCTCTGCCACTTTGCTCTGCTCTGGTGAGACCTCCCCTGGAGTGCTGTGTGCAGGTCTGGAGCCCTCCAGAGAGGAAGGACATGGACCTGATGGAGCAGATCCAGAGGAGGCCACCAAAATGCTCAGGGGGTAGGAGTACCTTTGCTCTGAGGACAGGCTGAGGGAGCTGGGGTTGTTCAGCCTGGAGAAGAGGAGGCTCCGGGGAGACCTCAGAGCAGCATTCCAGTCCCTGAAGGGGCTACAGGAAGGCTGAGTAGGGTCTGGTTACAAAGGCCTGCAGGGACAGGACAATGCAGGGCAATGGCTTCAAGCTGGAGAAGAGCAGCTTTAGATTGGACATTAGGAATAGGCTCTTTGCTCTGAGGGTGGTGGAGCACTGGGACAGGCTGTCCAGGGAGGTGGTTGAGGCCCCTTCCCTGGAGATCTTCAAGGGGAGGCTGGAGGAGGCCCTGGGCAACCTGGTCTAGTTGGGGGTGTCCCTGCTGACTGCGGGGAGGTGGGACTGGATGACCCTAGAGGTCCTTTCTGGCCTGGACCATTCTGTGATTCTGTGTCTATGGAGCTGTGCATTTCTCTCTCGGGATGGCACGTTGGAGCTGCTGTGGGTGCTGTGGGTGTCCTGCCAGAAGGGTGTGAGGTGAAGTCCCTTCCCTGCACGCCCGGGCGGTGGGTGAGGGCAGAGGCTTCTCCTCTCGGGTGGAGAGCAGGTACCTCCCGGTCCGGGACCCGAAATCCCCTGCGTTCCAGTGAAATATTTTAACAGCTTTTGGTTTTATGATGTGACCACATGAATTCCTAAAACCCCCAAATCTGGAGCATTTAATAGCGAGTCCCTCCGGGCTCGTTTTGTATGCGGTGCACAGCCTGGCACGACTATTCTGGGATGTGGTCCCAGGAAGAGCGGTGAGTCATCAGCCGCAGCCGCAGCGGCGATATGAGGAGCTATTTATTACCGTGCTTCCAAGCAGCGAGTTCAGCTAGAAATTATGTAATTATTCCTCCTTGATGATTTTTATTCTCTTTTATTTATCTATTTATTTATTTCCCCCCCTCCTTATTGGTCTGTTCTGACGCTATTTGGTAATTACACCTCTGTGTTTTACCATGAAGTCCTCGGAAAGGCTTAATGGGAGAAGAACCAAGAGGTTAAACCTTAGCTCGTGTGTGTTCATTTGATGTGGCTCTATGGACACAGCAGCTCTCTAGATGCTGTCACACAGACGTCACCTTGTATCAGCCACAACACTGTCTAGCACACCCTTCCCTGGCTCGTGAGCTTTGGGGTGGAATCACCTGGGCTTGGAAACTGCTAGGAGGGGTGATTCCACATAGGAGACCCCACCCGGCTCCTTGCTCTTTGGGTGGGAGAAGGGCTGAACCTGTGGTTTGAGGGGTTGTCCTCGTTGTCCCCCAACTGCTGTGCGTGCCTGGGGATGGGTGAGGAGATCCGTGAGCTTTTAAGGAGCTGCCACCCCAAGTCCTCCCCCAGCTGGTACTTTGTTTTCGTGAGCAGCCGTCGCTGCCAAGTGCTGGTCCCTCTGTGTTCATCCAAGGACAAGCAACGTTGCTGCTCTGCAGAAGTGAGAGGCAGGTTGTTGGCAAGATCTTTCTCCTGAAAAAAAAAACCCACAGGAAAATGGGAGCTAAACCCTCTCGGAAAACCCTGGCACGACCTGGGTGTTGTGGGAGCCTGGCAGGGAGAGCTCAGGGATGCTGCTGGCCCCAGATGCAGCCCTTGGACCTGGGCTGGAGCTCTTGGGCAGCATTCCCAGCCTGGGGGACCCCTTCCTGGCAGTGTGTGAATACCAGTTTGTCTCGCTGGTTTCCACCAACTCTCACCCTGCCTCTACAGCACAATATTTGTTTTCATGTTCTGCATCACCAGAAACCATGGGGGAGCCCCGTACCTCTTCTAGAAAGTCACCTCCTTAAGGTCTGAGTCCATCAAAGCACTGCAGTGCCTTGATAGTCCCACGGTCTGGTGTAGGGTACCCTGGGTTACCCTTCCAGGTTGCTCCTTCATCTTCCTGCACGTGCCAACGTGACTGTAAAGGTGTGATTCAGCCGTGCCTCGACCAGCAGAGGAAATCATCATGAAAAACATATTCAAAACTTAAATTTCAGGTAACTTTTTCAGACTGATCATTCTCTGCAAGCTGTGGGTCTGCATGAGCCACCTCACCCCGGTGGCCTTAGCAGCTCAGGAGGGCTGCTGAGTCATCCTGGTGCCACTGGAGGAAGCTCCAGATGGACTTTTCACGATGCTCTCCAGCCCTCAGCACCGAGGAGTCTGAAATCCTTCCCTTGTGATGCTCTTGGGGATCATACCTGGAATCGTTGACAACTGTCAACAGTTGACACAAGTCAAGGGAATGCCTGCCCTTCTTGGCTTTCTGGACAAGAGGAGCCGTGAGCCATCTGCTGGAGCTGGACCTGTTTCTACAGAGTCCAGTGACCAGAGCCATGACTTTAGAGATCATTTTGGTAACATTTTGATTCCCTGCTGTGTTTTGAAGCCTGAATCTTTGGTCTTCCCCTGTGGCTCTTGCTGACCAGGGCAGTGTTCTCCACACTGTCGTGCGTCGATGTGCAGGACGCAGCGTCAGAGTCAGAAGATCTTCATCCCTGCACAGTTTATTGTATTCCACCTGGAATGCTGAGGTCCCCTTGTTTAATTACAAGGAGGTGACAAGTTTCTGTGGAAAGTTGCCACAGCACTGAGACTTTTCTATATATATTTTTTTTTTTGGTCTTTGCCTAGAGCTGAAAAGACCAAAAAAAAAAAGCCTTATGATAGACTTCAAAGCAGCCCATGTTCTTGCCAGTACCTATGGGAACAGAAGATACTTTCATGTGTGTCCCCAAGTTGAAATCCCCTGGTGAGCTGAGCCACAGCCTATCCAAGAACTATATTTTGGGGTGTAGGGAACCGTCCCGACCACCTCGTTATTGGCTGTTGCGTCGCCTGCAGGAACAGATCTGGGGTGGGTTTGCATATTCTCAATGGCATGGTTTAGTGATGGTTTGTTATCAGGGTTAGGTTGATGGTTGGACTGGATGCTCTTAAAGGTCCCTTCCAACCCGGCCGATTCTATGGTTCTGACTGGACACAAGGTGGAGCAATTCCCTGCAGGGTCGGTGTGTTTGGTACCAGTGTATTTTGCAGCGATTCAGAGGCTGTAGGTTAAGAAAACAAAGGAATAAACCCGTTGGATCTCACCACGAGCCCTGCGGGGAGCAGCCTGAGCCAGCAGGGCACCGAGTCACCCCATCTGCAGGATTCGGCCCCAAAATTCCCTTTTCACAGCACAGAGGAAGGGAAGGAGCCTCCATGTGTCTCCCTGTTAATGAGAGAAGGCTGCTCTCTCTTCAGCAGTTGTCCATTTCCCAGGTGCTTGCAACCTTCACCTGAGCATAACAATGCACTAATTGGTGTCAGAGAAGTAAGGCTGTGGCTTTTACTCTGACACACACTCAGGGGTGGGGACTCCACCACCTCCCTGGGCAGCCCAGTCCAGGCTCTGACCACTCTTGCTGGGAAGCATTCTTGCCTCATGGCCAGCCTAACCCTACCCTGCTGCAGCTTGAAGCCATTCCCTCTCCTTCTATCGCTCATTGCCCGTGAGAAGAGACCAGCGCCAACCTCTCTGCAATGCCCTTTCAAGCAGTTGTAGAGAGGGATGAGGTCTCCCCTCAGCCTCCTCTTCCTCCAACTCAACACTCCCAGCTCCTTCAATCGATCCTCATAAACCTTTTTCTCCAGGCCTCTCACCAGCTCCGTGTCCCTCCTCTGTACTCGCTCCAGCACCTCGATATCTCTCTTGTGCTGAGGTGCCCAGAACTGGACCCAGTACTCAAGGTGTGGCCTCCCCAGTGCTGAGCACAGGAGGACAATCACCTCCCTGCTTCTGCTGGTCACACTATTTTTTATACAAGCCAGGATGCCCTTGTCCTTCTTGGCCACCTGGGCACACTGCTGGCTCATGTTCAGCCACTTGTGGACCAGCACCTGCAGGTCCTTTTCTGCCAGGCAGCTCCAGCCACACTGCCCCAAGCCTGTAGCCATCCATGGGGTTGGGGTGGCCCAAGGGCAGGACCTGGCACTTGGCCTCGTTGAAGCCCATGCCATTAACATTGGCCCATCTATCCAGTCTATCCCAGTCCCTCTGTAGAGCATCCCTGTCCTCAAGCAGATCAACACTCCCACCCAACTTGGTGTCATCTGCAAACTCACTGACAGTGTTTTCTATGTCCCTATCGACATCATCAAGGAAGAGATTAAAAAGGAAAGGCCCCAGCACTGAGCCCTGAGGAACCACTTGTGACCGGCCGCCAGCTGGATTTAACATCTCCTATTAACCTTTTCTGATGCTGAGGAGCAGAGAAGACATGGTTGATTCTCCATGCTGTCCGCATTGATGGCCAGTGAGTGTGAAGTGGGGACCACGGCCTGTTCCATTGAAGTGTCTTTGGCCAGCAAATCCAAGAGAAGAAGCTGTCTCTGGCCTGGTTGTGAAGAACCTCCACATGAATGCTTTTGGACTGCACAGTTGGAAGGGCCCCCACCACTAAGCAGGTACAAACTAGTCCCTCCCTTGCAAGAAGCAAGGCAGAGAGGACACTCCACAGGTCCGGGGAGCATCGTACTTGGATGTCTGTGTCACCAAGCCCCTCCAGCATGTGCCTCTCCACCTCCTGCAGGGCTTTAAAGTCCAGTCAAAGAAGAAGGGCCAGGGTTAGGAACTTCTTCATTACACGTTGTGTGCTCCTGAGGTTACACCTCTCTCATGATCAACATGCTTCTTGATGCTGTCTCAAGGAGGATGCTGCCTTCTGGTTTGAGTCCTGCTGTTGGGTCAAGGTGTCAAGTCCCTCGTGGTCACCTTGGGCCATGGAGCTCCCAGTGTTGAACAGCACCGTGACTCTGGGGAGAGCGAGTCTGACTGGGTGCAGCTCGATCTCAGCTGTTTGTGGCCAGAGAAGCTTGTGAGAACAGAGATTTGGTGGAGGAAAGTGGCAGCAAAGGAGATGCTGTGGCTGTTTCCAGCCATGGAGAGCATGGAAAGGGGCTTCCTTGAGAAATCCAGAGAGTACATATTAGCTGAAGGAGCAGAGGGAAGTTTTGAAGTGGGTATGTGTTGAGTTGTCCCAGTTTTGCTGAAGTCACAAAAGGCTGCCTACGTGGGTTGGGGTTTGGTGTGGGGTGGGTTTTTTTTCCCCATCTATAAAGAGAGTAAATTGTTTGGAGCAGAGTCTGGAAGAACAGGCTGACCCCCTTTTTGCTTTACTGCGATAAAGTTACATGCTGATTCAAAAACCTATTTTTATTAACCTCTGTGCTTCCCCAGACCATTTTTTAGGCCTAGTACAGCCCAGCTAACGAGGACAGGTTAGGGTTTAGGGTTAGGGGTTAGGGGTTAGGGTTACAGCTGATGGGCGATGCAATATTGTGTATTTATTTCGGATTAGATGTGTTCAGAATTGGATTCTGGCAAAGGAATCCCTTTTGGGGGAGGAAAGGAAGAAAATTGCCAAAGTCCTAGCAAAAATACTGCCCTCCATCAGGGCTGGTGTGTCAGCACAACAGGAGGTGGAAGTGGAAGCGGTGGGCTGGGAGCGATGGTGAACGTGTGGCTGGAAGGTGCTGGGCCTGTAGACAGGCAGGGGAGGAACCTCAACAGAAGAAGGGCTGGAGTTTCTCCTCATCTGCCAGCCCCTTCCTGGTCAGCTCTCCCCAGCATCTGTAAATGCACCCTGCAGTGAAACCCCCTGCTCCAGGAGGGCTCTCATCCCCCAAGGTTGCCAGCCCAAACGCTCCCTCCCTTCTGCTTCTCCCAGTTTTACATCCAGAACTTACCAGTCAGGCAGTTTTATGTGATTTAATATCTTTTCTATGGGTGCTTTTCTTTTTTTTTCTCTTCTGTTATTAAAAAGAAAAGGAAAAGCTCTCCTGGGCCCGAAGGGGGATTTATGTAACAGGTTGCAATGGCTCCATCAAAGCTGTTGTGCTCTATCCTGTGAATATCTATTTAATCAGTGGTTTTAAAGAAAAAAAAAAAGACCTTATTTGTGCTAAGTGATTTTTTTTTTCCTTTTCCTTCTTTTCCTTTTGAAGGCTGCAGCAAGAACCTCCTCCTCTCGTAAAGCCGGAGCGCAGCCAGGGCAGCTACTCTAGGCTTGAATGCTGCTATTGAACCCCCTTTGTGCTGGGAAGAGGTTCAAGTGCTAAAGGCGCTTTTCAGATGATGATGGAGCTGCTGCAGGAGTCGGGGAAGGAGCGGTGCCGGGATGCTGCTTCTGTGGTGAAGTGCTGGGGTTTCTTAATTGATCTATAGAATTAGAGTTCAAGAAGCAGCTGGGTTGTGCCCGCTCGCGTTTCCCACCTCACGGGTTTGCTGGAGAAGCCTCATAGGTTGCTGCTATAATGTGGGAGTTAGGCCAACTTTTGATGTCTTGGAGGCACCCAGAAGGTTTCAGCCCCTCTTCCCAGAGAGGACTTCACTCAGAGTCACTCTTGCCACACAGATGACAGCAGTCAAGGTGGCACTGATGGCTCCATGTGGCCACCAGGCCACCATGTGAGAGAGTCCTGGTGGGGATGAGATCCACCAGCGTGTCCATGGTTATGTTCTTGGGCTCTCTCAGTAGATGACAGCAGTGTGTGGCCAAGGTGGCACTGATGGCTCCATGTGGCCACCAGGCCGCCATGTGAGAGAGTCCTGGTGGGGATGAGATCCACCAGCGTGTCCATGGTTATGTTCTTGGGCTCTCTCAGTAGATGACAGCAGTGTGTGGCCAAGGTGGCACTGATGGCTCCATGTGGCCACCAGGCCGCCATGTGAGAAAGTCCTGGCAGGGATGAGATCCACCAGGCTCTCTCAATAGATGACAGCAGTGTGTGGCCAAGGTGGCACTGATGGCTCCATGTGGCCACTAGGCCGCCATGTGAGAGAGTCCTGGTGGGGATGAGATCCACCAGTGTGTCCATGGTTATGTTCTTGGGCTCTCTCAATAGATGACAGCAGTGTGTGGTCAAGGTGGCACTGATGGCTCCATGTGGCCACTAGGCCGCTATGTGAGAGAGTCCTGGTGGGGATGAGATCCACCAGCATGTCCATGGTTATGTTCTTGGGCTCTCTCAATGGTCGGTGGCTTTTTGCTTCCACCTCACCTGAGGAAGTATAAAGGGGAGTTATCTCTGGCTTTGCTTCCTGAGACTAATGGTGTAAACTGAGGCAGGATTTGGAAATTTAGGCGGAACGTGGTTTGAGCCTGTGGCTGGTGACCACCACGTGTACAAAAGGTTGTGCTCTTGGATTAAGTCAGGGAGAACATTTCTCACAACAGTGAAGAGCCATAGTGCCTAAGATGGGTTCCAGCCAGCAGTACATCTCCGTACTTGGGCAGGGTGACATCTCCATGGCCTCTCTGCCTGGCACATGCCGTCACCCTTCTCCAGGGAGCAGTCTCCCTTGCCCAAGTAAAGCCATACCTTGGCAGAGGGTGACAATGGCCAACCATTTAGGGCTGCCTCTGCCGAGCCCAAAAGGGCTTGACGTGAGGGTTTTGTTCCCTGGTTGCGTCTCCTGCCACCCCGTTATCTTCTTTGCTCTTGGCGTGACTTCCCACCAGCCCCTCACTATCTGCCTGGCATTTCGTGTGTGTGTCCCCCCCTCCCCGGTCGTGTGTGTGTGTCCCCCTCCCCCTCCACGGTTTTGCAGGGTGACACCAGGTTGTTAATGGAGCATGTCACATTTTGTGTGGTGGTTTTTTGGGGGGTTGGGTTTTATTTTTTCCTCCTCCTGGCTGAGCGGTGTGAAGGGAATACCCGCTGTTTGTCTCCCCACCTCGGGCCTGGAATCTTGATCTTTTCCAGGCGCTGCTGGTGGCTGGCAGATGGAGAGCACGCCGTCCTGCTCGTTCATATCCCTGGGGACTGATGGGTTTCTTGGCCAACACCCAGCTCCAGGCACACCAAGGCGTTTGCAGAAAGGTTTCCTAACCTGAAAACTCAGAGCTGGCCCCTTCTCGTACACAAAGGCAAGAGGGGAAGGAGCCCGATCTCTGCTGGAACTCAGCAGAAGCCCAGAGAGTGAGGGGACATGTCTCAGAAACGCTGTCTTGGCTTGGGGTGGAGAAGGCAGATGCCTGAGCTGGGGTGGGAGGGCATGGGCCCCACTTCAACAGCTCCATGTCCTTCCTGTTATCTTTTATAGTTTGGGGTTCCCCCCCCCCCCCCCTCTGCTATCTTTTC
>VZTM01004927.1:218339-232017 GCA_013400555.1 Jacana jacana | reverse complement strand
CGTGTCTTTCTTTTTTTTTTTTTTGTTTGGGGTCCCCCCCCCCCCCTTAACCTTTCTAGCATTCTTACAGCTTCTCCATCCATCATCTCCTTCATCTTCTTCAGCTCCTTCTAGTCTCCTGTTGGGGTTCAATCTCAGCTTGAAGGGGCTAGTCTTTTGCCAGCTGTGCTGATTTAAAGGATGTGGCCAGCAGTGATCTGGCACGTGCAGCTTCTCTGCCAGTGGATGAAGGGTTCCACACCCCCCGTGAGGGCTTTGCTGTGGGAAGAAAAGGTTTACCAGAGAGAGTGGTCAGTCAGTGGAATCAGCTGCCCAGGGAGGGGGTGGAGTCCCCATCCCTGACTGTGTTTCAGAGTAGATTGGATGTGGTGTTGAGGGATCTGGTATAGGGGAGAACTTGTAGAGTAGGGCTGATGGTTGGACTTGATGATCCCAAGGGTCTCTTCCAACCTAAATGATTCTGTGATTCTAAAATGAGCCCCGGAGCAGGTCTTGGAAAGATCTGCAGGTCTAGAGAAAATAAGAGTGTTATTAAAGGGTATTTTGGGTGCCAGCAGTGCACATCAAGAGAAGTAACTCCTTCCCGAGATGCGGCGTGTGAGGAGGAGGAGGAGGAGGAGGAGGAGGAGGCTGCAGGAGCTTCTCTGGAGGGCTGTTGTGGTGAGATGGTGATCTGAGGTAGGACTTGAGCAAGGAGGCAGTTTGGCAGTGAGCAGGCACAGGCTGCTGCAAGCACCAACGTGCGGTGGCGGAGGCTCCAGGCAGTTGTGAAGAGGAAGTGGGAAGCCGGGAGTTTCATCCCTGCGATGGGAGCCAGGAACAGATTCCTGCAACATCCCAGCCAGTGGGAGGAGAACAGTGACAATCTGGGCAGCGAAGGCAACCACAGAGGGGCTGGTCTGTGTGGGCCACACAGGGGTTTAGGAGACTTGTTTTGGATGGAGAAGCTGTAAGGATGCTAGAAAAGTTAAAGTGGGGTGTGTGTGTGTGAACCCAAACTATAATAGACAAAGACATGGAAATGTTGGAGATGGTTATGGAGATGCTGGGAGGGCTGGAGCCCCTCTGCTGGGAGGACAGGCTGAGAGAGTTGGGGGGGTTCAGCCTGGAGAAGAGAAGGCTCCAGGGAGACCTTCCAGTCCCTCCAGGGGCTCCAGGAAAGCTGGGGAGGGACTCCAGATGAGGGAGCGGAGCCCTAGAATGAGAGGGAAGGGTTTGACCCTGACAGAGGGGAGATGGAGCTGAGCTGTGGGGAAGAACTTGTTGGCTGTGAGGGTGGAGAGAGCCTGGCCCAGGTTGCCCCGAGAAGCTGTGGCTGCCCCATCCCTGGAGGGGTTCAAGGCCAGGTTGGAGGGGGCTTGGAGCCACCTGGTGTGGTGGGAGGTGTCCCTGCCCAGGGGATGGCAGGGGGTGGCACTGGATGATCTTTAAGGTTCCTTCCCACCCAAACCAGTCTGTGATTCTATACCAGAGGTAATGGGAAATAATCTCTGCCTCCTTCCTGAAGTGTTTTGCAGTCAATAGCTGGCAGCTTGCAGGGACCCATGTCCTGAGCTCCTGCCGCACCTGGGAAACCTGGGCCCTTCTTTTTACACCAGGAGTTCCCCATCTGGCATCAAATACATGACTTGTGCTGTGAAACCTCAGCTCTGCCTGGCTTTTTTTTGCCCCTCAGTCCTTCCTGTAGAAAGTTTCACTCTTGCTGCCCTCTATTTCTGTCTTCTCTCCGTGTGGTAGAGGTTTTCCTCCTGCTAAATCCCATTTGCTCTCCAGAATGATTAAAGCTCATTTCAGAGCATATGAGTTAGTAGCAGAAAATAAACATTGTGTTTTAAATTCACCCATTTCCCTCACCACCATGCACACACACACACTTTCTTTTGTTTTCCAACACCCTGAGAAGGGAGGGAGGGAAGGAGGGAGGGTGGGCAGGCAGAGTGTGTCACTGCCGGGCTACGCTCGGCTGTCCCTTCCAGTTCGCCCATTGTTGGTAAAAATGCTAATTTATGGAAATCCTGTACTGTGCATGCCAGCAGATGGCCAGCTCTGCATTTGCTGCCTCTGCCTGCACACATGCTGAGGGATGAGGGGCGTCATCCGGAGCTGTGGGAATGGCGCTGGCGGCAGAGGCGATGCCGGAGGGCTCTCCTTTGGGATGGTGCACCCGCGCCGTGCTCACGTCTTCTGGTGTCTCCCCATACCACCTGGCTGGGCTTTGGGAAGCCAAAACAGGAGAGAAGGGGTTTGGAAGGAGGCTTTCTGCGTTCCCCGTGTGGTGCTGGGGCAGGGTAGGAGAGGGGCAAGGAGACCCCAAACCTGGCAGCTTGTTGCTGCCAAGTCTTTCCCAGTGACACCCCCCAGATAAGTGTCCTCCTGGAGAGTGGCTGGATGTTCAGTGGGATGCTGTGGGGACTCACGGTGCAGGAGGAACGTAGGCACAACAGGAATTGGGTCACTTACGTGTCCTTTGGGGGCAAAGCCCGAGTGCTGGCTGTGGGATGAGCCTCCTCCACCACCGGGCTCCGTCCTGCAGTGTTGTAGTCATTGATGCTATTAATCCCACCAGTAATAACATCAAGTCGGTGTTTACCCCCATCACTCCCACGGGAAAGCTGTTCAGTGATCTGTCTGCTCTCGAGGCAAGAAATCTTTCCTCTGATTTCTAGCCTCAATTAATTCCTGTCTGTTTGAGACTGGCTTGTTTTTGTGTCCCTTAGCTCAAAGATCTCATCTCCTCCTCTGGCCTTTCCTCCTGGTACAGGTAGGGAAGAAGAACATCATCCCCTGGTGGGCGTTGGGTGGGGAGAAATGGAATGAACTAGAACAAGGGCAAGTGTAGAGACTGGCATCTGGGCAAGAACAACCCCAGGTCCCAGTAGAGGTTGGGAACTGACCTGTTGGAGAGCAGCGTAGGGGAAAGGGAGCTGGGGGTCCTGGTGGGCAGCAGGATGCCCATGAGCCAGCACTGTGCCCTCATGGCCAAGAAGGCCAATGGCATCCTGGGGTGTGTGAGAAGGGGGGTGGTCAGTAGGTCAAGAGAGGTTCTCCTCCCCCTCTCCTATGCCCTGGGGAGACCCCCCCCAACTCTCTCAGCCTGTCCTCCCAGCAGAGGGGCTCCAGCCCTCCCAGCATCTCTGTGGCCTCCTCTGGACCTGCTCCAACAGGTCCTTGTCCTTCCTGAACTCTCAGCTGTGAGACTGCAGCGTTGGCCCAGTCCTCTGTGACAGCAGACAGGCTGAGGGCTGTGACCAGGGACTCTAGTTATTCCACCTCTGTCATGTGTGGTAAACAAGAGAGCTGCTGGGAAGACTTGAACTCCTATTTTCAGAGATAGCAAAGTCAAATAAACATATATTTTTGCTTTGTGATACACGCAGAGGCTTAATAACATGTTTAGCAGCAGATGACAGTTTACATTACAAACACTTAAGTGCATGCTGCTGGGGGTTTTCCGTGCCAGACAGCTGTGACACATGGTGGCTGCATTTCAGGAGGCTTGGAGATGACAAAGTGTCAGGAGCAACACAAGGGACAAACCTGGCAGAGGGGTTTGAAGGCTTTTGAGAGGCCCTTGAGGGCGAGAAGATATTTTGCTTGGTGGGAAAAGGTCAAGGGAGGGGGGAAAGCACAAATACCTGCGATGGGGAAAGCAGTGGGTCTCATGGAGCCTTGTGGTGGTCCGAAGGTGTCTTCATTGGCTGTCGGTGTCCTCAGCTCTGGTGTGTCCAACCCTGTTTCATTTAAGTGCTGGTGGTTTCAAGCACAGACCTTTTTGGTGTAAAAGATTATTTAGAGGGGAAAGAAAAAAAAAAAAAGGAAAAAGCTAGCAAGCTGTTTGGATAATGGGAAACAGGTGCACAAAATTCCATAGCAGCGAGGAGCAGCGGGGCTGTGCGGATCTGGAGAGGTAAGAAGCAGCATTTTTCATCAGTAATGGTGTTAGAAACCCCAGCTGAATGCCTTGGTGGGAAGCAGGGCTCTAAACGACTGCCAGAGGATCTTTATAATTAGCAGAGTCTGCCCAAACTTCCTGAAATAGTCTTATTTTGGAAACAGCTTTGATAGCATCGTCAAGGTGGGGCCGTGGTTAGAGGATCAGGAGTAATGCCCTCAGGAAGGAGCCCGGGAAGGAGCAGAGCAGATGGTGAGCCCTCTTGCAGAGCTGGTGCTGTCATCCTCAGGAAAAGTGTAAATTCCAAACAGAAACAACAACAGCAGCAGCAAAAAATACACATGAGCCTGCCCGGTTTGATAGACTTAAATGTGGTTTTGTGGGTTATACTGCGGATCTAGCCACAGGCTGTGGGGCTGCACAGCTCTCGTGGTACCCCTTTGACTCACAATGTGACTATTCAGATGCCTCCAAATTACATGAAAATCGTGGCACAATCTTACTTTTTGCCTTTTATGCCAAATCTTACCCCGTTACAAAGCTGCCGACAGGCAACGCTAATCCAAGGACAACGCATTCCTGATGCTCTCCCTCTTCCTTTTTGCTGCTCCACCAGACAGTTTCGTGCCGACACCCCCTGGCAGAGGTAGATCAAAGAGCTGGGAAGCTGAATTGTCGCATGAGTTGGAAGCAACATCTTCTGCTGGGACACCTCAGCAGCTGCTGTGTTTCTGTACGGTGCTGTGGGAAGGAGCAGGGCTGGGCTGGGATCCATTGAGGACTGGTTTGATGGGTCCTCATGGATGCTGGAGGGAGCTGGCCCCGTCCCTGGGTGAGGGTGAGGACGGTTGGGTGATGATGGGGTGTCCTACAGCAGGGATTGGGGTTTCCCCCCGTGTTAAAGGAGTGCTGCTGTTTCTTTTTGATGTAGAGAAACTGCAGTCATGACTGTAAAACTCCAGAATTTGGACAGCTGGGGTTTGCTGTGATGAATTTTCTTTGGTTTCACGGACCGATGTGTGAGACCTCCCAGTGTGTTCCAGCTGAGTGTGATTCCTCCTGCCCTGCCGCTGCGTTATTTCCTCTGCTCCCTACCCTGTTAAAACCGCGGGGCCAAAGCAAGTGTCTCCTTGGAGCGAGCTGCAGCTAACTCCTGCCACCTGCTGTCTCCTTCCCTGCTCTTCAGTTTATTAACACCCTGGTCTGCTCAACAACAACCACCAAAAATAATGCAGAGGGACAGAAGAAATGGAGCTGCGGCTGCCCTTTTGCTGGCACCTCCCTCCCTGCTGTGCATGGCCCTGCAGCCACCCTGCCACCTCCTCTCCTCCACCACCACCACCTTCCCTCACATTCCACCTGGTAAATGGAGAGCCTGGACTTGTGGCTTTCCATGTCCACCAAATTCCCCTCTTTATCATCTGCTGCTGGTCAGTAACCCCGAGAATGTCCTCGCCTCATGAGTGTTGCACACCCATGCTCGTGAATTGCATGGTCCTGAATCCACTGGTAAAACCAGAAGGGCCTCAGGAGGCTCGGTTTTGTCTGTCCGTCAGGTCTTGGCTTTGCAGTTGTTCTCTGGTGTAGGGATTGCAGCTCTGAGTTGTGTTGGTGGATAAAAGTGCCCATCCCCTATGGACACTGTCACCTTTCCTCCTGTGGAGCCAGGTTTTAGCTCTGTGCAAGTGGACTTGACCTCTTAGAAGCTCTCGGTGGCCTCCAGACATGCTGTCACCATCCAGACCACACCTAAAAGCAAGATGTGTTTTAGAGAGGACTTCTACAGGGGACAAATATTTACATAGCATACCTTGAACAATTTCTAGGGACCTTAGATCCCAGGTTTGTAGCCTCTGTGTGTAGGTAATGCACTTCTCAGTCTCAGCAGTGCCCGCTTCATCCTAAGGGTGCTGGGCATCCACGTGCTCATTGGTGCAGAAGAGCCATTGGGGTCCAGGAAAGAAGAGGCACATCATGATGGATGGCTGAGATGTTCCATCCACCGACCCTTGGTGGGATGTCCTTGGGGAGGAGAGACTGGAGAACACCCAGATCAAGTGCTTCAGTGCTCCCATGGCCAATGGTGTTGGGCGATCGGGGTGTCTTGGCTGTGAGTGCTGTTCCTTGAAGAAAAACTGCAAGGCAAATTTCAGCTTTTACCTTTTCTCCCTCTAGGCTGTTGTGGTGGTGTTTCCTACTTTGCCATCCTTGTTCCTAACTGGACAAATGCAGCTTTATTTGGCACTTGCACGGAGACCATGGGGTGCTGCAAACTTTGGAGAGGACCCTTGCAATCTGCAGAGAACGTGGGGCCCCACCAATGCTTGAGCTTTTCCAGCAGAGCGCATCAGTTCACTTCTAACGGACAGAATGTTATGGGAAAAAATGCAGCTCTGAGAGGGCACCTTGACAATCTAATTGCAATTCTTCACTAATTTCACCAAATGGCTGGGAGATGTTGGACTTGATGATCCCAGGGGTCTCTTCCAACCTAAAGGATTCTATGATTCTATGTTTCTCCTGTGGGGACGTAATTCCCCGGTGGGCTATTGTACAGACCAAGAGCAACCAGTGAACTTCATGTGCAGCAGAGATTTGAAAAACACAAGGTCAAGCTCCTGCTCTATGCATTTCAGGCCACGTTCTCCTGATGTTGGGTCCTCCAAGGGAGAGAATGTCCCATATTTGATCTGAAAAGCTACGACAGCAGTGACTTAGACCTAGATTTTGACCATCCTGGTGCAGACCTTGCCCGCCCAGCTGCACCTCTGGGAGTGTCTGTCCACATCCAGAAAATAAAACACTCTCAGTAGACATAATTGCAAAATTCTGATTAGCTTTCCCTTTTTTTGGGGGGGGGTGGTGGTGGGCATTTTCTGTTGATGGCTGAGCTCACCCATGGCTGAGTGCTGGACTGAGCCTAAGGAGAGGAAACCAGATGGGGGGGGGGCTGGTGTGGCTGCAACCTGAACTTGCAGAAAGAAAGAAATAAGTTAAAAAAGTCTTTCTGGCTGGATTAATAGTTAGTGTGATCTGCAGTGCTGGGTGCTGGCACAGGGAGGACGGGCAACGTGTGGCCAGGAGCTGGCTGGAAGCAACCACAAGACACCGAGCTGGGACTCACCCCCTCTGGGCTTCTCTGCAGCGCAGCCTGAGTGGCTCCAGCTCAGAAATCTGGAAAACTTGCACAGTTCAGGCAAACTGTTTCCTGAGGAGCCCCGCCTTTGCCAAGGTTTAACCTCTGCCCAGGTCACAGAGCACTGGGGCTTCTCCTTCCATCTCTGGCTCCTTCTTCTACACCTTGCTCCTTCTTACACCGCAGGGTACAAACTGTGACTGTCCTCTGAAGGTGTTGAAAATCCCTGGGACTTAGGTGGGAATTTCTGCAGAGAGAGGTTATTTTGTTGTGTTAGAAGAGGGAAGGGGAAGAGGATTTGACTGACTTCCACCCACCTCAAGGCATAGAAGCTGTGTGTGCTACAGTAGAATCACAGACTGGTTTGGGTGGGAAGGGATCTCAAAGCCCCCCCCCAGTGCCACCCCCTGCCATCCCCTGGGCAGGGACACCTCCCACTGGACCAGGTGGCTCCAAGCCCCCTCCAACCTGGCCTTCAACCCCTCCAGGGATGGGGCAGCCACAGCTTCTCTGGGCAACCTGGGCCAGGCTCTCTCCACCCTCACAGCCAACAAGTTCTTCCCCGCATCTCAGCTCCATCTTCCCTCTGTCAGGGTCAAACCCTTCCCCCTTGTCCTGTGGCTCCCCTCCCTCATCCAGAGCCCCTCCCCAGCTCTCCTTTAGGTCCCCTTGAGGGCCTTGGAAGGCCGTTAGGTTCCCCCAGTATACTCTGCAAAACCAGATCTTTGGAGGATAGTTCCCCTCTCGCTAAACTTATTCCAAAGACACAAGACCCCCCCATCAGCCTTGCCCCCACCTCCCTCCTTTCACCTCTTCCACACTTTTTAAACCTTGTGTGTTAATTTTGCCTCCCAAACCGCTGGCTGCTGTGACCGGTGAGCAGCGGGGAGGGTATCAAACAGCTGGGAGAAGCTCTGCTCAGCTAAATGCTCAGATTTAGTTCATCGATGCGTTCCCTTTTGTGTCGGCAAACTAAGTGTTTCTCCATTTGAAGGGTTGGCAATAGACTGTTTTGACTAATCAGAGATAATTCTCTGAATAGGTAGGGATTAATTATCAGCTGGCTGTTGTTAGTAGGTGCCATAGTTACAGAGCTGAGTTTCGTCTCTTGATTACTTTGTGGCTACAAATGAAGTGTACTCAAGCTGTCATTGGTAAAAGAGCAGATAATAGAAAGTAAAAGAAAATGATATTAATTAGCTATTAGCAGTTTCAGGATGTACTTAGGCAGTTGGGTAAGTAAATGCTGGAAAGAGTCTCCTCCAGTGCGTACTGTGCGAGACTGGTGCCCTGCCTTTGGATCTCCAAATAATCCCAAAGCCTCTGTGCTGGTGCTTATGCCTTTTTTGATTGCATTAATTAAATACATGTTCCCATCCATTTTTTTAATTCTCCTGGCACCAAATAGTACAGGAGCAGAGTAGTCACCCTCTACCTGCTGCCATGAGGAACTGCCAGGAGACCCAGTCTTGTATCGCTCCACCCCAGAAGGAGGTTTTCTGGAGACATCAAAAATGATTGTCTGGGCACCCGCTCCCTCCCGTGCTCCCACACAACTGCAAAGAAATATTTCTGTTATAAATGGGACTGCTCCAGCAAACTGTGCCATCACACCATGGATTGTTGCTGGCATCTGATAGATGGCTCTGTGATCAGGCAGCTGTTGCGTGCAGTTACAAGGCAGCCTCTTTCAGCATCCCTGCTGCTTCCAGGGCAGCTCCTGTCTGTGTCCCCATCCTGCATCCCAGGGTAGTTTGGTGTTTCTCGGGGAAAAAACATTCAGTTCTGTCATACAGGAACCTGAAATGCTGCTGCAGAACCCAAGACTGAGGTTGTCGTTGGTGCCTGGGTTTTGAACGGTGGGAGAGTTTGTCCCTGGCTCTATGTCCTTTCCCGACAATGCCCAGAGAGCCACGGGGAGGCTGTGCCATAAAATCTGGATTTCAATCAGAGCTCCTGATCAGGAGGTGGAAGACCTTAGTGCTTCGGGGTGTCAGGGCCCTGAGTGGGGGAGAGGCTGCCTTCATTCTGAGCCTGCACGCTGGTGGTTGCTCTCCGTAGCCTCACGTCTAAGTAACGCAGGTTGAGATCCACGATGGCACCTTCGCCTCGGTGATTTTCTCCGGGGCCTGTGGTCCCTCCTGCTGTGTTTGCTCTTTCTTCTCCCTTTCTCGCTTACCCCTCCGTCGACCCGCGTTGAAGCTCTGTGTGGATGTATGGACACACGGCAGGGGGATAAGCCAAAACACAGTCTGCGAGCGGAGGCGACGTGGGAGAACATGGGGAACGGGGAGAGACACGTCCCTTCCTAGGAGAACTCGGCTCCCGCTGGAAGCGGGATGAAGCTTCCAAAGGCGAGAAAGCTCATACTGAACGCGCCCGTGCTTGGCTTGGCTTGGCTGGGACACGGTCACACATCTGGTATTTATATCAGACCCAAGTGCCCAAGCAGAGGAGGCCAACCTGCTTATTTTTCAGGGTTTACGAGGGGTGTCACTTGCTGAAGTGTCCAGGGTGACTTCAGCCACCGGTTGCAGCAGCCAAGTTACAAAACAGTAAGAAAGTGGGTGCATCATGGAAACGGTGACAGGAGGTTTGGGGCTTTTTAAAATGTCTTTTAAACAGCCCTCCATTTTGCAGCCCGGGCTGTGTGAAATTCACTGAACTGAATAAATATTTCCAGTGGCCAAGATGTGAACTGTGGCCGGAAAGAGCCACGCTCGGGGGCATCCAGCTGGCAGCACCGCCGGGCCCTCGCCTACCTCGCAGGATTTCAAAAGTTGGCTCCCAGAGCGGATGGGGACAGGGCTCATCTGGCAGATGGTGACATTTCATGGCACCTCTAGCCCCTGTTAGGCTTGCAAGGCTTGGAGCGGGGGTTTGGCAAATCAAAGCTGTGGCTGCGGGGGAGCTGCAGACCTGGGTGACGGTGTTCAGCTGCTGCTCCTTCACGCCGAGAGCTGTGCTGAGCTCAGAGAAATCCGGGCTGAAGGGAGAGGGAGCAGATGTAGACAGGAAAGAAGCCTCCGGGGTGAATGTTTTATGGTAACACAGAGTCCTGCTTGCATACAGTAGAGATGAGCCAGTAAATGTAGCCCAGCGACTCCTGTCCTGAGCAACACCGTGGGCAACGCAAAGGTGACATGGGCAGTGAAAAACACCTTTTGGCAGGTCTGGGTGACGTGTGCTGTGTGTGTGTGTGTTTCCTTCACAGCTTCGATGTGGAAAATGGCCCGTCGCCGGGTCGCAGCCCCCTGGACCCGCAGGCCAGCTCCTCCTCGGGACTCGTGCTGCACACCACCTTCCCGGGCCACAGCCAGCGCAGGGAGTCCTTCCTCTACCGCTCCGACAGTGACTACGACTTGTCACCAAAGACCATGTCCAGGAACTCTTCTCTCCCAAGTGAACAGTAAGCAGAAGTGTACCTGTATTTTACGGTTCACTAAGAGCTTTTCTTGGCCTCCTGTAATCCTCGGGGCTCTGTTAAGAGGAGCTTATGGGCGGTGCTCACATTTTGTAGCCTGAGTGCCCAGGACGGGTGGTTTTTGTAGAAGGGTAGAATTGTCTCCGTTGGGAGGGACCTTTCAGATCCTGGAGGCCAACCATCAACCCAGCACTGCCCAAACCCCCACTGACCCATGTCCCTCAGCATCACATCTGCCTGGCTTTGAAACCCCTCCAGGGTTGTGGTGGATGGACTCTACCACTGCCCTGGGCAGCCCGATCCAAGGCTTAGCAACCCTTTCATTGTAAATATTTTTCCTAGTATCCAGTTTAAACCTTCCCCGACTTCCCTCGCCCCATCCCATCCTTGAAACATTCCCCTTTCCCCCATAATGTAGCAGAAGAGCTTTGAAATCTGTACCCTGAAATAATAGAGGCTTTTTGAATATTACCGTTCTCGGTACTAGTTCTCCAGGTGGGAATCCGTATTTAAGTTCCAGGTAAAGCCCTGGCTGTGCCCAGGGCAGAGACCACTGCGATCTGCCCCTGTCCCCGCTGGGCCCTCTCGCTCCAGCCCGTGGTGGTTTCCTGCACTCTTTGTTTCTCTCTTATACTCTGTTCTCAGAGCCTGGTTAACATCATCCCTGCTTTTTCTTAAGTAGGTAACACTCCATTAGCCTGGGCCACAGAAATATGACTGTCCTTATACTTAGAGTATTGCTCTTCCCCATCCTGTTCTCTGTCATGTGTTGTTGGCGAGGACTGAGTGGAGAAGACAGCAGAAAGCCGAGACAGATGGCTGAGCTTGAGAGGATCAATACACAGCTCAGAGCGTGGAGCTCAAACGAGTGTCTGGGATTTGCAGCCTTTTCTTTTCAAAGGCACAGTTTAAAGTTTGAAAGTGACCATTAAGCTATTAAAAAAAAAAACCCAACAAAACAGTTCAACTCTTTTTTTTTCATGAGCACTTTTTTTATGAAAGCCCTACGAGTGTTGTCACGAAATAAAAATCTAAATGCTAGCACGATCCACCAGGAGAATTGCCCTGAGAGAATATCCCTCCCTGTTAGTCAGCACCTCGTAAATATTTACCAGAGACAAATTAGCCTCTCCAAATTGTGCAAGTACCACGTTTTGTGTAAACGGTGGGTTTTAACAATTGCCCCTTGTTCCCAGCAGTGGAGGAGCCAGCTGTGCTGGGGTAGGGGGAGAGCCCAGTCCACCTGTGCCCAGCACCCTCGTTTCCCCCAGTTCCATGGCGACCTGCAGTTAGAGGTGTCTGTTTCCTGTGGGCGTCAAGGCTCCTGCAGCACTCAGGGGACCTGGCATCTCCACGCTGTCCTGGGTTTGACATCAGTGTTGAGACATCTTTAATTACAATGTAGACTTACAGAATTGTCTCAGTTGGAAGGGACCTTTCCGATCATCAAGTCCAGCCATCAACCCAGCGCTGCCAAAACTATGGCTCGCACATCTCCCTCAGCACCACATCTGCCCAGCTTTGAAGTCCCTCCAGGGATGGTGACTGCACCACTGTCCTGAGCAGCCTCTGCCAATGCTTTACAACCTTTTTAGTGAAGAATTTTTTCCCAATATCTATCCTAAACCTCCCCTGACACAACTTGAGGCCATTTCCTCTTGTCCCATGGCCTGGTCCCTGGGAGAAGAGACCGACCTCCTCTGGCTGCACCCTCCTTTCAGGGTGTTGTAGAGATAGCAAAAAGGTCTCCCCTCAGCCTCCTGTTCTCCAGGCTGAACACCCCCAGCTCCCTCAGCCACTCCTCACAAGACTTGTGCTCCAGACCCCTCACCAGCTCCATTGACCTTTCTGGCTGTGCTCTACCATCTCATTGTCCTTCTTGTAGTGAGGGGCCCAAAACTGAACACAGCCCTTGAGGTGACACCTGAGTCTAGATGGGTGGCCATGCCCTGTGACAGCACAAGCAGGGAGAATACCCCTTGGAAGGGGTCCCATGCTAGTGGATGCTGCTCTTAGAGGTGCCGGTGGTAGGTATGTGGTATGGGAGCCCACCACAAGCTCACTAGATTGCCTTAAAATCATTGAACGGTTTGGGTTGGAAGGATCTTAAAGCCCCCCCAGTGCCACCCCCTGGGCAGGGACACCTCCCACCAGCCCAGGTGGCTCCAAGCCCCCTCCAACCTGGCCTTCAACCCCTCCAGGGATGGAGCAGCCACAGCTTCTCGGGGCAACCTGGGCCAGGCTCTCCCCACCCTCACAGCCAACAAGTTCTTCCCCACAGCTCAGCTCAGTCTACCACGATTTCCAGCCACGGCCAGGCCTGTGCTGTGCAACAGTGGCTCTACTCTGCCATCTTCCAATTAGGTATGTCACACTGCAGTTTTTCATATACGCACGTGTGCTATATATAATATCACCATATAAAGAATCTCAGTGACGACGTATTTTTCTCCGAACTCCTGCTCAAATCTTCCATGATGAGAACGGCCGGACGAAAACCCTGGCGTCTGAATAACATTAAAGACTGTGGCAGAGATCAACAAAAGCCAGGAAATTCGAGGCTGACCTTTCCCTGGACCGTTGTGTTATTTTTTCCACCGTGGGGCGAGCGTTAACTCGCCTTAACTTTTGAATTTCCTGGCTTTTATTGAGTGGCGTTACGGCCCCGAGCAGTCACCGAGGTTGGTTTGGATATAAACCCTGCCAGACCTTTCCCTTAGGAAACAGATATTTTACGTGGCGTTAAATAAACGCTGCATGGGTTAATGTTGGGTTGGTTGGTTGGGGTTTGGGGTTGTTTGGGTTGGTTTTGGTAGTGGGGTAAACCTCCCTCCGTAAAATGGTCTTTCTCTGGGGTGAGCGATGCCCCCCCCCCTGGTTTGTGGTAAATTATTTGAGGTAAAATTTTTGAGGTAAATTTTCTCCCTTTCTCCCTAGGCATGGGGACGACCTGATTGTCACGCCGTTCGCCCAGGTGAGTCGGCCTCTCAAACTGAGGAAAAAAAACCCAATAAGAATAAAAACCCTTCGGGCGAAGGTAACCTCTCGGCTTTTGCCTCCCTCATAGGTGCTGGCCAGCCTACGCAGCGTGAGGAACAACTTCACCATCCTCACCAATTTGCACGGCACCTCCAACAAGTAAGCCCGTCGTTTGGCCTTCCATTACGGCTCACTCAAAGCAGGGGCCGGTGGCGACCGAGAAGGGTCGGCGGCGACCGGGTTCCCG
>VZTM01004927.1:196072-208117 GCA_013400555.1 Jacana jacana | reverse complement strand
GGGGGTGCAGCGCTTCGGGCTGTGTCACACACGGGCTTTTCCAGGGCTGATGGGATTAAAGCTTTGTTAAAATTCCTCTCTGGGGATGGGAGTGAAAGATTGGTATTTTTCTTGCTTGTGCCTTAGCCTCTGCTCTCCTGCACATCTGCACCTTTGTCTGCACTTCTCACATGCCTTTACACGAACTCAGGGCTTGTACTCTTTCTTTTCTGTTTTTGTATGTGGGTGTAAGATGTACACAGACCCCTGCACGAACATTTGTCTAAAGCATAAACAAAAGACTGGATAATGCTGGTGCTTGTGCTAATGAGAGTCCCAGCTTCTCGCAGGCGTTAGCGAGCCCCGTGCATCACAGCCAGCTCTCGGTTACAAGCATCTATAAATCCCAGGTAATTAATATGGAGCTGGTGCTCTTGCGCCACACTTCCTCTGCCTGGCGTGCAGAGAAAGGCTCTGGGAGCCTACAAAATAGAGGATTCATTGGAAATTCTGTTGGTCTGCTGGGAGTTTGGCTGAAGATCTGGCCTTGCTGATTTTTGGGACAGATTGTCCAAGTCGAGTAGCTGTGGTGGTTCAGGCTTTTAACAAGTGCGCAAGAGGAGCCGGGTGTGACTAAAGGGCTGAGCTAAAACGTGTCAGTTGAGTGCAGTAAATGCAGTGGTGCTGCTAGGCTTACTTCTTACCTACAGACAGTGTTCTGAAAGGGTGCAGGGCCAGGACCACGGGGCTTATTCAGAAAGTAAGCAAAACTGCAGAAGGCATCAGGCAGGTACCGGCTTCGTGATGCGACTGAGGAGAGCTAAGGCTGTTGAGCGGTAAAGTGATTCTTGCTGCTTGGAGAAATGAAAAGTGTGTTTCAAAGTGAGCATTAAAAGGGACCTGGAGAAGAAACAAGCGTGGCTGACCGTGCTCCCGGCCGCGCTGGGGGCGTCCGGAGGCCGTTTCTCGCTCTCCGGGGGTAGTTCATTCCTGCCCAGAGTCCGTTTCGTGTGTTGCGCCTGCCTGGGAACACACACCCCCTGAAAGTTGGACTCATGCATCTTAGTAAGTATTTCAGTTATGCTATTGACGTCAATGCAGTCATTAAATAGATTGCCGGCCCTCCCATCAGCAAACCTGTGCCAAAGACCTAGAGGCAGACACATTTTAAAAGAGGAACATCAGGTTTTCTTTTAGCGTTTGGAGAGAATAAGGGAAAAGTTTCTTCTGGAGTCACTGTGCTTTGCAAGAAGGGAGGGTTTCTTGACTTCATTTTCTGAGACCCATTGGCTGCAAAGATAATCGCTGGCTGTATTTCACTTAGCACACTTCTGTTATGTTACTGTGCACATAAACAGTCCCAAATGAGACTAAAGAGTGAATTTTTTCTTTGCCATCAGCTCCAGCTGAAAAACGACACTCATTTTAGGTCTGGAGGCTAGATGTATTTGTGTATCAAGTAGCAGAAGGTATTCAGGCAAACCTGTTTAGCCTTTGACTCCAGAAATTCTGCAAGGATTGATTTCATGACATCTATATAAGAAAATAGCCTTCATTTCTCCTCGGCAGGCTCTGAAGACATACAAGCTAATCATGACTCCATAGCAACGGATAAAAACTGTTTTCCCTTCCACCCCACCTGTGGATGTCACATGAAGATGCTACACGTGCTGCTGCCATCAGGAGCCTGTCACTCCAAGGGGCCCAGCTGCCATCTGCAGCCGTGGGGCGTGTGGCCGTGGTGCCAGCGGGACTCCCTGCGTGCACTCACGCCCTCTTGCCATCTTTCTGAGGTGGGCTGGGCTGGGCTGGGCTCTCCTGGGCTGGCCAAGACGTCCATTCATTCCCATGGCTGGGGAGATACCTACCTCCCGTTGCCGAAGGCAGCTCTGGGTTGGGCACTTCTCCTTTGCCCGCTGTCAGGAATGGCTCTGGCCATCAGACAGGCTCCAAAGGGAATGTGAGCTGAAAGCCTAAGGAGATGTATAGATGGCATCCTCACCCAGGTGGAGGGAGTACCTCTCCTTTGACAAGATAAGCAGGTATGTCGTAATCAACAGCAACAATGTGTTTTTGAAGAACAGTTGAGGAGCCAGACCACTGGGTATTGAGGTTGTCACTTCACTGATGATACCACACTCTGTTACGTAGGATAAAACCATAAAAGCAGTCACAGATTATTACAAAGGCTTCTCTCTGATGGATGATTCCTCTCTGAATGATCCAGGCAACTGCAAACCCGAGGGGGCAATGAAGAGATCTTCGTAGGGGCACACTCTCATTGTGTCCCCATATTCACTCTGCTCTTTAAGCACAGGTCAAGCCCCGAAAGCCCTGCATTGCTTTGCTCTGCTCCCATTCCTATTGGATTGCTTAAGGCCTCTGCGAAGACAATGAGACTTTGCCATTGCTAATATGGGGCTTGATAAAATCTGTGTTTCTTTTGTTTTCTGCATAGAATGATAATAGTTGCTGTGGGTGAGATTTTGACATCCCAGTCTTCAGCGTACTGAATCAGTTCCATATGAGTTTGAGAAATGTCTGCTCGATCTGATGAAAAAAAACAAACCAAAACAAACAAAAGCCCCCAAACCAAACTTCTGGCAGGCCGGGTTATATTTTTTTTAGGTCGTGGGGCACAGTTTGTGCATGCCTTAGTGATGAATAGGGTTCTTCATTGTCCCGCTGATCTGAGCCCCTTCAACTTCCATATCATCAGCATTTTCCAGCCTGTGGGAGCCGAAAGGGACTCCCGAAAGCACCCATCGGCTCGTCCCCACAGCAGCTATATATAAGTTTCTCCTTCCTCCCCCGAGGTTGAGCTCACTGCTGCAGCATTGTGTCCCGGACACAGCTGGCCATGGGAGTGTGAGAGGCTGCATCCGAGTATCTGTGCGGAGACGTTCCCAGGGTAATGCACCGCACAGACCCCGGAGCCATCGGCCTCTCCTTGGGACAGTCCCCATGTTCAAACCTTTGTCCTCCCGCAGGATCTGATTCCGAGGGTCAGTTGCTTTCTCGTGGTGTTTTGAAAAGTAAGTATTTCTCTTCACTTTGTGTTTCGCTTCTCGGCGGCCAAATGGTTCAGCGTGCAGTTGGGCAGGAACTCCCGGGGACTGCTCTGTACTTATGGGCCGTGGTGGGAGCAGGGCTGGATCCTGGCTCGTAGGGGAACGTCCGGAGGGTTCAGCGCTGGCCTCGATGGCCAGTCGTTGGGTTTGCCCGTTGTCCTCTGTAGGGTAGATATTTCACCCACCAAAGTTGCCTCTGTGATTATAGGGTAACGATCGTAACGCTTAAAACCTTAAAAGCTTTTTAAATCAATGTGTAATCCAGGCAGAATGAAAAGAAAGGGGTAAAGGATTGGAAAGACACTTGTCTCTCTATTCAGTTACAGAGTGGGATCCATTCTGAGGTACAGTTCAGACCCACTGATTCCCAAGCCTGGGGTACTGAACGGTGGACGCAGTGACTGTTTCCGACGTTCAGATCACCCAGAAAGGCTCTGGGTTTGTTGTCAGTATCTTCTCATCTCCTGGTTGACTGAAAAAGATTTATCTAGTTAAGCTTATTAACGTGAGCATAACGTCATTGTGCAACTGGTGAAGAATGTTACGCCAACAGTGAATGAAATACTGGCTGTAATATGGTTTTCTCTGTAAGAAGCGCCTGTAAGTGACAGCCTTAAGTATTGTATAATTGCAATACCTTTTTGACAGAAAGGAAACAACTGTTAATTATTTATGGTTATTAATAAAACATGCCAGGTTCTTAAGCTAATTCAGTTCACGGGAAAAATATGTATGCTTGCAAAGATTTACATTCTTTAAGCAGTAAGACTTTTAGAACATCTAAATGCATCCCTCCCTGTGGAATGTATTTTCAGGTCTAAAGGTACCGCTGATTGGCTTTGTTGTGCTTTCAGGCACTTAATAATTTTGGGAATTACTTGGGATGTAAAAAAACCCACCGCCACCCCACCCCAAATCTAGCAGGGTGTTGGTTTGGTGATCAGTGTCTTTTGGTTTTACGGTCAGCACGGTGCCTGTCAAAGGCCAGGGACAGGCCACCTTTCCTCGACCAGAAGAGTAGGATCTGACCCAAGGTTAGACTCTTGTCTTTCCTTGTTTGCTGGGAGCCATGATCAGCAGCCATTATTCAGTACTAATTGCTAATGTAGCTTTAATTTTAAGAGAGCCATACTTTTTAATTTAGATATGCTAGTGTAAGTATCCTGCTGTCATAAATACACCTTTCCAAGAGGAAATGAAACATCTGTGCCTATGAAACCGCCTCTACCACACCTCCACACTGTTAAAAAAATGCCTTAAACAGACAACTTTGATTTGTTTCTGAAAGACTGCAGGTTCCAGGTGTTCAGAGCAAGGCTGCGGATCCAGCTTGCCGGGGCCCTTAGAGCATATTCCAGACACCTCAGTGTTTTCCTTTAAAACGGATAGAGTCCAATTAGGCCTTTAACTTGCAAGTATGTGTTTAGGGAGGTTTTACAAGCTTAGGGCTTAATATCAAAATGGTTCTGAAATGTCACATTTTACAAACAGTGTCTTTTTCCTTAAATACCCTGTATTAGGCTGACAAAAGCAGGGCACGGTTCTAGCAATCGTTGCGTTCTCTGAAAAACCAGCCTGCTATTCTGAGAAGTGGAAAAGCCAGCCTGTCTTCCTGCTCCCCTTCCCTCCCTCCCTCCCTGGCTCCTTCCCTCCCTGAGTTTTATGAGAAGTGACCTGAAATCGTGGCCCTGCTGTTACCGACTGGAGTGCAGGCCGTTCGGATCCGGCGCTGCTCTGGGACAGCCCGAGAGGACGTGGTATGAGTGGGGGGCAGTGGGAGGACAGTCCTGCTGGCAAAACTGCAAAGAAGTAAATGTTAACCAATTGGAGATGCATTGAAGGACACAAGTACAGGGTTGGTCAATTGTAGGTTTTGCTGCTATTTGACAGTCGTGTCACGCTTTCCTCCCTTCCTTCCCAAAGATACTTCCTGGAGAAATCCAGATAGGAGTTTCTAGTCGAACTGGAGGGGTTTCTGTTTTAGCAATGGTACCTTATGGGACCTGGTCCACATCCAGAGCCCAGTCAAATATGTGTGCTGGGCCTTCATCTTCATTCAAGTTCCTTGGGCCAGGGGTATTTCCCGAAGTTCCTGTTACTGAAATGTCACGAACTGTTTTGCAGCTTCCTGGGTTTCAACTACTCTTGCATGAAACTCTAACGTACAGATTTCCATCCGCTTCCAGTGGGAACGTACGCTGCACGTAAAAGCCAAACTTTTGTTACTCGCACTTTATAGGTCAGGAACAAAAGAAGAGAAAAAACAAAGAAACAGGAGAAGAGCCGATGCTCACACCGCATTTTTCACCAGCAGCTGCTCCTTCTGAGCCTGCCTTTGTCACACATCCAAATGTGGTCAATTTAGCATGCTGCTAGAGTGGCTCTTATTGCAAACGGCCTGAAATGGAAAGTCATGTGCAGCTTAAAATCAGATGTTTCACAGAAATGGTCTGAAATTCACTGGATTTCTTTCACAGAGTTAATTGCTTCAGAGAAACAGGGTGAGTGGCTGCAGAGACCTTGGCCACGGTGGCCAAGCAGAGGTGCCTCTGTTACGCTGCTGAATGTAAGAAATACTGAAAGGAGCCACATTGCACAAAACTTAAAAGATAAAAAGAAACCACTGGAATAATCTGCAGTAGACCAACCCATGTTTGACCTTCAATGGGGAACATTTCCATCTCCATGTGCATCTAGTGTGATAGTTTAGCTGAGCTGGGTAATAAGGGTGCTTTTAGTACAGCTGACATTTGGATTTCCTTGAACTCAGTTAGAGGTGCTTAAATAAATACATTTCAAGGGCCTTAATTCAGTGTATTTGGAGAGTGAGAGGCTGTTGTTACTGGTGCTGGCTCTAGGGATTGGACAAGTGCTTAAAGCTTCCAAGCCAGTGTGGGGGAACATTCGGTCCAGTTCTGACTGGTGTCCCAAACCCAGCTTTTAAAAAGCCGATAACCAGGGCGTGATGGCCAGGGTTTGATGGTGACACAGAGGCACAGGGGAGATCAGCACGTGAAGGGATTAATATGGAATATTAAAAGCTGTCAAAACAAATGATGCTGGTTTGTAGGATACTGACATCTCCCTCTTCCTCCCCACCCTTTTACCCGTGGGACTTACTCTGTGATTTTAAACAGATTAGTCTAAAAGGCTGTACGTGCAGTTTAGTAAACATAAAGCACACTGAGTCACAGTCATGAACAGCTGAAATTGTTCATTAGGGTAGATTAATACAGATGATTAGCACAATGAATGCTTTAGCTCTGTTGTCAGCTACTGCAGGACTGAAGATTTTTGGGTTTGTGACTTGAGGCTCACTCTGAATATTCATAGTTACAGTGTGTGGACGTGCAAAACCCAAATCTGTTTGCCACCAGAGAGCTGTCTGAGGGCCACGAGCTTTACCAGGTGAAACGTCCTGCCTTTCCAAAAGCTGGAGTGTGGCAGATTAAGAAACAACGTTTTCAACGGCGTGTGTGCCTTCAGATTGTTCACGCCGCTCCTTGGTTCCACGCTGTGACGGACCCAGGATCTGGAGTGAGCAATCCTCTGCCTTCCCACAGTGTCCTTTGGAAGAAGCGCAGATCAGTCGATAGGGCTTACTCAGAGTATCACTCGAGAACCAAATATGTCAAAACAGATGGTTTTTTGCAACGCGAGCGGCTCTGCTCAGCGCGGAGCAGCAATATTGCCGGGTCTCAGCTGTGGGGAGGACAGTCATACGCCGTTAGTTTGAAAGGCTAAATGAGGGCAGAAAGTTCAAACAAGGTAAATCGGTGAGGCCGACATTGTCACCCTTTGGGTACGTGAAATATCTACTGCAGGAAAACAGATTAAAATTCCAAACTAAATCAGTTTTTTTTAAGCTTCCATCCTAAAGGATAATGCTTCTGAGAAATTACATTTAGCCATGAGAAAAAGCCATTTAATTATATTTTATAAATGAATATCATTTAAACGGCTGGCACGGCGGCTCGCAGCAGAACCGATGACTGCATGCCCAGTCAGTCCGAGGCTGAGAGCGGGGCACACGGACACGAAGGTTGATCCATCTCCCAAGGAATTCCTGTGAATTATGGTTGGGATGCTTCCAGGAGCCACATTCTTAACTTTGGTATTGAAGACCTTGAGGAAATGAAACGGAGAGGAGATGAAGGACAACTTTGTGCTAGATTGTAACCCTTTCAGGAGCCAAGGGGACTGATTTAAGCGGGTCCAACATTTTACCAGTAGCCTGTTGTACATGGCTGTGCTGATGGGGGTAGCCTTATCCTGACCCTCATTTAACATTTCTGAATAATTTGCCCCATGAAGAGATAGGGATTATTAATAAACTCTGTCTGATGCCAGTGGCCAAGTGGAACTTTCCAGGTAGATTGGCTTTGTACTTCAAGAGCTCATCCCTGAGGTTCCTCTGCCGTTTCCTGCTCCAGTCTTTGTTTCACCACACTCAAAGGACTTTCTCTCTGATAGAATATTTTGACCATAAGTTTTGTTATCTCCAGGTCAAGCCGGTTCAAAACCTGATTTAATGGCTGCAGGTGGGTATGTGGATGACAGTCTGAATTCTGTGGCAGATCCAAATGCAGACCTTTTTTGCTTGTGGTTTGCAGAGCTCTTGTGAAATATGCAAGGGGCCAACTGGATGCTTCTTTCATGTTTTGGGAGTGGGTTTGTTTTTTTTTCCCTTTGTTGGCTTAAAATTGTTGGTTGCTGTGGGTCTGTCAGGGTAGTTCCTTCCTTTCCGTGGGCCCATTGTGAAAGTCACCGTTTCTCAAGAAGGAGTTTCTGTGTGGCAGCAGGGAGTTTGCAGACCTGGGTGCACGCAAGGAGGGCTGGGGAGAGATGCTGCCCCTGGGCCCCTGGCTGGGGCTAGGGCTTCTGCTCCAGCTCGGCCATCCTCGGCCCATGGCACCCGGTAAGGAAGCGCAGAAGTCCTCAGACTGGCTGTGGGTGAGCCAGCTCCAGGACCGGAAGCCGTCTAGCCACAACAGCACGGGCTGGTGCCCCACCTAATTAAGCCTGTTGAAAGGCAGGGCTAATTAGTTTAGGTGGAGTGCCTTGTTAGCACAAGGATGTTGCTTCCAGGATCCAAGTTGGTTTCCCTGCACGTGTGAGCCTACCAGGCCTCTCCGAGCCAGCCCACATGTATCAAATGAGATAATACAAAGTGTGTAGCTGGGTCATTTCCTAATCATATCCTGAGTTTTCAGTGTCTTTCTCACACTCCTGCCTTCACACGCACCCCATGTGCTCCGGAAGAAAACAGTGCTACTCACACAGTGAAATGTCCATCCTAACTGTGGTCCTCCAGCCTTTCTTTGTTTGACTGGAGAAACAAAAACACAGGCTGGGCTCCCCGGGATTTACAGGGAGTTGGATTGGGATTGGGATTTCAGCTCTAGGTCTGGGCTGGAGGCTGCCTTCTGCAGCCCATTGGAACCAGTGGTCACCTCCCTCCCCAGCCTGCAGCTCTGGGCTGTTTTCACTGTGCTTTGGGGAATGTGTTGAGAAAAGGCATGAAGGGGATTGATTTAATTTAAAAATTCATAAGAACCTTGGTAATTTTGCTCTGTCTTCAGCAACGTGTTCAACTTAAGTGTTTATTTCAGTACAAAGCGTCACCTGGAAAGTCTTTTTCAGCGTTTTCTTTGCAGCTCTCTCCTTTGAGTGCACTGTCAGTCCTTTCCACTTGTGCTGTTAGACCCTGTGTACAAGGGGTACTCTCTTGCATCATATTTTTCCTCCTGTCTTGTGATTAAGGCAGGAATCCTACAGGGCAACAAGGAATCAAGCCCGGTCAGTAAAATGATAACGTGCCAAACCGAGTGTTTGCTCCCTGAGATAAAGTTGGAACTGAGCAATCTTTCCCGTTCATTCGACCAAGGGGCCAAGATTAGATTCTGCCCCTCTTGCCATTTCTGCTTCTCCCGCTCCATGGGCTGAGGAATTCCTACTATGCAGGCAAATCCCGTTCCCAGATTCCCCCGTGATATCGCTGCTAAGTGACATCTGACAAGATGCTTCCTGCATTTTGTTACTTCCATTTGGCACCATAAAAGCACTGTCACTTACCCTTCTGATTTGTGGCAGCCNGGGGGGGAAGAAGGACACTGCAGAAACGGGGACTGCCTTCTGATAGAACACCCCATCCCACCCTACCATGAGATGGTATCTACAATCTAAATCCTTCTTCAGAGCTCCTCCGGTTTTCCTCCCTCCTTAGCATTTCAGATTAAACCTTTAGGCTTATCTTCAGATCAGAAATTACCTCTCTGGGAAGCTTCATAGCCTTCTGTTAGCTCCCTTAAGGTGCTTTTACTGTTTACGCCTCATTTTTGCGCCTCATTGTCATGCAAAAGGTGCAGCCTTGACTTTGCTCTGGCAATCTTGATCTTTAATCTTTATGCTGCAGCATTTTGAAAGCTGAGGTTTACACAGCTGGTTTAGGGTGCTGGTGTATCTGACACGTGTAAACACACACAATAAACATCAGAGTACTTTTTCAGTTTCATCTGGGACCCTGGCTTTTTATTAGCCAGTCCTTTCCCAGTGGTTCCCAACGCTCAGTGGGAGGGAGATGTTGGTATCATTTATTCTGCAGGAATATGATGAAATGACTCATGGTGTAACTTCTTCTGCGCCCTGATGCAACGCCCACTGAAGCTCAGGTCCTTCTGTCCGAGCAACAATTGGTAAATCCAGTTCTTGACAGGGTGTTTTGGTGATGCTCTTGGTACTCTCGGTGCCCTGTTGTGCCACTCGGGGCACCCTGGGCACCGACACTACAGGACTAACTCTAATGGTAAGTGCTGCTTGTGGGCACCTGCAGTTGATGCCACAAAGCCTGGCAAAACTGAGTGACTTCTCCAGCTCCCACAATAATCAACCACAATCACCCCACTCTAAATTAATTGGTGAGCGGTTGCCTAGTTACTGCTAACAGTTAGTGGTCTGTTCAGTGAGTTGCCAGCCCGTGTGGGTCCTTGGTGACCTGATTCCCATGACCCAGCTGGTGATCCACCCCAACCAGCCCGCACACCAGTATTGGTGGGTATAATCAGGACTTTCACAGGTTTGTCCAGTTCTGCTTTAACTGGTTTCATCAGGGCTTGGTTCTCGCTCCAAGCTGACCTCTTGGTGTGATTTTCCTTGAAATGTTTAGGTTTTGCCTCAAAACAGTGGGTGGATCCCCATGACTGATTCCCTGCTGGTCACCTCAGGGTGGGTTGCAGGAATTGGGATCGAAGCAAGGCTTGAGGGGACAGGCTGCCCAGCACTGGGGCTCTGCAAAAGCTCTTCCATTTGCTGCCGAGGGCTTCCATTTACTGCTGTCATCTTTGTCATATGATTAATTTCACCTAACTTCAGCCACCTCAAAATTATAGACCAATCTTGGGTAGTGGCTGGTTTTTGAAGAAAACTTACTGCAAACCATCCTGCTGTGCAGGACGATCAGGAATTTCAGCAGAAGCCAACTCGGTGAAACAAGGAGCTTCTTAGCGAGTCAAAGTATGAGAAGAGAGCAGGTGATGAGTGAAAAGGACTTGGAACAAGGGAGGGATGCAAAAGCCCTGTTTGGGTGTGTGGGGTGAAGTTGGGCAGACAAAAGGCTGGTGGGGCTGTGACCAGCGAGGAGACTACAACGTGGGTATGGAGAAGGGAAAGAAAGTTCCAGAAAAAAAATAAAAAGATGTATGGGGGAAACAGCCTAGTGACAACCAGTACAGGAGAGGGCAAAGTACTCCGAGTCCTTTTTGTCTCAGTCTTCACAGGCAGAGCCTTCACCCAGGCCCCAGCACCCCTGTGGCCTGCTTGGGAAGGAGAGGGATGGAGGGCAGTGAGGGAGCAGCAGGGTAGGGGCAACCTAGAGGAGGTGGATGTGTTCAAGTCCACGGCGTTGGACAGTATTCAGGCTGGAAAAGCTGCCTGATGTGGCTGTAAGGTCAGTGTGTGTCATTCCTGGAGAAATGTTGTGCTTGGGACTCACAGAATGGTAAGGATTGGAAGGGACCTTCGGAGATCATCTTGTCCAACCCCCTTGCCAAGGTCTGTGACAACAGGAAAAAGGTCCCTCTTTGAGAAAGGCAAGGGGGATCTGAGGACTTAGGGACTAGTCAGACTCTTCTCAGACACCGCAGAGGTCACTGAGGGTGTCCACTGCAGTTGTTTCCAAACACACGAAGGGCAAGAAAGTAAATCAGGAGGAGTAGACATGGATTTGCCAAGAGCAAATTGTGCTTGAAAGCCCTGATCTCCTTCTCCAAGGCCTACGGGGGTGGCCTGACTGTGGGGACATGGAGGGCTGTGGGTGGGTATACCTGCTGCAATAAGTAAGCACTGTTTCCCACAGCATTCCCACGTGGAGGCTGAAGAGGTGTTGGCTGGACAAATGGACTGTTGACAGGGCTGGATGTTGTTGGGCCACCAGGCTCTAAGGGTGGTGATAAAGGCTGCCTGTCCAGTTGGTAGATGATGACAGGAAGGGTTATGGGGTGTCTAACAGTGCCCAACAGCTACCTGAGCATCAGGCTGATGTTGGCGATTAGCTGGGGCTAGTCCTGCAGTGGGTGGGTGGGTGGGTGGGTGAAGCAGGTGACCTCCAGAGGTCCCTTCCAGCTGGTTCCTGTGACTGTGGTAGAGAGGTGCCTTCTGTAGCTAATGGAGATGGACAGGCACCTCCGGAGGGTGATTCAGCCCATCGCAGCCGTCGTGCTGAGAATAGACCAGGATCACCCCTTGGAGGTCCCAGCCACTTTCCACTGACTGTGCGGGGAGCTTAGATGATTAACTTTTCGATGGCTAAAGATAGCTCAGATCAGGCTCCCCCCCCACCCCAGTGACATTTCTCCGGGCTAATATTACCGCTCAGCGGCGTTGCTCGGATTACAGTGCAGCTGGCTGGGTGGTCGGACGGCGAGCGCCTTGGCTGTTGACTCAGAAACATCGCTGCTACTATGGCACTGGAGCGACGAGCAGGTATCTCCTGCGCTTC
>VZTM01004927.1:161908-174654 GCA_013400555.1 Jacana jacana | reverse complement strand
GGGATCTGGTGTAGAGGAGAACTTGTAGAGTAGGGCTGATGGTTGGACTTGATGATCCCAAGGGTCTCTTCCAACCTAAATGATTCTAGGATTCTAAGAGGCCTGTTTTTAAGCATAGGAAGAGCGTTTTGGGTGAAGCAGAAACCCACCTGAGCCTCTTCCAAAGGAACCCAAAGCTTCAGTTCAAGCTGCAGACCAGGCCATACCCCGCTGCCGCGGCTTTTCTGCCCCAGGGGACACACGATACGTGCTATGTCACACCATCCTAAACTCTCTCAGCCCTGGCCTTTCACATCGATCCAGTGTAAGGGTTATGTTGTGGGGTTTAGGTACCGAGGACAATGGTGGTGGGTACACCAAGACTTGAGTCCATGGGCAATAGATGCCGCAGGACTGCCCCGGCCGAGGAGGTGGTGGCGGATTCGGGCCTGCAGGGTACGGCAGGCGTTCTCTCCGCGTGCCAACCAAAACTCAGGCGGGCACACCTTGTAAACACATGACACATTCATTTTCAGGAAAGTCAACGGGGTGGTTTCTCCATGACCTTACCAGTTCCCCACCAGCGGGTGGAGGGGTTTTTTCTCTTCTGCCTTACCAGTTCCCAACAAGTGAGTAACATGCCCCGAGCCTGCTCTTAAATAAGGAAATTCGGTATCGTTTCTAGGCAGTGCTAATTCCCAGTGCTTTCCTCGGGCAGGATCCTATAGGGAGTTTTTCCTTTCCGGCATTTTAATGCAATTTGCATATTTCAAGTCTCATTTGTCTGGAAATGAGCTGGAAACTGCCGGTGATAAGGCTCCTGCTTCAGGTTCCACTTCATCGCTCTTTAAGCCCCGCGTTGCGTAAATACGTCCCACCCAAGGGAGGTTCTGCTGCTCTCAGAAATGCTAAACTTTATGGGTAAAATCTGAATATTGTTCTGTCTACATCAGATATATGTTATTGCTTTCATGAGCAGCCGCATGCTGATTTATGGCAACACGCTATTTGTTTATCAACATTTACATTGTGGAGTTTTAAATTATTCTAATGACATAAGGCCAACAAGTTGGTCATGATGTTACTCCTTTAAAGTCTCCCTTTGAACATATGTATAAATCAACGCTCCTTTGATGTGAAATTGGGTATTTCATAACCGGGTGTTTACTTTTTGGTTTGAAAAATAAGCTGAAGGGAAAACAAAACAAACAAAAAAAAAAAACCACCCCAAAACAAATAGTACTTTGTATCTCATTAAAAATAGTTTCTAGCACATTAAAAACTATATTGTTTTAGGAAACAAGAACTAAGAAGAGCTGCAAAAGCAGTTGATTTTTTTTTAATGACTGATAGTTGACTGCAACCGTTCCACGTCTCTTCGGGCACTGAAATGGGTCTGCAGACTTTCTCCTTCAGTACTAATTAGGGTGAAAACAGGCTCATTTTTTCTTTAAAACCTGTAAATGTGCCTTCCCATCATCTTCCATGCGAGTGCTTAAAGAGGAGAAGGGGTAGGGATTATGAAGGAACAAGGGCAGCTGCGGATTTGTTCAACACAGTCCGTTGTGTAAGAGATGTCAGATCAGAAGAGCCCAGACGAAGGGCTGGGTTACCCCTCCGGTAAATGGCAGAGTTTTAACTCTTCTGCCCTGCAAACTTTTCAAAAAGAAATGCTCCTGCACTCCAGAATCAGCAAGTTTTCCAAATTTTGGGGGAGAAAAAAAAAATAGTGACAAATTACCCGCTGAGAGGGAGGAGGTGCTTGTGTGCCAGGGATCTGCCTCCCTGCCTGTCTCGGTGTCCAGGTTTGGAACCCGGGATCACGCCCCGTGAGACCTGCTCTGCTCAGGCACCATCCTGACTCCAGGAGTTTTCTCTGCCTGAGGGTTAGGGGTGTCTGTGCGATACAGGAACAGGGTATGCACACCAGGAAGGGAGATCTAGATATTTACAGATTATGCACAATTCTTCCTTCTAGCTTCTCAAACACGGGCAAAGAGCCTTAATCTCATTTTCTTAAAGTATCTGCAGTAGCTCATGAGTGTCACATCCAGCACTGGGCCCTCATGGCCAAGAAGGCCAATGGCATCCTGGGGTGTATTAGAAGGGGGGTGGTTCATAGGTCCAGAGAGGTTCTCCTCCCCCTCTAATCTGCCCTGGGGAGACCCCATCTGAAATATGGTGTCCAGTTCTGGGCCCCTCCGTTCCAGAAGGACAGGGAGCTGCTGGAGAGAGGCCAGGGCAGGGCTACCAAGATGATGAAGGGAGTGGAGCATCTCCCATGTGAGGAAAGGCTGAGGGAGCTGGGTCTCTTGAGCTTGGAGGAGACTGAGGGGTGACCTCCTGAATGTTGATAACTCTGGAAAGGGTGAGTGTCAGGAGGATGGAGCCAGGCTCTTCTCAGTGACATCCAATGACAGGACAAGGGGTAGGNGAAACGAATGGAGTTCCACCAGGGTTTAATTAGAATCATAGAATCATTTAGGTTGGAAGAGACCCTTGGGATCATCAAGTCCAACCACCAGCCCTACTCTACAAGTTCTCCCCTACACCAGATCCCTCAACACCACATCCAATCTACTCTGAAACACAGTCAGGGATGGGGACTCCACCCCCTCGCTGGGCAGCCCAGTCCAGGCTCTGACCACTCTTGCTGGGAAGAATTCTTGCCTCATGGCCAGCCTAACCCTCCCCTGCTGCAGCTTGCAGCCATTCCCTCTCCTTCTATCGCTCATTGCCCGTGAGAAGAGACCAGCACCAACCTCTCTGCAATGCCCTTTCAAGCAGTTGTAGAGAGGGATGAGGTCTCCCCTCAGCCTCCTCTTCCTCAGACTAAACTGCGCCTCTGAAACCATTAACCTGGGCACTTAAGCTGAGAGGGATTCAGCCCAGCTCCCTTTGTGTGGAAATCAAAGGTGAAAGCAGCCCTGGGACCACAAACCCTTTTGTTCTAAGGGTTTCTAGGAGCGGTGGAGGAGCGAGGGATGCAGGGTGTGCGTCAGAAGGGCGGGTCGCCGGGAACAGAGTTTATAAACAGTTTTACACGCCGGAGATCTGCACCGAGATTCCTCCATCAAAGTGCGGGGTGGGACTCCACTCTCCCTGGGTACGGAGCCCCGCAGCATCTTAGCAGCTCTTTTATCTCAAAATTGCTCTCAGCTTCTGCAAATGACTTAAAAACTTTTTTTTAAGCAGCCTCTTTGCATAAGGACTCTTGGCCCCAGGGAACCCCAGCTGGTATAAATCGACTTCAAAGGATTTACATCAGCAGCAGATCCATCCTCCTGTCTTTATTCTCCCTGTAAAGCACCGGGAACATCTCTGATGCCCTACTCCAAAGGGGAATAGGAACAGGAATAACAACTGGACTATCACCGGAGCCGGTGTGGGGCTGGACAGGCCAAGAAGTGCGTGTGCCCCTGCTTGGCTCTTCTTAGGAAAGGAAGAGAGTTGTTTCTTCCATGAAGAGCCAGAAAGGTGAGATTTTCCACACGGAAGCACTGGGGAGATTTCCCACATGTGGCTGGATGGTGCCCTGGCCTCCACCCGCTCTCACACGTGGTGGTCCTGGAGCCAGCACACCCAGACTCCTAAATCCGGCAAATCCGATCATAAATTAAGCCAAATTCTCTTCTTCTGTGTGAAAATCAAGGCCAAGCAAGCTTTGCCTGCAGAGTGTTTGGGTTGGGATGGGGTGAAGGACTAATTGTTGAAGGGGCTCCCGTGCCCTCGGGGCTGATGCCCTGAGGTGTCGTGTCCTCGCAGAGCCCCGCGCTGGGGCCAGCGCCGAAAAAGTTAAAGGAAATGGTGTGAGTGCTGGTGTGAAGAAAACCGTAAGCTCCGAGGGTTCGGGGTGGGCAGCCAAGAGAGGAACTGTGAGTGAACTTTCCCGACGGTAATCAAGGAAATTCCCGCACGCAGGCACGAATGGAAAGCTGGAAAGGAACAGCCATTCCTTCGAGCGGGGAATGCATGAAAAAAGGGTCACTGCTGGTAATCAAAGAGTGATTCAGTTTCTGGGAGACTTAATTGGGTTCAGATGGCTTCTGCGGTTACTGCAGAGCAGGCGGCACAGGGGAGACTTCCAGGCGATGCCATGGCTTTTTCCCACACACCCTCCCAGATGGTGTGAGGCCGCTGTGACTTGCTGGGGAGGTCAGCTGTACCCCCACGTGTGCTTGGTGATTACACAGGGCGGCTGGGGCTTCATCTGATTCACACTACCTGCACTCTTCTCCTCAGTCGAACGTGTTAATTGCATGGTCCGGTGAGAGGAGTTTGGGGCAGAGAGAAGGGAGCCCCAGGCCTGTTTTCCGATTTTTGCTCCTCCTTTTTAAGGGCAAAGCTCCTGGAGTCGGGGTGGGCATCGCCTCCCGCGTCCCTCCTCCAGTGCGCGCACGCGTGTCCTCGTGAGCGCCTCAGGCCCATCTGTGCAGCCAGGTTATCGGCGCTTATTTCCTTGGTAAAAGGCACCCAGATGATTATTAATTAGGAAAATACCCAGCACAGGTCTGCCTGTGGCCGATAGGCGTTACCGTAATCGCCGAGCCGGGGGCCGTGCCGCGCTCATGCACGAGCTCTGTGAAGCGGCCACGCTCCTGTTTGCTTACTGGGGGAGCAGTGGGTAGTTTCTCATTGCTCCCCTGCGAGCTGTTTGCTTTCCCCTCCGCTCCCAAATCGATGTAAGGAAGGGATCCTTAGAGAGGTTTGCACGGGACGTCGGCCATTGATCTAGGCAGAGAGGAAGCAGCAGTGGGGGCTTTCTCCCCGCCGGCCCCCGGGGAGGGAGAGCAGCGGGGGGGGCAATTGGTACAGCCGGTTCCGAGGAAGCAGGATGGACAGCAGGATGCCCATGAGCCAGCACTGTGCCCTCATGGCCAGGAAGGCCAATGGCATCCTGGGCCATATGATAAGGGGGGTGGTTCATAGGTGGAGAGAGGTTCTCCTGCCCCTCTGCTCTGCCCTGGTGAGACCCCATCTGGNCTGGAGGCGTTCCTGTGTGACCTGATGTAGGTGTTCCTGCTCCTGCAGGGGGTTGGACTGGAGGAGCTTTCAGGGTCCCTTCCAATCCCTGATACTCTGTGATTCTATGAAGTGGTGTGGACTCCAGAGCATCCCCACATCCAGGGAAGCTCAGGAAAAATCCCAAATCACCCCCCCAGGAGCCAGGGAGATGTAGTGGTTACCGAGTGCACCGTCAGCACGCCTCGCTCCATGCTGAGCAGTGTGGTTTTTAAAGGGGTTTATGGTGTTATTAAATAACTCCCTCTTTGGTGCCAGCATCCTTCAGATGGTGAATTGCAGTGAACTCTGCAAAGCCCGGGGGTGTTCACGCAGTGCTGGGGGTGTCTCGCCTGGGTTTGGCCCCCACAGTCCTTTCAGCAGCGCTGTAACGCTGCCGGCGGCCTTTGGAAGAGGTTGCCGATGAAAGATCTGGAAAACTGAGCATGGTTAAGGCTGTTGGAGGAGATGAAGGGGGACAGGTTCCCGGTTAAACATCAGACATGAGAATGCCAAGGTCTTTCATCTGTCCTCAGCTCTGGTGCAGATGGCTTGGGTGACCTTGTGGATGCCATTGAATTGCTCCGTGCCTCTGTGAGAAGGCAGCAGCTACCCTTTGTACTTAGTGAAGGCAATTGTGAGGTAGAAGGCATTGATTTCAGCTGTTTGCCCACCACTTGGGATTATCTGTCTGAAAGGGGCGATTGTGTAGAATCATAGAATCATTTAGGTTGGAAGAGACCCTTGGGATCATCAAGTCCAACCATCAGCCCTACTCTACAAGTTCTCCCCTACACCAGATCCCTCAACACCACATCCAATCTACTCTGAAACACAGTCAGGGATGGGGACTCCACCCCCTCCCTGGGCAGCTGATTCCACTGACTGACCACTCTCTCTGGGAAAAACTTTTTCCTAATGTCAGGGCTAAACCTAAGACCTAAGGCCTAAACCTAGAAGACCTGACAGACTCCATGTTGCTCAGAAGTGGTTTGTGTGCTCCTCTGATGATGGTGTTTTCCTTAGAACGATAAAGGCCTCGATCTGGAGAGAAGTTTCAGCAGGTGCTTGGCTGTAAGTCTGTGGGAGTGTTCACGTGTCGGTGGCTGGTGCTTGGGACCCGTGAAAGTACGTCACTGTGAGGAACGACAGGGTCAGATCTCTCCTCTCCTCTCCTCCCACGGGCTTTCTCTTTCTCAGTTTTCATTCTTGCTGCCACTTGTACCCCATCACTAAGATTTTTCTTAGGAGTTTCAAAAAGGTTTTAGTCCCTCTTGACTTGCATGAGGTTTAGTGGAGACCCCGTGAGCCAAAGCCTATGCCTGTGACCCAGCGCTGTGGGATGCCCTCTTGGGCAGCCAGCATCCATCACATCCCACTCCTACCTGTGTATCCCAGGAGATGGCATCCTTCACATCCCGCTCCTGCCCATGTCACATGAGATGGCATCCTTCGTGTCTCTCTTCTGCCCACATCCCATGAGATGGCATCCTTCACATCCCACTTCTGCCCATGTCCCATGGGATGGCATTCTTCACACCTCTCTCCTGCCTGTGTACTATAAGATGGCATCCTTCACATCCCGCTCCTGCCTGTATCCCAGGAGATGGCACCCTTCACATCCCACTCCTGCCTGTATCCCAGGAGATGGCACCCTTCACATCCCACTCCTGCCCACAATTTATGAGATGGCATCCTTCACATCTCACTACTGCCCATATCCCATGAGATGGCATCCTTCACATCCCACTCCTGCCCGTATCCCATGAGATGGCATCCGTCACATCTCGCTCCTGCCTGTGTCCCATGAGACAGTAATTAAACTGGTTGAGTAACCCAGAGAGCGAGGCCTCTCTGTGTGACATCCACACTGGCAGGGCAGGTTGCTGCAGGAGAAGACAGCAGAGACAGTGGTGGTGGAGTGTGAGCAGATAGCACCCCATCTTTGGTCTGTGTGGTGAAAGGGAGGTGGCATCAGCTTTCCACCTCTGACAATCATGAATTTAAGGAGGTGAGAAGGTGGTTTCACAACTTCATTAGCTCTGTGTGGTTCTTATGGCCAGAAGGCTGAGTGGGAGTCCCATCTGGACAGTGTGAGCCACAGCTGGAGCCACACCTGGCCAGCAAGGCCTGATTTTCGTGGTGCTCAGTGCTGGTTTGGCAGCCTGGGCAAGCTGGGAGCTGCGGGGACGTCCCCACACCCCGCGTCTCCCGCAGCAGGCGAGGAGGAAGCCTCCTGACGTCACGCCAAGGGAGGCTGATCACCTTTAATGAAGGTGGCTGGAGAAAGGAAATTATTTTAGACCAAAGATTGCACTTTTATTTTTGGAACCCTGGCCGCTGCCGTGGCTGATACTCCAGCCAGCAATCACCAAGGACGTCCTGGAGCAGTGTGAGAGCCACACATCAGCGGCGGTTCCTTGCTGAGATCTCTGTGACATACACAGTGCAGCCTGCTTTTCTGCTGACCCCGATGCAGCCAGAGCTTCCTGATGGAGCGGGGTTGCATTTCCCTGCAAAATAAAAACTGCAGCAGCGACTGAATCTTGACGTTTCGGTTGTGAATAGGTGGCAGTAAGAAGTAATCGAGCAATTGCAGACCAGCAGCACGGGTTTAAGGGCATTGTTAGTTTATACCTTTTACCTGGTACCTATTTCCAGTCTGTGAAGGTACACTTTGGTACATTGCTGCATTGTGCCCTTCGCCGTGAAAGGGAAAACAGAATAATGGTGACATGGAAAATGTGAAAAAAAAATAGGCTTTCACAAATCCACACCTGAGTGTTCGCTTTGAACATCCTGGGTCTCCCTGACGAGGGGGGTTAAAACAAAGCAGAAAGGGAGCAGAGACTGCTGCTGACTTTTGACTTATTTAAATATGCAGAGAGCCTCCTCCATTTTAATCTTCCTTATGAAAAGATGGCTGTGTTACTCAAGCTGGCAGCCCCTCAGGAACCAGCATCATTCTTCTGTCGTGCGGTTCAGCTGAGCGAGGCTAATGTGGAGTGGGGACCCCCTTCAGCCAACTAGGCAACCAGGACGATTCATAATTCATAAGTGCTTCCAGCCCTCCGCCTGAATACGCTTGGATTAGTCCTCCTTTCTTCGTGCAATCCCTGATTTCGTTATTCTCTCCTGCGAGCAAATCCACCCACCCACGTTCAGCCCACTGCGAAGATGCTGTGCCAGGCTTGGCTTTGTCTGGGATTAGCGACTGATGGGCTTTTTGAGGGGGTTTCTCTGGCTTTGAGGAACGCTGATTTTTTTTATTGACCGCGGAAAGGGGGTGCCCGAGGAGCTCCCTCCTCCTCTCTCCTCTCCTCTCCTCTCCTCTCCTCTCCTCTCCTCTCTCCTCTCTCCCCGACCGGCGATTTCTCCGTCAGGATTTGCGGACGGTGGCGTGGAGCTTTCCCAAAATGCCTGAAGCAAACTATTTGTTATCTGTATCTTGGGGTTACATTAAGGTGGGTTTAAATCCTGAAGGCTTACGCACGCCTGTGTTCTTTGTGCTGTCTTGCTCTGGGTAAAACCTCTGTCAGGAGAATCATGCTTTTGCAATGGCTGTTTCTGTGCAGGGTGGTGTGTGTGTGTGTGCTGTGCGTGCGGCGGACGCGTGTGTGTCCATCTTTCTTCTCCTTTGGGAATTCACTGTTGCGGGATAAAATGATGCAGCGATGAAAATGTGTGCTTGGAAAATGAGGAGGGTCATACTGTGTGGGTCTGGGTGAGCAAATGCTGGAACCCTAACCTTTCACTGTAATGCTCCAAGCAGAGCTTTGGATTTATGCTGTCTTCCCCCTCTGCTCTCTTCTGAAGAAACGCAGTTCTCTTTTACTTGCATAATTCAAAATGGAGCAAACTTACAGGACTCGGAACAAAAGAAGGTTCTGGGATGCGGCATTTAAACCCAGCACAAGAATTTGATCCTTCAGAGAGCTTACCTGAAACGTTACCATCTCATTTGTTACAGAGAGAACCCTAATGTGCCTCCTTGGAGGAATTCCATTCTGTAGTTCATTGTACTGAAAAGAAAGATCTAGTCATGGGGATGCTGAGCAGCATCTAAATGAAACCATCTGTCACTGACTCTGTTCCAGATCTCTCCAGAAATTTGCTTTTAACGGCTCGTGTGTGGACTTGCTTGTGATAAAGCTGTCTAGATTTGGAGAGGCGCTGAGAACAAAAAAATGCCATCTTTGTGTTTGTGCTCTTCCCCTCCCAGTTCAAGAGGATGCTGAACCGGGAGCTGACACACCTCTCCGAGATGAGCCGCTCCGGCAACCAGGTGTCCGAGTACATTTCCAACACTTTCCTGGGTAAGGCATCGCACCCCGAGCTCTCGGGTGACTCAAAGATAATGATTAATGGCAACCTAATACCCACCAGTCACTCCTTGCCCCCAGTTCCCCTTTGGGGCAGGGCATTGTTTATATCTTTGGATTTTTCGCTTCTGAAAAGGAGACGGGGAGGAAAAACATAACCCGGTGTTTGAGCAAGTCTCTCCACTAAAGGGTTCCCTCTGCAAATCAAGAAAGATTTCCCTGCTCAGGTGGAATTTGGCTACTGGTGGCTGCGTTTTGCAGTTTGTTTGATTTTGGGGGTTGACCTTAGGGAAAGGACAAAGTCACCCAAGCCCAACCGCATCCTCCCATCTTTGCAACGACTGCCTCGTACAGCTGCATCTTCCCCCTCCAGAGGCAGGGCTCAGACAAGCAGGTTCAGCCCAGACTTCTTACATATTACATATTTTATATATATTATATATCTACCTATCTCCTTTTGCACTACGAGTCAGAATAAAGAGTCAAGAGAATATTTTCCCTGTCATTAGTTCTGTTGGAGCTCACAGAGCTTCTGGTGTCAATTAACCCTCTGTGTTTACATAATGTACTTGTTAGGAAAAATACAATTTTCAGTCTTTTCAAGCAGCTTTTGAATTTGTGACCATTTGCATGTTAAAATACAGCTCGGCACAGGGCCCACATGTACCTATCCCTGGAGGCCAACAGCTTGAAGCGCTGCCTGTATGTGGGGTGCCGAGCTCGTGGGGGACTCGTGCCCTGCGGTTAAGATGGCTCAGAACACGTTCACTCTATGACACACCATTATTCCCATTAAGGGATTTTTAAAGTGATTTCAATAGCCAGTTGCCACTGGAACTGCTGCCTGCATTGAGGGCACGTTGCGTCGTCGATAATCCAGAGGAGTCCGGATGGAGGCTGCTTTGTGGGGAATCCGCTGGCCCTGTCGCATCACTGGGCTCTTCATCGTGACATCCAGAACATGAATTAACAGAGGGAGGGGAAGCAAGACTTGCAGCTGCCAGCCAGCAGCCACTTCTGTGGCTGGAGAGCCCGGGGCGTACACAGCGTGCCGGGGAGCGTGACCAGCGTGGCATTTTCGGGGAGCTTGTTGTTCATCAGCTCTTGCCCCGTGGGCATCTGGAGCGGGATGCGCAGCAGAAATGCCCAGTGTGGCTCGATGCCCTGGGCCTGATAAACCACTTTGACTCAGTGGGGGCTAATTAGCCCAGGCTGTATTACTCCCAGTACTCAGGCTGGGTCGGGGAACTGCATCCCCCTTTGCAGGTCTCACCAATGGTCTCGTTCATTCCTCTTCTCCTGCTTCTCACATCCTCTCTAGCGGTGACATCCTCGCCGGTTTGTGGCAGCAGGAGGGCTGCTCAGCCACTTAGGGATGTCTGCACAGGAGTGGTGCAGGCTCTCCAGATTGGGCCAGATTGAGCAGCTTGATTGCTCATCTTCTAAAGAAATGAGTAAAGCTTTTAAAGGGAGCTCGAAGGGTTTGTTTTTTTTTTAAGGAAGTCACGCTGCCCCGTTTTGATGAATTACTTTTTTCTCCTCCAAAATTTGGTTCAAAATTAAGAGAACACACAACATGACAGGGGGCTACAACTGAGGGTCTTGAACATAAAGAAATAATATGTGGGTGGGACATTCCTTTGCACCCAAACAGTGTTTGTTAGATGGGGATAACTTATGAATATTCAAAGCAGATCGCATGACTTCAGTCAGTCTCTTGAGTTTTTGAATGAGCTGAGGAAGCACCAAGAGGCGATGTCCTCTGCAGAGGGGCCGGTCCTGTAGTCACTATTTGGTCAGTGAGAGCGAGGACACCGCCTTCAGATCCATAAAAGATGGAACCCAGTGGTTTTCTTGCTGGCCCCATCACAAAGATGGGGAGAATCATGATGGCATTTCCTAAGGGGCGAGGGGTGTTGCTGCTGCCACCACCGTGGGGTCATGATTTAACAAATTAGAGATTCCTGTTCAAGAGTGTCCATTTTACGCCTCCTTAGCGTTAGTCATTGCTAAGGAGATTACATAGAGGAAAGTCCTTCTGTTGTTCAGCAAAAACTCACCAGGGAAACACCCATTGATGTCAGCTCGACTGTTGCTGTGAATAATGGCTTCCTTCTTAATTGTGGTGTTGCAGACACACTGGTAGCTCTTACTTCGGAGGTTTTTAATTAAGCCAAGGCAAAAGGAACTAATGCCAAGATGCCTGGTCCCTCCAGAGATGCAAAGGCACAAAGAGGTTATAGTGGCCTTTTCTAAAAGTTCATGAGAAAAATGGTTAGTGTGAAAGTCGTGAGCCATTGTATCTCCATCTTAGTGCAGCAAATAAATCGTGTGTAAAGGCAGTCAGTTGTTTATATGGATAGATTCCTTTATGAAACACGTCCCCACGAGGTGCCTACGTAAAGCACACTAATATTGCAGCTACCTCTGAGCATGGCAGAAGAAATACGGCCTGTGTGTTGTATGTACTTATACAGGACAAACCTTTAGTAAATCAGTGACACCCATTTGTTGGTGTTTTCAGAGCAGGGGGTCTGGAGGTGGGTTTGGCCCTGATGGTGATCAAGAAGAAACACAAGGCTTTGAGCTGCTGTGCAGAAGCATTTAGGTAGCAAAGCTAATGAAGGCTGATTTTGGGGAGAGCGATGGGCTGCTTGTGCTGCAAATGTTGCTGACTGGCTTCTGCTTTGTTTGTTCCAGACAAGCAGAACGACGTGGAGATTCCTTCTCCCACCCAGAAGGACAGAGAGAAGAAGAAAAAACAGCAGCTGATGACGCAGATCAGCGGAGTGAAGAAATTAATGCATAGTTCAAGCTTAAATAACACCAGCATTTCACGATTTGGTGTGAAAACAGAAAAGGAAGACCACCTGGCCAAGGTATGAGAGATTCTTGCACTTCTGGCAGAATTTGTGTTGTCTGGAGTAATGGATAGACTGCCCCTAACTTGTAAAATTGGAAATGGTAGCCCTGAAGCAATGTGGCCATACAAATCATAGAATCATAGAATCATTCAGGTTGGAAGAGACCCTTGGGATCATCGAGTCCAACCATCAGCCCTACTCTACAAGGTCTCCCCTACACCAGATCCCTCAACACCACATCCAATCTACTCTGAAACACAGTCAGGGATGGGGACTCCACCCCCTCCCTGGGCAGCTGATTCCACTGACTGACCACTCTCTCTGGGAAAAACTTTTTCCTCATGGCCAGCCTAACCCTCCCCTGCTGCAGCTTGCAGCCATTCCCTCTCCTTCTATCGCTCATTGCCCGTGAGAAGAGACCAGCACCAACCTCTCTGCAATGCCCTTTCAAGCAGTTGTAGAGAGGGATGAGGTCTCCCCTCAGCCTCCTCTTCCTCCAACTAAACAATCCCAACTCCCTCAATTGATCCTCATCAGCCTTATTCTCCAGGCCTCTCACCAGCTTCGTTGCCCTCCTCTG
>VZTM01004927.1:136940-148800 GCA_013400555.1 Jacana jacana | reverse complement strand
ATCCCAGCGCAGGTGTGGGCTGGTTTGCCCTCTCATTGTTTTTTTGGGGGGTTTTGGTTTGGTTTGGGGATTTTTTTCCCCCTCTTTTCCTCCAGGGATAAGCCTTTACCCGTCCCCCCCCCATCCAAAGCACCCACCACCCCCTCACCCCAGCACCCCGGGGTGGTGGTGGTGGCGGTGTTGTGGTTTCCTTCGGCATCAGAAGCGCGTCTGCGTGCTTCCTCCTCGCTCGATACCCGCCCAGATGGAGGGGGGTGATGGTCCCTCCCCGGTGGGTGCAGCCCTGCAACCCCCTTACCCCCCCCCAGCCCACCCTGGGCAGATGCTGGCTGCACCCCCAGGGGCTGCTCGGGTGTTGGGGAGGGGAAAAGGGGGTGAGAAATGAATCCTGCAGCACAAGAGGGTGCAGAAAATGTGGGATCCAGGGATCAGGGGGGGTCTGCAGGTCCCAGGTCTGCTACTGGAGCAACCAGCTGTGCAGCCAGCTGTGCAACCAGGGGATGCAGTTGGGCTGCTGGGGTTTGCAGTGCATGTTTGCTGGGGCTGGGTTCCGGAGGAGACAGGGCTGGGACACGTGTGGGGTCGATGGTGCGGGACCCCAGCCCAGCTGCGGCGCCCTGGGACCTCCACCCTTGGGGCCACAGGGCGAGGGGGAGCACACGCTGTCCCCTCCCCTGCTGCCAGCGCCAGTGATGGATGTCACCAAAAGTCACCCAGCCTTCAGCGCTGCTGTCCTCGAGGACATAGTTTCCCGCTGAGGCCACAGAGCTGCGGTTTCAGGGGGGATTTCCACCGTGGGCATCCATCCTAGGGATGAGCTGCTCTTCACCGGGAGCGGAGCCGGCCCTTCCCGGCAGCGCGGGGACGAGGGTCCCCACCGAGCCCCCGCTGCTGCCAGGAAACTTCTGACCCCGAGGTCGGCGTTGTTAATAGAAACCATGATGCAGAGAAATCAAACCATAAACCAGCTCCCTTGCTTTTTCCCATGGCGCACAGGCGCCGTGCCTGCTCTCCTGGGCGTGGGGACGCTTTTCCATGGTCATTTTTCCTCCCCCTAATCCATAGGAGTTTGTGATCCATGGCACGGCATGGCCAGCAGCAGTCCCTGCCGTGGCCTGAGCCACCCATGGTGTTCCCCACCAGGGAAGAGCGTTGAAGAAACCTTGGGTTTCTTCCAAGGAAGTGCTTCAAGAGCAGGGATTCCTCATCTGAGTAATGACACATGGCAGCAGCTTTGTGCTGAGCCATTGGGCTGGCATTTGGGGGGGTGGAAGGACGATCCCAAAGGGTGGTGCTCAATGGAGTTCAATCCAGCTGGCGGCCGGTCACAAGTAGTTCCTCAGGGCTCAGTGCTGGGGCCTTTCCTGTTTAATCTCTTCATTGATGATGTCAATAGGGACATAGAAAACACTGTCAGTGAGTTTGCAGATGACACCAAGTTGGGTGGGAGTGTTGATCTGCTTGAGGTCAGGGAAGCTCTACAGAGGGACTGGGATAGACTGGATGGATGGGCCAATGTTAATGGCATGGGCTTCAACGAGGCCAAGTGCCAGGTCCTGCACATGGGCCACCCCAACCCCCTGGATGGCTACAGGCTTGGGGCAGTGTGGCTGGAGCTGCCTGGCAGAAAAGGACTGGGGGTGCTGGGTGACAAGGGGCTGAGCATGAGCCAGCAGTGTGCCCAGGTGGCCAAGAAGGCCAAGGGCATCCTGGCTTGCATAAAGAATAGTGAGACCAGCAGCAGTAGGGAGTTGATTGTCCCCCTGTGCTCAGCACTGGGGAGGCCACCCCTTGAGTCCTGTGTCCAGTTCTGGGCACCTCAGCACAAGAGAGATCTGGAGGGGCTGGAGCGAGTGCAGAGGAGGGACACGAAACTGATGAAGGGCCTGGAGAATAAGGCTTATGAGGATCGATTGAGGGAGTTGGGGTTGTTTAGTTTGAGGAAGAGGAGGCTGAGGGGAGACCTCATCCCTCTCTCCAACTGCTTGAAAGGGCATTGCAGAGAGGTTGGTGCTGGTCTCTTCTCACGGGCAATGAGCGATAGAAGGAGAGGGAATGGCTGCAAGCTGCAGCAGGGGAGGGTTAGGCTGGACATGAGGAAAAAGTTTTTCCCAGAGAGAGTGGTCAGTCAGTGGAATCAGCTGCCCAGGGAGGGGGTGGAGTCCCCATCCCTGACTGTGTTTCAGAGTAGATTGGATGTGGTGTTGAGGGATCTGGTGTAGGGGAGAACTTGTAGAGTAGGGCTGATGGTTGGACTTGATGATCCCAGGGGTCTCTGCCAACCTAAATGATTCTATGATTCTATGACCCATGCCCCTCACCAGCAGGCCTGGCTGGGGACAAGGACACATGTCCTACCAGATGCCAAACCTCAGGGTGGCTGAAACCACAGAAATCACTTCCGCTTTTGTCCTATGTAGCACAAACACCTGCAGAAACGTGCTTTTATTGCAAGGGGTGCTGGGTGCCTGGGAGCTTCTGCCAGAAGAGCTTTTTCTAGACAAGAAGATTTGGGCAGAGCTGGGTCAGAGGTCACCTCATCAAAGTCCTACAGATTAAAAAAAAAATTAAAAAAAAGGAAAGAGCTGAAAAGGCGAAGCGCTGACAGTTTTGCAGTCAAAAACAGGAAGGAGCTGGGGGCTGGGGCACAAAAGGGCAGATTTTATCTGAGCCTGCGGTGCTGGAACGGAGCCCGAGGGCTCACAGCACCGGTGGCCTCTGGTGTGAATGGGAGGGGAGTCTCCCAGTGCAGCAGCCGGGACTCTGGCTGGGATCCCAGTGCTGGCTGGGAAGGACAGGGCAGGTTGTGGCCCAGCTGATGTCATTTAAGATGTGTTTAGGTGTTTTAACTTGTCCAAATGCCCCTTTTCAGGTGACACAAGGAGCCTGTTCCCAAGGTCTCCCTGTCCTCCTCCCTGTCCTGCCCAATCCCTGAGGGTTCCCTGTCCCCGAGGGCTCCTGTCCCTGAGGGCAACCCCATCCTTGCTCCCGCTGTGCTATTTCTGGTCTATTGGATAGGGGGGGTTGCCATCCAGTCAGATGCCATCACCACTACTGTCATTGCAGCGCTGTGGGAGGTTGGGGACAGCAAAGCTCTGGTCCACATGGAGCTGTGCCCCTGTTGTGGGGGCAGGAGGGACTCTGCAGCCCCTTAGTGAAGGGCTGACCCACAGGGGACAGCGGGGACATCCTCATCCCCACGGCAGCGCCACACATTGCAGGAGAGATTTCCCTGCAGGAGGGGGCTGTTACTGGGGGCGGGTCCTGCTGTGGGTCCAACAGCTCCATCCTGCCTGCACATCTGCACAGCTCCAATCCTGCCCAAACACAGCTGCCTGCACAGCTCCATCCTGCCTGCACATCTGCACAGCTCCTGCCTGCCTGCACACAGCTGCCTGCACAGCTCAATCCTGCCTGCACATCTGCACAGCTCCAATCCTGCCCAAACACAGCTGCCTGCACAGCTGCACAACTCCAATGCTCTCTGCACAGCCCCATCCTGTCTGCACATCTGTACAGCCCCATCTGCCTGCACAGCTGCAGAGCTCCATCTTGCCTGCACACAGCTGCAAGCAAATCTCCCACCCGGCCTGCAANGCCTGCACAGCTCCATCCTGCACAGCTCCAGTGCTGCCTGCACAGTTGCACAGCCCCATTCTGTCTGCACAGCTGCAGAGCTCCATCTTGCCTGCACACAGCTGCCTGCACAGCTGCACATCTTCCATCCTGTCTGCACAGCTGCACAGCTCCAATGCTGCCTGCACAGCCCCTGCCTGCCTGCACACAGCTGCCTGCACAGCTCCAGTGCTGCCTGCACAGCTGCACAGCCCCATCATGCCTGCACATCTGTACAGCCTCATTCTGTCTGCACAGCTGCGCAGCCCCATCCTGCCTGCACACAGCTGTCTGCACAGCTGCACAGCTCCAAAGCTGCCTGCACAGCTGCACAGCCCTATCCTGTCTGCACAGCTGCGCAGCCCCATCCTGCCTGCACACAGATGCCTGCACAGCTGCAGAGCCTCCATCCTGCCGGCACACAGCTGCCTGCGCAGCTGCACAGCTCCATCTGCCGAGGCCCCAGACCACTGCACCGCGCCGCGGGACGCTGCGCAGCCGGGCTGCGCACTGCGGGGATGTCCCCTGCAGGGGACACCGCTGGGACACGCACAGCAGGGACACGGCCTGCGAGGGGCACACACAGTCGGGGTCCAGCACAGCTGGAGCCAGGCACAGCTGGAGAGCCAGGTAGTTGAGGCTGTTCATGGCGAGGTCCCAAACAACTGGAGATATCCAGCTGTGGTCTCACATGTGGTCATGCACAGCTGAGGGGCCTATGGTTGGGGTGCTCACACAGCTGGAGCCCTGCACAGATGGAGTGCGTGCACAGCTGGTGCTTGTCCACAGCTGGATACTCACATAGCCAGAACCGTGCACAGCTGGATAGCTGGGCAGCTGGAGCCATGCACAGCTGGAACCCCACACTGGAGGCAGAGGCTCCAGGCCTGCTTTGGGATGCTCACTGCTGGGGATCTCTCTGCCTTTTCTGCCAGGGTGCACAGATGTTCCTGGCACAAACCCCTGCCCTCTCCCCACTCTGACCCACTCCAGCCCCACTCCCTCCTGCCCCAGCTTCATTCTCTCCTGCTCCAGCACCTCTCCAGCACCACCCCCTCCTGCCCCAGCATCGTTCTCTCCTGCCCCAGCATCACTCCCTCCTGCTCTGCAGCAGCTCAGGGTTTCACATTCTCTGTGATGATGTGTGAGCGTAGCTGGTGGGGTCCAAACCCCACCCCTGCCTGACCCATGGCCCAGCCACAGCCCAGCTTCTTTGTCTCCTACCTTCTCGTCCTCCCATCTAAAACACTGCTTTCACACACACACACACACACACACTTTTCTTTTTTTTTTTTAATATAATCTCACAATATGGGTCTTGCAGAAAATTCATTTATCTACAAGGAAGGGATGAATGTTTATTCCCTGGCAACACGGGCCATGTGGCTGGAGGACGCAGCCACCTGAAGGGCATTTATGGGTATTCTGTTGTCCCTCATCCTGTGGCTCCCCTCCCTCATCCAGAGTCCCTCCCCAGCTTTCCTGGAGCCCCTGGAGGGACTGGAAGGGGCTGGAAGGTCTCCCTGGAGCCTTCTCTTCTTCAGGCTGACCCCCCCGCCCCCACTCCCTCAGCCTGTCCTCCCAGCAGAGGGGCTCCAGCCCTCCCAGCATCTCCGTGGCCTCCTCTGGCTCCACTCTAACAGCTCCATGTCCTTCTCCTGTGCTGAAAACTCCAGAGCTGGAGGTAGGAAGAGTTTGCAGTAGGACAGTGGTAAGAATATTTGCAGTGTTAAAACAGTGTATTTTTCCCTATAATTTCAATCTCAGCTGAGCCATTTGGGGTTAAACCTCCCCCCCTCCGCCCCCCCTCAAAAACAAAGCAGGTAGCTGTCAGAAGGTGGCAGTGTGGCTGGGTGGTGTCCAGAGCAGGATGAGGTCCCCAAGGGTCCCCAGTGCCAGACGTCCCCCACGCATCAAACAGAGCTCCCCCCCCCGCCCCGGGTTCTGCCAGAGCCGTGCTGGTTGTGCCAGTTCAGCTCCCAGGAAAAGAAAAAACCCAAACCAACCCCTTTTGAAGCATTGTTGGATTCAGATCAGTGCAAAAATTCCCAGTTTATCTCCCAATGGACCTTCCCATCCCGGAACTGGGGGGGGTTCCTGGGACTGTGCTCACCTATACAGAGAATCCCCCCCGAGAGGCAGCGCTGGAGGAGAAACCCTGTGCCAGACCCCCCACCTTTGGCTTGGTTTATTTTCACTTCAGTTATCACAGGCAATCCCACCCTTGGTATTGGGATTAGGGGGGGGTTGGGGTGTTGTTCTGGGGGGGGTTCATTACTCTTGTTAATTGATAGTCTAATGAAGCTGGTGCTTGAACTAGCGGGGAGAGGGGAGCAGTGGAGGAGCTGGGAGCCAGCTTCCATTTGGGCTGGTGTCTGACGAGGGAGCGGTGTCCAAATGTGTGAGGTTTCTTTGAAACACCCACAGCTGACACCGCTCCTTCCCGGTTTATTTGACATTTCAAAGCTGATGCCCGCTCTGCCCCCCCCCCTTCCTGCTCAAGCCCCCCTTTCCACCCTCAGTGTGCAGTGTTTCCAGTGAAATGAATGTCTCTGTGGATAGAACTGGATGAAATGGTATTTTTTGGGGGGGGAGGCTCTCCTGTGTGTAGGTGCCCAGGGGCCAGATCCTGCCTGGGTTTCCTGGAGGGGGGGGGGCTCATCCCCACTCCCTGTCTCCGATGGGGATGCTGCTGCCCTGTGTTGTGGGGCGAGGAGGTGCCCAGGTTAGGTGGGGGGGCAGCATCCCCATCCTGGCAGCGTGTCCGAGGCTGAAAGCACAGAGGTGAAATTCCATCAGACCCCATCAAAATGGGTTTAATAGTCTCTGGGGACAGGGGTGAGGTGTGAAGGGGGGGGTGGTGGGTGGCTCTCGCTCCAAACCCCCCCTGGGGACTTTGTCAGTGGCCCTGAGCGCCTTCTTTCAAGCTCATAAAGTAATTAACAATATTCCCTCTACTGTCTCTTTTCTGACCAGTTGAGCGATTTGTCCCTTTCAGGCCACGAAACGGTGAGAGCCTGAGGCAGGGGAGGGGCTGCAGAGGGGCAGGATCCCCCGGACGGAGGGCAGGGATCCCCCGAACAGAGGGCAGGGCTGGAACAACCCCCCCCCGTCAACCCTCAGCTGTGCCTGGGCTCCGCCGGGCGTGGTGCTGGGGCAGGTGATTAACCTGATTAGCCCCTGATTAGCAGGGGTGTGGGTGGGGGCCGGGAGGAGCTCCTGGTGAAGGGGCATCTGCTGAGAAGAGGAGGAGGAGGAGGAAGAGGAGGAAGGTGAGCGCAGAGGATGTCCGTCCCGGCTGGGCAGAGGTGGGTTTCGGTCGCTGCTCCGCTCAGCGGCGCCGGAAAAAATGTGAATTTTGGGGCTTGGCACCACTTTGCGGAGCGATTTGCAGTGATTTGAAGCAGGAATCCCAGCGCTGGGCGTGCCGGGGGGGGGGAGAGGGGGGGTTCCCGTTCTGCTTTTACACCCCAGGGCGTAGCCTAATTACCTCCGTTTACACGACACCTATTAAATAAGGCAGAGCTGGCTCCGGCAGCCTTAAACCGCTCCTCGAGTGTGCGCTTTGTGCCTCTGCTCCTTTGGCACCTTTGGCTGTTGCAGGGGGGGTCCCGCTCGGCAAAAATGTGAGGTTTTGGGGGGGCACCAGGGGTTGCCAGCTCTGGGCCGTGGGTACCTGTTGCCCCCCGTCTCCTGGTGGGTGATGGAAGTGATGCCACGTTTAGGGTTTGAGGGGAACCGCTGCCCCTTCCCAACCCTGTCGTGACTGGGGAGGGGGGTTTGCCCTCCCCGAGGATGGTTTGGGGTCCGGTGGGGTGCTGCTGTGCCCCTTCCCAGCCTGGACTGGGGGCTTTTGGGGGCTCTTGGCAGGGTGAAGAGAAAATACTCTAGGTATTTGCTATATTTTCTGGTTGCCTTTATGGCAGGGTGCTCTTGGGGGCTGGCTGTGGCTGTATGTGTGTCCCCCTCCCAGGGCTGTTCCCTGTGTGCTGGGGGGGGGGTGTCAGCATGTGCCTGTGCTCCTGTTGCTTTCCTGGGAAGCTTCCTCTGTGCTGAAGTCTTCCTCTTCTCCGCATCCAGGGGAGACCCTAATGCGTTGAGCCTCCCTGTAAATGCAGGAGTGGTGGGTTTTCTCCAGATTTAGGATAGCAGACACCCCCTCCGGCTCTCCTCCCTCACCAAGTGTGTGTCCCATGGGTGAGGGCTTGCTTCTGGGGTCCCACCTCACTCCCACGTCCCTCATTGTCTCTCCTCGGAGCGGCTCAGTGAGATGGAAAGGGCCCAGTGGCTCTTTGTGCCTGGGAAAACTGGGGAGGGATGAATAGAGTGGGGGAAAAAAAAACACAAACAAAACCCAAAAAACTAATAGAGCAGAAGGTAACGGGCTTTATTGTGGAGCCAAGAGCAGCCGTGTCCTCAAAGGGGCCCTGTGCCCAGGGATGCGGGCACTGCTCCTCCTGCCAGCCCAGGGTGGCCTGTGGTCCTCGGAGCTCCCACTGGGGTGACAAGATGGGACAAGCTGGGGCCCAGCAGCTGGCAGGGCTTGTTGTCATGAGCTCCACGGGGTGGTCCACTCCTACCCCATCTGAGGGGGACTGTGGATGCACGTGGAATGTTCTGGTTGAGCCCAGCAACATCTCAGGGCACGGCATTTCTTGGTTTGGCTCTCGCTGCTGGAGAGTTCAGGGTTGGAGCATCTCCCTAATGGGGAAAGGCTGAGAGAGCTGGTGCTCTTTAGCCTGGAGAAGAGAAGGCTGAGGGGGGAGACCTTATCTAGGGTGGCTTGAAGGAGGATGGAGCTGGACTCTTCTCAGAGGTTCCCAGTGACAGGATGAGGGGCAACAGGCACAAGCTGGAACATAGGAAGCTCCATTGGAATATGAGGAGAAACTTGTTTGGGGTGAGGGTGTCAGAGCCCTGGCGGAGGCTGCCCAGGGAGGGTGTGGAGTCCCCTTCTCTGGAGACCTTCAAGCCCTGCCTGGATGCCCTCCTGAGTGATGTGCTCTGGGCAGCCCTGCTTTAGCAGGGGAGTTGGGCTGGAGGGGCTCTAGAGGTTTCTTCCAACTCTGGCAATTCCCTGATCCGTTTGGCAGCTCTACTCCCAAGGAGGTTGTTGGGTGCTTGAGACCCAGCTGATGGGGCTGATCCACCTCCACACCCCTCCTGGGCTCACTGGAGATGGGCGAGATGCTCCTGGTAGGGACCGGAGTCTCCCAGCCTCCTCCCCCTGGCAGGGAGAAGCCTTTTAAATAAGGAATCTAGTAAAAAACAATAAAAATTTTTAAAAATCCCACTTTATTAGAGCCTGAAGAGCAGCCCGTGCAGGGGGTTGTGTTTGTCCTCAGCTGTTCTACAGCAAAGCCCAAACATCCACCTTCTCCCACATCCCAGGATTTGCCACCTCCAGCCACACGTGCCCACCTGCTGGAATGGAGGAAACTGATTTTACAGGGGGGGGAAAACTGGTAGAACTGGGTGTGAAAGTCTATTTTTGGGGAAGGGGAGAAATCCCCAGAGGTGGGTGACGGTGGGAGCTGCTGGAAGGGGGTGACTTCCCTCGTCCACCGCGCCCCCACCTGGGACGGATAAAGGGGCCGGGGTTATTTTTAGCGCCGGTTTAATTACGGTTTAGCGAAAGGGTTGTGGAGCCGCGGCCGCGGAGATGTAAACAATCCCCCGGCTGCCCCTTAATGCCCGGGGAGGGGGGGGGGAGGATTTGCCGGGGCCAGATCCTGCGCGGGGCTGAGGATGGGGGGATTGGGGCTTTATTTAGCAAATCCCCCGCCGCGCTGCGCCCCGAGCTCCTCGCCCACCCCCGGGCCACCGTGTCCCCAAGGCGGCCAGGGGACAGGCCGGGCTCCTCCGCTCCCGCGGCGCCTGTCACATGTACTTAAAGCATGACTCCGCTGGGATGTGAGTAATGCGCTCCGGTGACTCATTTGCTGCCTTTTTGCGCCTTTTATTTATTTTTTTTAATAGATCTTTAAAGCCGTTGACTTCGCCCCTCGGTGTTTACTTGCCCCCTCCTCCAGGAGCGGGGCTGAGATTTCCAGCCCCTTTGCTGGGAAATGCCTGCTTGTCAACTGGTGTGGTTGGAAATCGCTTGGAAAGCCATAAATGCAGATTTTTATTTTTATTTTTTGCTTTTACCTTGAAGTGAGAGGGGTTCCCCCACATGCTGCCCTCCCCGGGGAGACGGGTGTGCTCCAGCAACCACCTGGTTCTCCCTGGGAACAGCCCGTGCAGGGAGCAGGTTCTTTGTCTCACAGAATCCCAGAATGGTCTGGAGTTGGAAGGGACCTCTGGAGATCATCCAGTCCAGGCCCCTGCCCACAGCAGGTCCCACAGGAACGTGTCCAGGCGGGGTTTGAATGTCTCCAGAGATGGAGACTCCACCAGGAGCCTCTGCCAGGGCTCTGCCACCCTCACAGGGAAGAAGTTCCTCCTCATGTTGAGATGGAGCTTCTTCTGTTCCAGTTTGTGCCCGTTCCCTCTTGTCCTGTCACTGGGCACCACTGGAAAAAGCCTGGCCCCATCCTCCTGACACCCACCCTTGAAGTATTTATGGGTGTTGATCAGATCCCCCCTCAGCCTTCCCTTCTCCAGACTAAACAGCCCCAAGTCCCTCAGCCTTTCCTCAGCACAGAGATGCTCCAGGACCCTCATCATCTTTGTGTTCCTCTGCTGTCCCCTCTCCAGCAGTTCCCTGTCCTTTTTTGAACTGGGAAGTCTCATTAGCACAGGGTTAATTTTGCCCTCAGGAAGATGAGCTTGGGTTGATGAAATTATTCCACATGGCAGGAACAATTTCATAAGGTGGAGTTGTCCTACAGAGCCCTCCAAAGCTGGGGCTGGGTGGGCTGGGGGTAGCAACCACCCCCAAGTTTCCCGCCTGTGCTGATGGTGGAGGCCTCTGTAACTCCCTGCTGAAATGGAGGAATATGGGGAATATCAATTATTTCCCTGTTGCCCAGGTTGGGAGGGGGCTTCCAGGAGAAGTTACATCTCTCCTTGCTGTTTGAAGGAGTATAAACCCTGCTGAGGAGCATCAGGAGGGCGGTGGGAGATGAGTTGCCAGGTCTGTCCTGGCTGGAAGCAGAGCTTTTGGAATGACCAAAAGACCAAACCAAAGCCTGTTATTTAGTGGAAAAACCATTTTGCTGTGGGCAAGAGGGTGCCCATCACCTGGGCATCCAGCCACGTGTGGCAGCCCTGTCCCTCGGGATGTTTTGGGGCAGGTCTGGGAGCGGGGACGGAGGGAGGGACAGAGGAGCGATGTTGGGCACTCGCTCCCAGGAGCTCACACTGGGATTACAGGCGGATTTCCCGGAGGCACCGGGCACCCTTCCCCTTCCCCGTGGCCCTGCTGAAAGTGCAGGTGGCAGCAGCTCCTCCTGGGGATTAAACAAACCATCTGCCAAATAATCCCATCCCGGTGTGCAGTGGCATTTCTCACCAGCCGGGGTCGGGGACAGACGCTTTGGGGCTGGGGACATTCAGTGATGGAGACTGTTGTGGTGTGGAAGCTCGTGTCCCCACTGGTGTGGCCAAACTGGCAGAGAGGATTTGGGTGTTGCATGTTTTATTTTTATTTTTTTTTGTATGGAAAAAAAAGTGGATGGGATTATTTTTTTTTTAATGGGGGAAAATGGCATTGGATTGTTTCTTTTAAATGGGGAAAAAAGGGCATTGGATTGTTTGTTTTAAAAGGGGAAATACAACATGGGATTTTTTTAATGGGAAGAATGATATGGGATTATTTTAAACAAGGAAAAATGACATGGGATTATTTTTTAATGGGGAAAAGGGGATGGGATTATTTTTTTTTTGTGTGTAAAGAGATTAGGGATTAATTTTTTTTAAATTTAATTGAGAAATGGGATGGGATATTTATTTTTTTTAATGGCATCAGATTATTATTTCTTTTTTAAATGGGGGAAAGGGGATGGGATTGTTTTATTTCTTTTTTAAATAGGAGAGAAGGGGGTGGGATTATTATTAAATGGGGAAAGGGGGTGAGATTATTATTATTATTATTATTATTATTATTATTATTATTATTATTTATTATTATTATTATTTCTTCTTTTTTTAAATGGGGGGAAAAACCTGATGCAGGCATTGCTCTCCCCACCTGTGAGCATGGCGACGGGCCGAGAAGTGCGTGTGGCCGGCTGGGACAGTCCCGGGGGTGGCGGTACCTCACTCCCTCCCTCCCCCCGGGCCTGGGGTTGTCCCCAACCCC
>VZTM01004927.1:67316-135851 GCA_013400555.1 Jacana jacana | reverse complement strand
AGGAGCTGGTAACCAGCTTCTCCTGTATTTTCTTTATCTTTTTTTTTTATATATATATATTTTATTTTATTTTATTATTTTCCCCAGGCTCCTTGGAAATTGAGGAATGCAAGTCTGCCACCATGATGGAAGGTAGGTGATGATCCGAGCGTGTCTTTTCGGGATGGCTGGAGTTTGAGGAGGAGGAGGATGCTCCGAAGCCGTGTGTGTGAAGCCTTCTCCTTTTTTAAAAAATTAATAACCATAATAAATAAAATCCTCCCTTCTCCCCTAATCCCAGTCGAGCCCAAGCATCCTGCCTGCTGCCAGCGAGCTGGTGGATGGTGATATAATATCCAGCCCAGTGGATTCTGTGCAATTCCATCCTCAGCCCTGTGCGGGCAGCCTGGGGATGGGGGGGGATGCAAACGCCTGGTCTCACCCCCCCCACTAGCCCTGGCTGGCGAGGAGGGAGCCCGGGCAAGGAGAAGGGAGCCCGGGCAAGGAGAAGGGAGCCCATGCCAGGCTGTGTTGGGTCAGCATGAAGGTCCTTTGAGGGTTGGTTTCTGCTCTGGTTGGAAAGCCGCTCTCCCAGCCCGCACGGGGGACGAGCTGGAGCCTTCTCTGTGCCCGCAGAGCGGGGGCTGCGAAGCCTGGCCGTGACAGATGGGATTCTGTGGGTCCCCGGCGTAGCTGTGGGGATGAGCATCTTCTCAGTGGGAAACGAGGGGATTTGAATTGAAGGTAATTTATTTTATGGGGTTTTTTTATCCCCCTCTATGTAGGGCCACTGGTTTGAAGGTGCAGGCTCCGGGGAGGAGGGAGGGAGGGCGGGGGGTTGGATTTTGGATGGAGGCTTGCCGGAATAAAAAAGGAAATGAGAAGGAAATATGGGCTCCAGGCAGAAGCTCCTTCAGGCAGCGTTGTGAGACTGTGTCTGATGGTGTGTGGGAAAAGCCCCTGGGCATTTCTCAAAGAGATTTTAACCCATGTCGTTTGTCTCGGCCGTATGTAAAACGCCCGCTTTTTTAATATATTTATGTATTTTTAAATATCTTCTGGAGCAATATGCAGGGAAAGGGAGACTTTTAATTTCATATTTTTATTTTTTTTTTACTTCAGGGCCAACAAGATTAAAATATTCCGTGTGTTTTTCTGTTTGTTTCTTTTTTCCTGGCCCTTTGGTTGAGGCAGAGCTGCATCCGACGCCGGGCTCGCGGCGCTGCCGGCATGCAAACCAGGCAGCTCCCCGGCCTTCCCGAGATGACAGGCAGAAATTGGGCTGCCTCTCCGTGTCCCCCCCCGTAAATCCAGGTCCGCTGCCCCGGGCAGATTAACCTGGCCAAGCGTTGGGCTCCCTGGGAGACCCAGACGCCTCGCGTTGACTTAAAATATTTGCCCAATCTTGGAAATCCCTGCGGTGTCAGAGCCGTGTGTGGACACCCAGGAGCTGCTGGCTGTGATTCCTGGTGGTGCCGTGGCAGTAAGGGAACGGGTGCCGTTGTCCTCTGATACTGGGAAATGCCTCTGGTGTCTTCTCCAAGCGCTGGCGGCGAGGAAGGTCTGGAGTGAAAGGAGATGTAATTTTAGGCCGTGGCATCAAGCTCATCCTGGTGTGTTCACATACGTGACACCCCGGGAGCCAGCCCCTGCCTGAGAATGGCTGATTTCAGAGAAGATGACCTTAAAAACACAATTTCCCTCAAAAGTGGAAGATTCAACGGAGATAAATGGAAGTTGGCCTGCTGTGATTCTTGCTTTGGGTTATTTCACTGGTTTTGAGGAGGGAGGCGCTTGGGTTTTTTGTTTGTGTGGGGTTTTCTTTGGGTGAGTTTGGTTTTGCTTTGGGTTTGTTTGGTTTTTTTTTTTGTTTGGGTTTGGTTTTCCTTGAGGATTTTTGCCTTGCTTGTGAAATACCCGGGATGCGCTCCTGTGCAGGGAGCCTCAGCTGCCCTGGTCTAGGCAAGTGGGTGCTGGTGGAGAGGTGGGCAGTGGTCTTGAGTCACCTAGGGCTGGGGCAGAAGGTTCCCTGGGGTCTGGCAGAGGCAGAATCACCTTTCAGGAACCGGTCTTGCATTAAAAAAACCAACCAACCACACACTGGTAAAGGTGTACAGGACCCTGGAATGGAAGCATGAAAATAGCATTAGAATAAAAAAAAATATTACTGCTTTTAATGAATATTTAAACAGTTGGAAACTGGGTCTATATGTGGAATAGTGAAACTTTTGGGACCAATGTCCTCCTGAAACACTGACGCCTTGCAGAGAGGCTTTATTTGAATGTAAGAACCCAAAGGTGCTTGGCTTAATTTGGTCTGAAACTTTTCTAAACCTGTAGTTCCCTGCAGTAAACCTCTTGGAGGGTTTTTTATTAGTATCATAATTATTTCAACCATTTGCCTTGTTGGAGGCTGTGCTGGAAGCTGAGGGTGGAGCTCGGGGAGGAGCTGGGCTGTGCCCACCTGCCATGTGTCCGTGTCACCCTTGAGGTGCAGAACGCACGGGCCTACCTGGCATCACCCATGGCTGGTGGGATGGACCTGGCTCTGTGGAGGGTTTGGGGCCTCTTTCTGGGGAAATAAGATAATTGGGCTCCATGGGAATGGTGGAGAACGTGCAATTTGTCCTAGTTTGTGCTGAACCCAATATGGCATATTTTCTCATTCTCGTGGTAGATGGGGAGAAAAAGTGCCGATTTTTCACGGTAGGCTTAAAAATCACAATGATAGCTAAAAAAAGCCTTCCTGTGGACACTGTCTCCAGAGGCCAGCCCTCGCTGGGAGAACTGAGCACGTGCCACGCGGTGTCTCAGCTGCCACCAGCAGTGGATGGTCCTCCACCTCCATGGCATGGTGGGACATGGTGGGCACAAGCGTTGCCTGTTGCTCACCATCTCTGGTGGGGATGGCTTTTCTGTGCTCACACAGGTGGAAAGTAGATATTTGGGGATGGGGGACTAAACCCCCTCTCCTCAGCTTTGAACTGAGCAGGATACAAAATTAACCTGCAGCAAAACCGTATTATAGAATCACAGAATCATTCTGGTTGGAAAAGGCCCTTGGGATCATCCCGTCCAACCGTCAGCTCTACTCTACAAAGTTCTCCCCTACACCAGATCCCCCATACCATATAGTCTGGTAGGACTAAGTTTGGGACCCAAAGCACTTCTGGAAAGGTCTCACCACATGGTGGAAAGGTCTCTGTGTGGGTGGCAGTAGATGTGAGAGGTGTTTAGATGTTCTCTTTGACTGTACAACAACTTGACGGTACGCACTGGGCATGTCATTAAGGTAAACATCCCGGGGCAAGAACAAGTTTGTTTGTTTATATTTTTAATCCATCTGTTGCATCTCCAATGGTCTGAAGGTATTTTAGTGCAGCTTAATTAGGTTTTGAAATCACTGCTGCAATGTGGTGCTCAAGCCAGAAGCTCCGAGATGTTCGGAAAGATTAGATGACTGTTTGGCTGATGGGAGCACCCGTGGTTACAGTAGGGAAGGTCGTGTCTTCTTCTGCAGGAGATGGTCCCTGCATTTTTTCCAGAGCCCAAACCAGTTGTTTGCTGGGAAGAAGCTTTCACAGAGGAGAAATTTCTCTTTACCTCTTGTCTCCAGGCTTCTTGTTTCTGGGGAGCTTGGTCACTCTGGGAACTCCATGGATGACGGGTCACATCCAAAATGGCAAAAACTTCCTTGCATCATCTTTTAGTGATGGTTGTCTCCAGGCCTTACATTTTCTTTGTGCTGACCAGGTAGTACTGGGACCAGAGGCATCTAATGGCGCATTAAAAAAGCCTTTTTTCTTGATTAGGCAAGAGAATTATCTTTATTATATTTGAGGTGGTCATGCTTCAGTAGATGGTGTATCTCAATGTGCTTACTGTTGGCTGTGTGAATTGGCAAGGAAACCAACTGGTAGAAACATCTGGGTTTTAATTGAGAGAGCAAATAACATTTGAGGCAATTAACATAAATCAAGGACTGGATGGAAAAGCTAACTCGGAAAATACATGAGAACCATAACGTCCATCAAATTAGGACCTGTGTTTTCCAATGTGTTGTTTGAGTTTGGGCTTGCAGGAACATCTCCAACCTTGTCCTGAGATGCAAAGGGGACTTCTTCAGACCTGCTGGAGCTGCTGCATGATTGACAGGCCTGGCACTGGTGAGGGAACTATTGTTTTTATCATGAATACAAGAGAAGACTGTGTTTGACCCTTTTTTTCCTGCCCTGGATGGCATGGTGTGATGCTGTACTTGAGCCAGCAGCTCAGCTCCTCTCATGGTCCAGGGCTGGGGACATTTCAAACTCAAGGAGGTCCATAAAGCCTCTCTAGGGGTGTGTTTGAGGGGCTGATCCTGCCTGCAGACACTGCCTGGACAGGAAAACTGAGGTTTTGAGCTGCTGACGATGCGGCATGTGAAAATGGGGGTTCAGGAAATGAAGTCTTTGCAGCAGAAACATCAAGGAGCTCCTTAGCTCTCAGGTTTGTGGGTTCAAAAGCAGGGGTTGTGGTTAGTGTGTCCAGCCCAGACCTGGCCTGGAGAGCACCAAATGCTCCTGTGCTCCATTGTGGTGCTTCCAGAGATGTCTCATGTGCTCTGGGTTGGAGCTTGGCTGGCAGAACCAGACCCAGAGAGCGTCCATCTCAGTTTTGAATGGATTTGCTCAGCAGTCCCAAGGTCAGGCAGCTGAACAGGTTGCAGTAGCAACCTCCAGTCTACAGGGAGGAGGGGGGAAAAAAACCCATAAATCTCTTTTTGCCTTCCTCCAAACCCTTCCCGCTGAGCTGGCTTGGGTTTCTCCAGCTCTCATCCACCAGCAGCATGTTCCTCCATGCTGAGAGAGGGAAGGAATCAATGGCTCTAGCTCAAAACCAACAACCACCAAGCAAAAGGCCCCACCTAGATAGACCCTGGGAATTTGGGAAATGTTCTGGATTGGTGCTGGTGGCACTGATCAGTTAGAACCCATTTGGTGCCAAAGTGGCAACCAAAATACGAGCAATGCAGCAAAACCTGACATTTGGCTCCCACCTAAGTTGATCCATGGGATGTAGTGGCTGAAGCAAAACCCAAACAGGTTTTGGTTTGGCTTGGGGTTTCTTTGGGAGGTGGGGTGGGTGGGTAGAAAGGATGAAAAACATGGCAAGACTCAGCAACTTCGTGTGATGTAGGACTAGATGATCTTAAAGGTCCCTTCCAACCTAGATGGTTCTGTGATTTGCAAAATGCCTCCTCGGAGTGAGCCCCGGTTTAAAGTGAGCCCTTGGGCACCTCAGACTGGTGCCCCAACAGCAATTTGTGTTTCTCTGCCAAGGCAAAAGCTTTCTGTGTGATTCATTGGCCTTATTCAAATTTTAAAGACGCTTTAAGGGGGAAAAAAAAATAGGAAAAAATTACAGATGAAATCAAGTTTCTGCTCTTCGTGAAGTTTCACCACAGGATCTGAGGCAGTTGAAGGTGGAAAGATGCAATTGTGTGTGGAAATACCCTCCCCATAATGTTGGTGTTGAGGCTGCGAAGCTGTCAGTGGTGTAAAATGTCACTTATACAACTCTTCTGCCTGGGACCCTGACCCGCTGCCGGGATCTGAGAGAGGACAATGTGGAGGGAAAGAAGCAGGGGGAGAGAGAAGGCAGATCTCCTCCCCAAACCCGTGACCTTAAACTAGGTGGATGTTGGAAACTTGGTCTAGTTTTGTTGGTGAGACTTCCAAAGCCACCAAAGATCCATCTGCCTTTGGAAAGTCCATAGGGGTGGGATACTGGCTGCATCCCGCCTTGGGCTGCCACCAAAGGTTCTGTGTGGTAGCATAAGAGTGATCAGGCACTGGAATGGGCTGCCCAGAAAAGTGGTGTAGTCCCCATCCCTGACTGTGTTTCAGAGTAGATTGGATGTGGTGTTGAGGGATCTGGTGTAGGGGAGAACTTGTAGAGTGGGGCTGATGGTTGGACTCCATGATCCCAAGGGTCTCTTCCAACCTGAATGATTCTATGATTCCCATTTTCAGTCCTGGTCCAATATAACCTTATTTCTATTATTTTTCTTTCCCCCACCTCCCCACCCCCCTCGTTTTGCTTCAAGAATTGGGTATATTTGAGTTTCTGTGGGTCCAGCAGGAAGAAGGCAGGCACCTGGCTGGTGCTGTGTGGGTTTGTTGGTGGCACACAGTGCGGCCCTGTTCGCCTTGCCAGCTATTGAGCAGCCTCGGCTATTTATCTTTAACAGACCTTCAGTTGCAGGCTGATGTTCCTGGGGGCTTTGGGAGGCTCTCTTCCTTCATCTGTATGGAGGACAGAGGAGCAAGGCTTCCGGTGGTTATTGCTACTGGTTTGGTTGTTTTTATTGTTGCACCTACAGCCTGACAGAATCATGGAGTGGTTAGGGTTGGAAGAGACCTTGAAGATCATCAAGTTCCAACACCCCTCCCCTGGGCAGGGACAGCTCGCACTAGGATGATTTATTGTGACTTTCAATTTAGCTTTAGGTGAATTTTTAATTTTATAGATGGTCACCAGGCTGGTGCTGGTGCCAGCACGGTCACCCAGGGTGTACAGAGGTGTGGGATTTTGGGGCCGTCCTCTGGGGAACAGTTCCAGAAGGACAGGGAACTGCTGGAGAGAGGCCAGGGCAGAGCCACAGGGATGCTGGAGTGGAGCATCTCCCATGGGAGGAAAGGCTGAGGGAGCTGGGTCTCTTGAGCTTGGAGGAGACTGAGGGTTGACCTCATGGATGTTGATAAATATGTAAAGGGTGAGTGTCAGGAGGATGGAGCCAGGCTCTTCTCAGTGACACCCAATGACAGGACAAGGGGCAATGGGTGCAAGCTGGAACAGAGGAGGTTCCACTTGAATATGAGGAAAAAGTTCTTAATGGTGAGGGAACACTGGCAGGGGCTGCCCAGGGAGGTGGTGGAGTCTCCTTCTCTGGAGACATTCCAAACCCACCTGGATGCATTCCTGTGTGGCCTGCTCTAGGTGTTCCTGCTCTGGCAGGGGTATGGACTAGATGATCTTTCAAGGTCCCTTCCAATCCCCAATATTCTGTGATTCTGTGAACAGCACAGAGCTCCTTCCCTGCCCTACAAACCCCCATCTGCAGTGGGATCATCACAGGAGGTGGGAAGGACAAATTCCCTACCATGTCCCTGTTTACACTGGATTGCTGCTGACAGTGATAATTCCTTTTGAAACCAGTGAGGTATCAGGACTGGAAAATCATATTTTTACAGCCTGTATTATCTGGAGAGCTGTTCCTTACCCATCCCAGCCTTGGAAAAGCATCAGAGGCTGTGCCACCTCTTTCCTTCCACTTTAATTATGAAGCGTTGGTGGAAATTTTTGGTGGGGTTTTGGTTTTTGGTTTCTTCTTGTTTGTTTGTTTGTTTGTTTTTTAAAGTAGAGTCATTGATAACAAATGTCATATCTCTTCAAATCCTCCACCTACATGTTGCAGGGAATTCGAAACCTCAACTTGAGATTAACGTCATCGTGTGTGGGACGTGCCGGGATAATCCTGCGGGGAAGGTTTGGGATGGGTTGAGGTGAGGAAGCCTCGGGAGGAGCAGCCTCCATTGCCCACCTTCAGCTGCCTCTTCAGGCTCTGGGAGCGTTTCCTACAGCCCGTGAATATACTGGTTTTCTGAAGGCAGATCCATAGGAATCATTGAAGATGCCCATTGTTATTAGAGGCAATAAATAATAAAGGGGTACCAGGCTTTTCAGCACATCCGTGCGTGTCGGTGGGCCTTGGGGTGTTGCTTCTTCCCTTAAAATCCCACCCTGCATCACACCTATCACCTGGGGGGGGAGTGAGGAGAAATGGGGCTACATCCCCTGCCCTGCTCGGGTCACAGGCACCACCAGCTTCAGGAGAAACATATCTCAGGTCTAAAACATCAGCTTGGGTGAAGTTTTGTGTTGTCTTCACCAGAGCCATAGGATGGTTTGGGTTGGAAGGGACCTTCAAGATCATCTTGTTGCAACTCCCCTGCCCTGGGCAGAGACACCTCCCACAAGAAGCTTTTGTATCAGCTGAAAATAAAAATAAGCTTGAGTATTATGAGACAGTACAAAAGGGAAAAAAAAAAAAGAATCTGTATCAAAACCTTCCCTGAAGTAGCTCCCCACGGCCAGGGTGGCCCATGGATGGATGGATGGATGCAGACCCAGCTCTGGGTCCTTCTTGAGGGGCTGTTTTTTGGATTCGCTATTACTGGGAGAACCATGATGAAAAACAAAAATAATCTTCCCCTAGTGTTTTGCTGTCAGCAAAAAAATTAATAAATGCAGTGCTGCTGGAAACAGTCCTGTAGCCAGCCCAGTGACTGGTGGGGTTTGCTTGGAGCTGATGGTGTTGGTAAATACACCTGCTAACGAGCTGACCTGGGACACTTTTAGGTTCTTCATAAGGTGCCCTTCCAAATGTCAAAGGAGGACTTCATTTTTAAGATGGTTTATTGGAGTTTTGCAGAATTTTGGACAATTTTCTGAGCATTAGTGCAGGAGGTGCAAAAAAAAACCTGAGTAAGTTGTTAATAATAAGGTCATGCATCTTCATGTTTACCTGGCTCCTTTCACCTGGGGACCTCGAGCTCCTTCACCCCGCGTGGTTCCTCTGCGGGGAGACAGATGGGTGGGATGGGTGGATTTCCAGAATGCTGCCTGGAAATGAAGCCTTTCTTCAGGTCAGGTCTCCTGCTTGTAATTTTAGTTACGCCATCGCCACGGTTAATCACTGCTTGAACATCGAGGTGCTCGTTTGAGAGCAGACCGTGGGAGGAGCCAGGCTGGTTAGAGGAACTGGAAAGAAGTGTCTCGTCACCTTTTATTTTGGGTCTAAGTCTTCATCGTTTGCAAGTGTAAATATTGCAGGCTTTGGGGTTGGGTTTTTGTTTTGTTTTTGTTTTTTTTTTTCTTAATGCATGACCAAATTGAGAGCGAGTGATGCTTTTTCCTGGCAGCTTGCCTGGAGTTGTGCCTTGTCCCCAAGGAAGTAGCTCCTGCGTTGTGCAGGTGACAAACCCACCCCACCAACCCTGGTGTTCTCTTTTTTCCACCTGGGACATCAGGAGTAGGAGCTTGGGGAGGGTCACACAGATGTTGGCTGCAGTGAGGTGGGTTTGTCACTGGCCTTGATGTCGAAGTCATGGGGTGATGATGGAAGGCTGTTTCCTGGTGTCACACCTAGTCAAGGTTTTTGGTGGGTTTTCATTAAGTCCTTATGTTCTGTACTTTTGTTTTTGCAGAGCTGGAAGGGACCTCTAGAGCTCCTCCAGCCCAACTCCCCTGCTAAAGCAGGGTTGCCCAGAGCACATCACTCAGGAGGGCATCCAGGAGGGGATTGAAGGTCTCCAGAGAAGGGGACTCCACACCCTCCCTGGGCAGCCTCTGCCAATTGTATGAATAGTCCAACTGTAAAATTAATGTGTTATTAATAGAAAATTGTCAAAATAGTTGGTGGGAGTCTGTGGTGTGCGTGGAGGCAATGGGTTTTGAGGAGATGCCTTTGAAAACAGGTCTGTGAGATGGGACCTGCTGTTGGCTGTGGCTTCAGTCAAGGAGCAGACGTAACAGCAAAGCCTCCTAAAGAAAAGGAGAGGTTTGTGGTGGGATTTTTGGAATTTTTAGATGGAATACCAGATGGAATACTGGCATGGGGGATATAACGTGTGTGGGTGTCCCCTGGATGCTCAGTGTGCTGGGAGTTGCCCCATCATCAAGCCCAGTGCCCTTCTGCAGCTGCTTGGTGCCAGGGCAGGCGTCTGGGAGTGCTGTCGCTTCCTGTTCCCGATAAACCCCAAACCCCCTAAAAATAGAAATCTGAGTGTCGTTTAGGAGGGAGAGCCTGTCCTGGACAACTTCTTAAATAGCACAGCAACCTTTAGAAATGCATCTGGGGTTTTTTGTGCGTGTGCCAGCCCTGAATGAAAGCCACAACTGTATCCAGATTTAATTTACTGACAATATTGATGGAGACGTTTGTGTCCCCGCATCCCTCGGTTGCTGCACACCCCCAGGGTCTCTGGAAGTTGGTATTAAAGGAAAAAAAAAATAAATCTAATTTCTAGGGAAAGCAGGCAGCGAGCAATTCCTGCAGCTGCTTCGCTGAGGTTGGTGAATAACCTGTGAGCAATGATTTGCATCCTCCTGATGTCAAAGAGCCCTCAGCTCCAATTGCAGAGGGGAGAATGAATTGACGCCCTGTGTGCTGTGATGTGTCCTGCCGATGCTGCCCTTGATTTTAAGGACAGCTCCTGGCTGCTGGCGTGGTCCCCGGGCTTCACATCCTGTGGGGGGATGAGCCATCCCCGTGACGAGATGGAAAAGGTTTGGGCTGAACCCAGCTGCAACCGTGCTGATGGTTGCACTGGGTCTTGCCATGGGAAGAGCCTGGACCTGTATTTATACACAGAGTGGGTCCAGAGAAGGGCAACGAAGGTGGTGGTGAGGGGTCTGGAAAATAAGCCTTGTGAGGAGCAGCTGAGGGAGCTGGGGGTGCTCAGCCTGGAGAAAAGGAGGCTGAGGGGAGACCTTCTCACTCTCTACAACTCCCTGAAAGGAGGGGGTAGCCAGGGGGGGTTGGTCTCTTCTCCCAAGGAACAGGCCATGGGACAAGAGGGAATGGTCTCAAGGTGTGCCAGGGGAGGCTTAGATGGGATATTGAGGAAAATCTTTACACAGAAAGGGTTATTTGAATGGACTGTCCAGAGAGGTCGTTGAGGCACTTTCCTTGGGGGGATTCAGAAGATGGGTTGACACAGTGCTGAGGGACATGCTTTAGCAATGGGTTGGGGTTTTTTTGTTGTTGTTTTTGTTTTGGTTTGGTTTTATCAGAGTTAGGTTGATGGTTGGACTAGATGATCTCAAAGGTCCCTTCCAACCCAGACGACTCTATGAATGTATTTCCCATGTGCTGGGGCTGCAGTTAAAGGCTGGGATCTCGTCCTGTGCTGTCGACACAGTTCAGACAACCTCTGTCTGCAAAGCAAAGGGGCCACTCTAATGCCCAGGCACAGGTTTAATCTTGGATATATTTAAATAAGCCGGTGTGTCCTCCCTTGCTCTAACAAGGGGACACAAAGCAGGGGTTTCAGCTCGAGGGCTGTGCCATTCCCAAGCCCTTTGAGCTCCTGACTCCAACTACCGTGATGAGCGTTTTGAGTGGTTTGCAAAGGGAAAAAAGCACAAACCAAAGGTAGGAGGAAAGATGTGAAGGTCCTGGGAGCCCAAATGTCTCTGGGTACATGGGGATGGACACTCGCTGCTCTGGAGCTGGAGCAGAGCCTGGTGGGACAGATGGGTTAGCAGCCACAAACCTAGAGGTGGCCACTTGTCCACAGGGCTTTCTCTAAGTTCTTCCTCGTGTCTAGTAGCTGGAATAAGACATGTATTTTTAGAGAGGTGCTGAATGTTAATTCAAAAGCACCTTAGGCAGAGTTCACCACAACCTGTTCAGAGACTTAATTACCCTCACGGTGGAAAACGTGACTGTATTTCTGAATCAGGCACGGGCTTTTTTATTACCTCTGCACAGTGGAGCATAGATCCCTTCATCACCGCCTTTCCATTCCTTGAGAAGGTGCTTGGACCCCAACAGAGCCTCTTTTGATGTGTTTTTGGTGCTGTGATGAACAGATAAAGTTCCTGCAGGTGCCCATCTCTTCCTCCTCCAGCCTTTCAGCTGCCATGATTATTCTCCTATTGACTGTGTCCCAGCTCTGGGGTCTCTCCAGAAGCACTGGGTGCTGGGGTCAGGCACAGCAGCTGAGTAGGACCAAGCCCAGGTGTGATGCCACCTCTTTGCTCCTCTTTGGCATGTCCCTGCTTGATGGTGGGGCTTGCTTTTAGCACAAAACTCTTGATCTCCTTGGTGGTGACCAAGAGCACGACCACTGGGACACCCCCATTGAAAGACGGTGTGTTCCATCTCAAACAAGCATTATAAACAAGGCTCACCAGCCTGGGACCTTGAGCCAGGAGTGACCACTCCTGCTGTTGGAGAAAATGACCCCAGAGCACTAACTTGAGATGTTTTCTTCTATTCAGACTCATTTGTAATCTTTTTAGGCTCTCAAACACTGTTGGTCCTTCAGTGCCTTCCAACCGAGATGTCTGATGAAGGGTGAACTTCTCAGCATTTATTTTTATTTAAAAACAAAACAAAAACAAACTGCAAAAAGCCCCCAAACTCCACAACAAATATCCAAACCCACCACTATTGTTGCTCACTTTTGGTTTGTTTTCAAGTATCTCCTTTCTGAAGCCACAGATGAGAAGCCAACAGCAGAGAGCAACACAAGGGGCAATGAGGTCACCCTTGTTTTCCTTATTTTTAGGGTTTGTTTTAATTTTCTTCTGCTGTAAGCACATGGAAGGTTGTAATGTGTCTCTGTGGGACTTCTCTAGTCAGAGCTTCTTTTTTTTCTTTCCCAATAATTGTGTCAGGAGGATGGAGCCAGGCTCTTCTCAGTGATGTCCAGTGATAGGACAAGGGCCAATGGGTGCAAGCTGGAACAGAGGAGGTTCCACTGAAATACGAGGAAAAACTTCTTCACAGTGAGAGTGAATGAACACTGGCAGGGGCTGCCCAGGGAGGTGGTGGAATGTCTCCTTCTCTGGAGACATTCCAACCCCGCCTGGAGGCGTTCCTGTGTGACCTGATGTAGGTGTTCCTGCTCCAGCAGGGGGATTGGACTAGATGATCTTTCAAGGTCCCTTCCAATCCCCAATATTCTGTGATTCTGTGAATATTTGGAAGTGTGAAGGGGTAGACTACATTGACATAGGTAGATGGTAAGGGCCTATGCCTGGCTAGCTCGTTATCAAAGACGGCTTTGTTGGCCACCCTGTGGCAAAGCTACATGTAGTGATTTAGTAGCAGTTCTTGCTGGAAAATCATAGAATCATTTAGGTTGGAAGAGACCCCTGGGATCATCAAGTCCAACCATCAGCCCTACTCTACAAGTTCTCCCCTACACCAGATCCCTGAACACCACATCCAATCTACTCTGAAACACAGTCAGGGAGGGTGACTCCACCCCCTCCCTGGGCAGCTGATTCCACTGACTGACCACTCTTTCTGTGAAAAACTTTTTCCTAATGTCCAGCCTAAAATATTGGTTTACTGGGATGAAATATTAAGTACAGCAAGAGCATGCAGCTGTGGGCAGAGCTGGATGAGGATACAGCACTGTACTTCTTCAGCTCTTTGTTTTAAAAATCACTTTTCATGTATTTTGAGGTAGCAAAGCAGGTAAGCTCCCGTGGGCAACCCCCCCCCAGCCTTTTTTGAAGGGATTTTCCAGCAAAGCCTCAGAAGAACATATTTCCTGACTGGTTAAAACTTTGGTTTTGCAGAGAGGGTTTGAAGTCTAGTCATGACCCTGGGGAACAGCTGGTTTCTGGACGCTCACCACCCAAATATCAGCCAGGATTATCATCATCAAAAGTCTTCAATTCTTGGTAAAACATCTCATTTGAAGCCAAGGCTTGTTTGTGGGAGAAATGTGCATCCCACTGAGGATTTGTGTTCTTGCTGGTCCCTTGGCCCCATCTCAAAGGGTCCACTGGTGGTCCCTTCCTTGAGGAGAGGACAGTGTCTTCCATTGGATGGGGCTTGGAGCAACCTGGTCTGGTGGGGTTGGAACTCTATCTTTAAGGTCTCTTCCAATTTCTAACTATTCTATGATTCTATGACTTGAGGCAAAAACTACTGTACTTGGTGCTGTTAAAGCCTAAGGGCTGTCCCTGCTCCCTGAGCTGCTGCCATGGCACCATCCTCTCTCATGGGGCTTTGTCCAAGAGTGAGTGTGTGGTGGTTGTAGTTGGTTTGATTCAAAGTACCCTAATCTGGCCTCAGGATACCAGAGGCGTAGATGTGGTACCTGGGGACATGGCTTGAGTGGTGGACTTGGCAGTGTTTGGTTTGTGGTTGGACTCGATGATCTTAAAGGCCTTTTCCAACCTAAATGATTCTATGATTTTCTTTAGAAAGAAGCTCTGGGTTTGGGGTTGGTTTGGGTTTTTTTGATACAAGAGGAAGAGCTGTAAGAAATGCTTTTTGGGGGTTCAATTGGTGGGAGTGTCTTCATGGCGTCTTTCCTGGGAGCTATGGGCCTGGAGGATGACCCTGTGCCATGAAGGATGGGACATCTTGGCTGGTGCAGTGAAGTGCTTGAGAGGGATGGTCCCAGCAGGCCCAGAGGAGATGCTGGAGGGGCAGCGGTGACCCACAGCTCTTTCTGGCACAGGGAACTGGAAAGTCCTGTCAGAAAGTGTAAAATAAGGTAATTTAGCCCTGCTAGGAAAAGGAGACCTTTAGAATTGAGGGGAAAAGCGAACAACCAGTCAACTTGAGAGAGGTCTTAGAATTCTTTCCTCGAGGGGATAAGAAGGGTGATTTATTGACTGAGAAGACAAGCATTTGGTAAAAAGACCCGACATGCATTATTTATGTTGCTTTGCACAGAGGATGGGAGGCTAATGCCAGAAGTAAATACCTTCAGACAGGGGGGGACATGGAGGGAGATGGCAGCAGAGCAAGTGCAGAGCTCTTTGCAGTACCAGGAGCCTGGCGTGAGGCTGGGAAATACAAGTGCTACTGGTTTAAAAAGCAAATCTTTAGCAAAACTCACTCCCCAGAGGCAGCTGAGATGTGGAATTTGAATATAGGGGAGAAACCAGGTAGCGGTGGAGGCAACAGGACATTGTTAGCTGCCTGTGGTGACCTTCAGTGGTGATGGGTTTGTGGATGGATCCTGATGCCTGCAGGGACACTCCAGTGAGGAGCAGCAGCAGAAGACCTTGTTTCCTGAAGGATTCATGTTGTCACCCCTGGCCACGGTCTTCAGGGCCAGGTGGCTGCAGAAGGAGCCCTTTGGGCTGCCACCATAAAGGGTGCCCTCACTGCTCGCTGATGGCCCATCCTCTCTTCTCCGGAGCAAGGTCTGCAATTAGACTTGTAGATGAAGGTGGTTAAAATATTAATGGCTGTATCAAGGCTCAGTTCCTTGCCGTGTTATTAAACCCGCTGAAAGGCTGGTAATGAGCTTTCATGCAGAGGTTGGGTTAGGTAAAGCATTTTGGGTGTTATGAAAATGCATGCTAATTTAATTACACATAAGCTGGGCAAAACCAAAACCAACATGGACTGAGACCACGCAGTTACTGAGGCTTGACTTTTCTGGTTGTTGCAATGGACCAAATATGCCCATTTTCACATAGAACACATGCTGGGTGCGGGCAGCAATGCTGTTGTGTCAAACCAGGGGGAACTTCTTGGGACGCTGGCTGTTTTGGGTTCTTTAGTTGGGGCTTGATGTGGTTACACCCCTCCCTTCTTAAACATTAATTTACCAGTTGACTTTTGCCTCTGGATACGACTTGGAGATCTTGGTAGTTTGGTCTTGTCTCTGGTTTGGTTTTGCTGAGGGAAGGGAGGGTCATTGTTGTATAGCAAAGCAAGCCAACACCGAATACAAAGCCCTTTGGGGACGAAACAGCAACAGGTTTCCACGTCTTTGGTTCCAGCGCAGTAATTCGGTAAAAGCACGCGGGTTTGGGTGCTTTGGGGGAAAACAGGTTGCTCAAATCCAGCTCCAAGCTACGTGCACAAAAATCCACACAACCAGAACAAATAAGAAACCCAAACCTAATAGTGATCATTTCTTATTTCCCCCCCTTAGTTCTACCCTTTCTTCTTTCTCACCCCTCCCTTGCAAGTACTTTGGTCTTGAGTCTCTGGCACGGCAATAGATAACATTTATCATCATGCACAGACTGAGTAGAACTAATTTCAATCACTTATTTTTTCTTTAGTCATCACAAAAGAGTGTTCAGAACAAAGGCTTTTCTCACTTGAAGTCTCTCCTGTTTGAGAGGTTTCTTGCTTCCGTGATGCCCTTCCTCCCCAGCGAGCAGCTCTTCCTCCCCCTTGGGATTTGGGGGTCCAGAAGCAGGAGCCGCTCCCACCATCTGGGGATGGAGGGTGAAGGACTGGAATTGGGAGAAGAGGGTTATTTTTCTTCTAGAGGTGTGAGGTCTCCTGTGTAGATAATAAGATGTTGATGGTTTTTAAGAACAAAGTTTGGAAAGCTCCAGAGTGTTAAATACTAATTCACGTTTCTCAGATGCTGACTCTCTAGTATACTAAGGTATAAAAGGGGGGCAGTAATAATAAATAAGAGGTGACTGATGCCCCCCAGTTAAAAGAGCTGTTTGTGTTTGAAGTGGGATCCCTGGAAGATGATGGCTGGTTCAATCTCTGCTTGTGGCTACTCTGAGCCTTTGAGTAAGAGCATTCGAAGCCGTTTGGCCTAAGGACTGATTGCAGCTCGTGAAGTTGTGCCTTGGAGGGGGCTGGTGGCTTTCCCCGTGTTTGCCCTCTGCAGGCAAAGCTGGTGGTGTGGCTGTTGATGTGATTTTAGGCATTCTTGCTTCAGAAGTTGTAGCAAACAAATGGCTCGGGGCTGTTGTGCATGAGGCTCATTGAGGAGAAGCTGCTGAAGGAGAGAGCAGAGGTGTCAAATGCATCTGCCCTCAAACATTTGGGTCTAATCTTGGAAGATGTCCTGCTGGTCCTTGAGCAGGACACTCGGTGTGGTATTTGGTGCTGCCATCGCTGGTGTTTTCTCTAGCTTGTGCCCATCACGGTGGGAGCTCTCCCTTCAAAGAGCCCAGACTGAACCATTGCTGAAGTCTTCACACTTGGGAAGACCCACTTGGCAGTTTGGAGCCAATACCCAGAGCCCCTTGATGGGGAGAGGTGGGATTTGATCTCCACATTAGCTGCATCACCCAAGAGGTAGTTTCAGCTCCTCCCTGCCCTGAGCCATCCCTGGATGCCCCACATGGGTATGGTCTATTTTCTTCTTTCATGCCCATCTTTGTGCTGCCTCACTGCCTCTTCTCTGCTTTCTCTCCCACTAACTGTCTCCTTTTCTCTTCCAGCAGTAAATTTGTCTTGTCCTGTGAGGTTCCCCTGAACCCATAGTGTTTCCACATATCGTTCCCTCTGTGGGCAAAGTTCTAATTATATTTTATAAAGAGGACTCTTGCCAAGGCTGGTTTTCTGGCACTTCAGCTCCGAAAACTGACTGAAATGAGACTTGAGGACCAGAGTGTGTGGTCCCCTTCCATGTGCAACCCTCAGCTCTGTCCCCCCCACCATCGATGGGGTATTTTTAGCAGCTCTCTGGGCTGGGGTTGGTTGACCATGTCAACGGAGATATGAGCTCCTTTAAGCAGGGAGCAGAGCTGTCCTGGGAAATCATGGTGTTGTCCCCCACCAAACCATAGACCTCTCTGGTGTCACCATCAGGGGACAGGCACCCTGGCTTGTGTCACGGTGTTCAGCAGGGGACCCACTTCCACCGCCTCTCGACAACCCGCCTCCAAAGGAGGCTTTCATTTCTGTTCTGCCTTTCCTAAATATCCCTTTTTCCCCCTCAATCGTTACCATTCTGAGCAGATGGTGGGCCCATTATATAACTGAGCAGAAGGCTCCGTCGCAAAATTTAGCCAAATCGGGGGCTTCTTCAGATAAGACTAAACAACAGCTCCTTTTCTGGGGTTTTTCAGCCCTCCCCGTTCTGCTTTGGAGTTTGAAGTTATTCTAGGGGGTGAGATCAGTGGAAATCTTCCCTAGTTATTAATAACCCTCTGGAGCCTCAAAGAAATTGTAGGAAAGCTGAAAAGCAAGACGTAGTAAGAACAAAGCTGGTCACTCAGGGTTTGCAGGATGGGGGTTCAGCATCGCTCCTAGCTGTGTGTGCTGCCCTGAGCAGCTGGGGACCTACGGATCCTGTAGGTCCTGGGGGTCTGTGGGATCCCATAAGGGCTTCCTTCATCCCTGATCATGTATTTCTTGCTTTAGGGAGAGGAGGGAAGTGGTTAACGGGAAAAAAACCCAACAGAAATGCCCTTGCCTGGATAGCTCTTAGGCTGGAAGAGAAGGGAGAAGCTGGTGGAAACACACTCTTCTCCATCTCTTTCAGAAGTGGTGTGAGGGTGGCCACTGCCCATGGGAGGTTCATGGATTGTGGGGCTCCTTGGACTTTCCAGCGAGCTCCAGCATCGTTGGTACCAGGGCATGGCTTTAAGCACTGTGCAGCTCAAGAATCTCCACAGAAGATAACCAACCTCACTGTTTAAACTGGTTCTTTGTGGGTTTTTTTTGTTTTTTAACACCAAAGAGGGGTTTCCCCACCATCCCCTAGTACCCACCTGGGGCATGGTGAAGGAGTGTATAATTAGGACAGTCACCTTAGAAGTATTAACTGTGAAACACGGAGTCACACATGCTGAGACCAAGTTAATAAGTGTTAAATGAACAAATAAAAGGCACAAGCAAAAGTACGTGCTACCTGCTAAGCCCTGCTGGCCATTTCTTGGGTCGGGGCCTTTCTTTTTGTCTTTCTTTCCTGCCTTATTTATTAATTCCAGCTGACAGGAGAGCAAGGAACTTCTTGGAGGGGTTTTATTTGCAGCGTGACATTAACCCTGCTCTCTTATTTGTATTCCTTCTGCCCACAGGATTGAAAAAACGTACCAGGAAGGCCTTTGGTATACGGAAGAAAGAGAAGGATACTGATTCCACGTGAGTCCATGAGCTATAAACCCCCTTAATAGATAATGATGCTGGGGAGAAGTTGGCCAGGCCAGGAAGGAAGTTGGTGCATCACAGGCGTTTGTCATCCTTGGATGGAGTCTGGTGGTCACCGATGCATTTAAGCTGTTTCCCCTTGCACAGCCGGTGGCCAACAAAATAAGGTATTTTCTCGGTGGCACCGCACCTTATTTGCCATTTACAGCGAAGGTTAGCGGTGATGGGAAGAAAATGACTCCTCTCAGAGTCCCAGCAGATGAATCTCTGCCCAAACTTACTGATTGGCCCATCTGCTGAGAGCCTTTTGAGAGGCAAATTCCATTTAAGCAGATGCCTGTGCAAGGCAGCCGGGCTGTGGCGCAGCGAAGGGCTGCGTGGCTGGGGGAGGTTTGGGGTGGTTGAAGGTGTGTGGGGCTGGTGGATCGTGTCCTGCTTTGGTGTTGCTCCTAGAGATGCTTTTGCTTCCTGGGAAAACATCTGGCAGGGGTTTCCCCCCACATCTGGTATGAGGTGCTATGCAAGGGTGCAGAACCACTGCTGTGGTACCGAACCCAGCCCTGGGAGGGCTCTCAGTTGCTGCTGGTGTAGTTTTGGGGGTGAACACCCCAAAACAGTGTGGCAGAGGAGCCTGTGCAGCCCATGTGCTGAGGATGGAGCAGGGGAAAGGCAGCAGGGAGCCCCGCTCCCGCACCTACAGCATCCTCCAAGTGCCTGATATCTGGCACAGCAGAAGCCCTATGAGTTTTTTCTTCTTTTTCTATATTTTTTTACGTTTGTTTTCCTGAGCTGTTCCACATCTCGGCAGCAGTAGGTTTCCCTCACCCACTGGAACAGCTGCTGCTCCTGGGGCCACAGTGAGCCCAGCTCCACTAGCCTCTGTGGGGCTTTGCCCGATGCAAAAGGGGACCTAAAAATATTGGGGGGACATGGAGCATAGCCCAGAAAATCCATAGGGCACTGAGCCGTTGCCCTGCTGGCAGAGGGGAGCTTGTCACCAGGAATGGTGGCAGTCCATCCATCAGCCAGGGCAGACTGTGGGATGGCCAGGAGCTCGTACTCCAGCCACAGATGGTTTAATTTATAATTTATTTAATGGATGGGCATATAAACAGGCTGCTTTGCATCTTCTGCTCATGGAAAAATCAATGGAAGCAGGTCTAGGTCCAGCCTTGAGCCACCACCGTGATTTCTACGTGTGCTTGCAGCAGCCTGCTCTCCCCAGATGATGGGGAAGCTGGTGGCACATGGAGATAACAAATCCTGGTGTGTTTATGGTGGTAACGAGCTTAGGAAAGGGCTGCTGTGGGGGAGATGCTGCAATTAGCAAGCAGCAGTGATTAGCATATTGCAGGGTCACGTCCCAGTCATCATCCTGAATGGCTTTGAGTGTTCTCCAAATCCCCTGTCAGCAGCTGATGTGGGGCTGGAGGAGCAGTGAGAGGGTGATGGGCTCAGACAGGGACCTCTAGTCACTCTGCCATGGCTGGGCCACTGTGGCCCCTTACCTTGGATGGTGGGCACTATGATGTGGGGTCTCTAGAGCTGCTGGTGGGGAGATGCTGGATGTTCTGGGGCTGCAGTGTGGTGGTGAAGGACCTGCCACCCATCCCTCCATTGGCCAAGGGTCTCCACTCTGGGCTTTGAGGAGATGAGCAGAAGGTGACATTCCCTGCATGTAGGGGAAATTCTGCCCCTCTGCTCCACTCTGGAGAGATCTCTCTACCTATTCCATCCCCCAGTACTCCAGCTCTGGGGCCACCAACATAAGAAGGACATGGAGCTGTTGGAGCAGGGCCAGAGGAGGCCACGGAGATGCTGGGAGGGCTGGAGCCCCTTTGCTGGGAGGGCAGGCTGAGAGAGTTGGGGGGTTCAGCCTGAAGAAGAGAAGGCTCCGGGGAGACCTTCCAGCCCCTTCCAGTCCCTCCAGGGGCTCCAGGAAAACTGGGGAGGGACTCTGGGTGAGGGAGGGGAGCCCTAGGATGAGAGGGAAGGGTTTGACGCTAACAGAGGGGAGATGGAGCTGAGCTGTGGGGAAGAACTTCTTGGTGGTGAGACCTACACTGACCCACAACCTGGTGGGCCCAGGTTGCCCCTAGAAGCTGTGGCTGCCCCATCCCTGGAGGGGTTCAAGGCCAGGTTGGAGGTGGCTTGGAGCCACTTGGTGTGGTGGGAGGTTTCCATCCCTCTCCCCCCCCAGATAGAGGAGATCTTTGCTAAATCCCCAAAAGTCCAGAGATGTTTGTGCAAAGAGATTAAACGCAAGGTTAAAGAGAGGTGGGAGGCAAAACACATGTGAATTGGGGAAACCCAAAGGTGTTACTCTCCGTTAAAGCGGAGCTGGCTGGGCAGCAGCTCCCCACAGGCTTTCCAGGATGCCCTGAGTCAGACATTAATTTGTGGCAAGTCTCTGGCACCGCATAAAGCTCGGGGGGAGGTGGAGGTGGCCGTCTGGTTTTTCCTTAAACATACTTGTCTTTGCACTAAATAACTTACCATCCTTAGGCAGCGCTTAAACGCGGCGGCTGAGCCCTGCTTGCTGTCACCAGGGTCCACATCCCATAAGCAGTTGAGGATTAGGATCCCTGAGGTGTCTCATCACTTTTCAAATCCACTCAAAAGCAAAGTGAAGGTGGCAGAAGGAAAAAAAAATAAATAAATTGATAAGTTTCTAAATGCAATTTTTATTGTCCTCTGTGAGAGGATGCACACCCAGGGCAGGGTGGTGGGATGGGGGCGAGGAGGTGCCCACCTTCCCCCTTGGCTGGGAAAGCCTGGGCATCAATGGGGAGGGTTTGATGGGCAAATAGATTCGGCTCTGGGTAACACAGGGCACAGGCAGCCGGGCTCTTGGGTGGGTTTCACACGGAGCACATTGGCAGGTCATTGAGATTTGCCTGCAGTTTCATAATTAAACCCCTTGCTGCCGTGGATTCGGGAGGAGAACCATTTCCACAGGTAACTGGGCAGCGGGTAAGGGGTTTGGGAGCTGACCTTGCTGCTTTTCCTTCCTTTTGCAGAGGGTCCCCGGACAGGGATGGCATCGTAAGTATTGCACGGACCCCGCTCCCTCTTCTCTCTCTCCTGCTGCAGCCCCTGAAATGCACTTTGTGACCCCTCCCTTCCTTTCTGTTTAATATAGAAAATAAATTTCACGAAGAAGGTACCAGTTGTAAAATAATGGCACATTCCAGGGTTGGTGTGTTTTTAACCAAATTAGCCTAAAGAAAATGCCAACACAGAAAACACCTGATGAGGGCCATGGGCAAAGGGACCACGTGTCCTGCTAAAGCCCCCCCAGTCGCATCCTCGTTTCTGCTCCCACTAATTGGCTTGGCTCAGATCTGCTGGTGTGATGAGTTTCGAGGGGAAAATTGCCAGAACCAGCCATTTCCAATGCCTGTTTTTATTTTCTATATGAAACTGAAAATAAGGAGATACTTGTTGGGGTTTTTGTGGGTGTTTTTTTCTCGTTTGTTTGTTTGTGTGTTCTTTTTTTGAACGATTGCTGCTTTTATTTGTGGTGTCACATAGAAACACCCCCCCCACCCCCCCAACACCTTGGGAGTAGAAGGGACCACGTCTCCTTTAGCGGTTTAATTTCAGTTTTGCAAAGAAGGACGTTGGGTTCAGGCTGGGACCCTGCTGGTCCTTGTCTCTTGAGCAGACTCAGGCGTTGGAAGCTCAAACTAAAAAGCAAGAGCCCCTGGGGAGGCTTGGCAGGGAGAGCAGTGCCTGGGTGTCTTTTACAAAGAGCTGGCTTTTTTTTTTTTGGTTGGTTTGTTTTGTTTGTTTTTACCTTTTTTCCCCTCCCCATCTGACCCAAGATCCTTGGTTTTGGGCTGGCCCATGCGTTCCTCAGCCACTTGTTAAGAAAGAGCAATTAAGAAAGGAGAGCCCTCAGCTCAGGTGGCGCTTTACCCGAGGCTCTATTCAGCAGTAATAAATAAATAAAGTGCCAGGAGCAGCCCCGAGCCGCCGGCTCCATTGGCAGAAGGTGCTGTGGGCAGCCTTTTCTTGCCTGGCACGGGCACAGGGGACCTTGGGTGCCCTCCCAGTTGGGCTCCTCTTCTTATTTTTTTTTTTTCCCCAGTGGTTTGCTGTTGAGGCTTTGGGGGCAGGAGAAGGATCTCCAGTAGCTGAAGGATGCAGAAATGCAATTTATTTTTTTTATTTCTTAAAATTTTTATATTTTTTGGGGGGTGGGGGGGGAGTATAACGAAGCCACTGGGTGTGTTGGAGGCAGGGGGATTGGAGGATGGAGACCTTCAGTTACAACTCTTCCTCCTGCAGCACGTTCTCACCCTAGTAGGTGGGACAAGCCCTCTGACTGCTGAATAGAGCCCCGTTACCCGCCCCTGGTGGAAGCCACGCTTCCTCCCAAGGGAGCCACAGCTGAGCCCTCCTTTCCTTATGAAACTCTGCCTGTGTTTGCTAGTTCCTTGTCATTTGTTTTTGTGTGCTTTTGGGGGTTTTGTTTTTTAAATGAAAAATCCACCCGACGCTTTAACCCTTTTTCTGCCAAACCCCAATCCCTTCCAGCCGCCCAGCCCTCATCCCACTGAGCCACCTTGCAATAGCAAACCCCCGGGGGTGCGTGAAGGAGGAAAAAAAAATGCGGTAAGGAAAACAGAGCTCGGTGCACAGCTATGAAAGGGTGGTTAAAAAGGACCACAAAGATGATGAGGGGCCTGGAGCATCTCTCTGCTGAGGAAAGGCTGAGGGACTTGGGGCTGTTTAGTCTGGAGAAGAGAAGGCTGAGGGGGGAATCTGATCAACACCCATAAATGCTTCAAGGGTGGGTGTCAGGAGGATGGGGCCAGTCTCTTTTCAGTGGTGCCCAGTGACAGGACAAGAGGGAACGGGCACAAACTGGAACATAAGTTCCCTCTAAACATGAGGAGAAACTTCTTTCCTTTGAGGGTGGCAGAGCCCTGGCAGAGGCTGCCCAGAGGTGGTGGAGTCTCCATCTCTGGATGTCTCTCTCCCCACCTGGACACATACCTGTGAAACCTGCTCTGGCAGGGAGTCAGACTAGATCATCTCCAAAGGTCCCTTCCAACCCCAGAGCATTCTGTGATATAAGAAAAACCCATTTAGTCTCAGTCAGGTGGATGGATATAAGTTGGACAGAAATAGGGTTGAATGCAGATGGACCCTGGGGCAGGGAAAGCAGAAGTCCCACACAACTACACCTGAAGTCTGATTTTTTTCACCCTTCTGCTTTTAATGAGGCTGCTCCCTCCTCAGGCAGCACTGGGGGGACAACTGGGTGAAACCATCCAGGGCTGAGAACCTGGCCCAGGTTGCCCCGAGAAGCTGTGGCTGCCCCATCCCTGGAGGGCTTCAAGGCTGGGTTGGAGGGGGCTTGAAGCAACCTGGTCTGGTTCGGGGTGTTGGAACCCATGGGGTTGGAACTAAGAAGAAGTCTTAGAGGAGAGGGGTGGCCAGCCCTGGACCATGGGGGTAAAAAGGTGTGTTTTCTTGGAATGTATCAGTGATAAATGGTGTAATTGGGTTGCACTTTGAAAGGACCTTAGAATGAGGTCAACCTGGTCTAGTGGGAGGTGAACCTGCCCATGGCATGGGGTTGGAACTGGATGGGCTTTAAGGTCCCTTCCAACCTAAGCCATTCTATGAAATGGGGAGGAGGAGGGTGCTGGTGGCCTCATCCACCCCCCATGCTGCTGGCCCCCCAGGACAGTGTGTTAGGCCCTTGGCAGGGATGCTGGGCTTGGGGAGCTACCTCTGGCAGCTGAATGGAGCTGGATCATTGTCTAATGTAGGCAGCCAAAACTGAGAACCTGACCAAACTTCAATACTTGGCTTTGGGTTTTTGGTTTTTTGGATGCCCAGAGCAGACCAGCAAAGGGTCCTGCAGGTGATAGATGCCCAAAACCTCCTTCCAAACCTGCCCCACCTCCGTTTGAAGCAGCAATAACCTCTGTATGTGTGTGTGTTGTCAGTGTGTCGTGATGTGCACTAACACCACATCCCACCCGGCTCAGCCTGGCCCCCTCTCACCACTGAAACCAGTGTGCTCTCTGCCCATTTGGCTGCTGAATAACAGAAGCCCCATCCTTCTTCCAGTGTCTTGTATGGAAAGTGTTTATCTCCTGATAACCAGGGGTGCTCAGTGCCCATTGGGAGCCCCTGCTGCCACCAGCTCTCCCCATGGGCTGGAACACCCCACCACAGGGGGGAAATGGCCATTTCATTTCTCTTCCTTGAGGATTGTTATATGTTCAACAGAAAAAAACAAACAAACCACAACTATTCTTTTAGCTCTCTGGTATGGAAGACCTCCCAGCAGTGGGAAAGGCTGGTGTGCAGGGGCAGAGCAGTGATGCCCGTGTGTCCCAGCCGTGCCAGTGCACACCTGGGAGGTGTATGCCGTGTTCCCCTCTCCTTTAATTTAAAACTTGGGTATTTTCTCTTCCACTGTGTTGCAGAAAAAGACAAATGGAGCCCCAAATGGATTTTATGCAGAGATCGACTGGGACAGATACGTAAGTGTCCCCTGGAGCCTTCCCCACTTCCAGTTCCCAACTGGGAACCTGGGCTGCACTCCCACATCACTGTTTTGCCTTTCTGGGTGGCTATAGCCATTCTGGGTGATGCCCAGGTGTTAGTTTGTATCTGTGTGTTAATTAAATAGGCTAAAACTGTCCAGAAACTGGGTGGCTTCAATGCCTGATGCCCTGCAGGTGAGGAGAGCGCTGCCGGTGCCTGCAGGACATGGCAGTCACCCGGAGAAAAGCCTGGGTTGCCAACAGGCATTGCAGAACATTCTCCACAAAAATTAAGCATTGTGAAAACCTATCTGCTTCCTAATTCTTTGGTTTGGTTTGTTTTATTTACTTTTTTTTTTTTTCTTGTCGTGTGCCCTCTTCAGAACTCACCTGAGCTCGACGAGGAGGGATACAGCATCCGACCCGAGGAACCAGGCTATATCCTTTATTGTTGGCTTTGCCTCTCGGCTTACAGACTGTAAGATGAGCTGGGGGGTTCACAGGCAGGTCACTGGCTATTTTCAATTATTATTGCTATTATTATTTATTGTGATCATCATCATCATCATCATCAATTTTTCCCCTTTTTGTTTTCCTTTCGAGCTAACGCTGGCTCCCAGGGGAGTGACCCTGGTGCAGGGGAATGACCTGAGGTCGTAGAGCAGAAGGTGGTTTTAATGAATTACCTTTGCTTCAGTGCTATGACATAAGGAGGAGGTGGGAGCAGCTCAAGGAGCCACCCTGGTGGGAATGACCCAGGGAAGTCTCCCCGTGAGGGAGACCCCAACATCCCATCTCATCCATGGGTGCTGGCCATGTGGTGCTTTGTCACAGATGATGCTCTTTTGGGGGCAGAAACGCTCTGTGTGGCACTAAAATGGGCAAAGACCAATCTGCAGCTCCCATGATTGTGCCCTGCAAAGGGCTGAGGAGATGCAGATGGCCAAAGTCCCAGCTCTCGGGCTGGCAGCAGGTGTCAGCCACCTTCTCACAGCTGGAGGAGGTAAAAGCATCAGGGGAACAGCAGAATTTCTTCCTCTGCTGTCACTGAGAGATGCTGGCGCTCCTCAGGCCATGGGCCAGGGTGGTCCCCATGGGGAGGAAACCCAGGTGGTGATGCAAATCACTGCTGGGCTAAACCAGGGCTGGCTTTATCCCTGCGAGCACCATTCCCACATCCTCTGCTGGCACAGGGATAAAGAAGCGATGGGCACAGCTCTGCTCCCACCCTGGGATAAGCATTTCAGGAAGTCTGATGCCTTTGGATACCAAGGCTTTGCCCTGGCAGCAGCAGGAAACCTTCTTTAACTGTGCTCTACCTACCAAAGGAAAGCACTTCTACTCCTCCAGTGAGTCCGAAGAGGAAGAGGAGGCGCACAAGAAGTTCAACATCAAGATCAAGCCTTTGCAGGCTAAAGACATCCTGAAGAGCGCGGCGACGGTGGACGAGCTGAAGGCATCCATAGGCAACATTGCACTTTCTCCTTCCCCCGTGGTGAGTCCTCAGCATTTCTGTCTCTTCCCCTGGTTGGAGAAGCTGTGATGCTCCATGGGGCTTGTCCCGAGGGAGCCGGGGGTTCTGCCTTAGGTACCAATGGCTATGTTTGCATTTGTGTCCTTATTTGATAGGGTCTAGGCTATATAGAGGCAATATCATGACTGCAGGGAGATCTCAGCTGTATTGTGGTGATGCTTCCAGTTCAAAATGTCTTAAAAATCCCCTTTCCTGCTCATAAAAGATGACAACTTGGGTCAGAATATACAAGTCCCTTGTTTATCCCCATTTTCCCTCGTATTTTTTCAATGTGGTCATCATTCCAAGATATGAATCAAATGGGTCTTGCCCTGATTCCTGGGACGGGGAGAGCATCTGTGGGGTTTTCCATACTGCTCCTATGGGATGTTAGAGGGGTATTTCTTACCCTGAGGGTGAATCAGGGGTTCTGGAAAGAAAGGTCTTGTCTTGTTAATCCCTCCCAGTATAAATGCCATCACCCTCTGGTATTCCTAAGGCTTGTCAAGATTTCTGTCATCTCACCCCAATCTGTTCAGCAGTGAAAAGATGTGATTTTTGCCTTTTGGTGTGCTTTAGTGTGGGCTACAGTGTCTTTTCAGATGAAGCTTTCCTTGGTTTATAATTAGCCTGTATCTGAAGGGTGAATGAATCTCAAACTCTAAGTGAAGAGGAAATAAAATTACTGTGTTTTATTTCTTCCTGGCATGCCAATGCAATATCACCAATTGTAATGAAAGCTTCTGAAGGGAGCTGCAGGAGAGCTGGGGAGGAGCTCTTTGTCAGGGAGTGCAGCCATAGGAGGAGGGGTGATGGTTTTAAATGGAAAAAGGGGAGACTTAGATTAAATACCAGAAATTCTTTGCTGTGAGGGTGGTGAGACACTGGATCAGGTTGCTCAAAGAAGTTGTGGAAGCCCCATCCTGGGGAGTGTTTAAGGCCAGGCTGAATGGGGCTTGGAGCAACCTGCTCTGGTGGGAGGTGTCCCTGCCCAGGGCAGGTGGGTTGGAATTTGATGATCTTTAAGGTCCCCTTCCAACTCTAACCATTCTGTGATTCTTCTGGGACAAGTCATTGTCCTTGGAAATAGCGAGTCCCTCCATCAGGGCTCTGCTTCCCACCCTGATGCGGGGTCCCTTCAGCAACGTGCACTTCTAGATGCTTTTAATGGTGTGACTGGGGAGTTTCAAGTCTTCAAGGACTAGAAGCAGCCATCGGCTGCGTTGGGGAAAATAGGACAAAAGAGGGGAAAACACCACCCAAACAAACCAACCAACACCAAAAAAAAAAACCCCACTGAAATTAAGCAAATGAAGGATGGGGGAGTTTTGGGGACTGGCAATTATTTGCCAAATAGGTGGATAATGTTGATCAAGAGGAGGAAAAAAAACCAACCAACCAACCCCACAACAAACCAGCCTAGATTTTCTTATTGCAAAACCAAGCTAATTTTGGTCTTGAGAAGCGATGGCCCCAGCGGTTTGGTGCTCACGTGTGTGTATGTCTGTAATGGAGGTTGGGAGGAGAGAGGAACTGGTGCAGCATTTTAAAAATAGAGCAGGGAAAGCACTAAGAAAGTACTTAAGGGGCCTATATTTGGTGCATTCTTCCCTCCTGGCTTTTATTTCTGCATCTCCTGGTGGCAGCAGGTCCCTCTGGGCACCACAGGGCACTCGCCCGTCCCAGGGTGCAGCTGGTGGCAGAGACGAGGAGTAGCTCATTGATTCTGTAGCGCAGCCTGCGGTGCAGGCATCTCAGGAAACCTAGCCAAAACCCGTAAAACAACGTTGTCTCTAGCAATAAATAAAGATCTATCATGAAATTATCAAATGGTTACACACTGCTCCCAGCAGTACGAAGTTCCTTGGCTATTTTTATTCTTACTGATGGGTTTTGTCAGTGTTAGGTTGATGGACTCGATCTGAAAGGTCCCTTCCAACTTGGACAACTCTGTTTCTGTGATGAAATACTTTTGAATGGTTTTGCACTGGTACGTGAGGGTTAGGCTGATGTGGTCAGCAGGTCTTCTGCACCTTGCCTTTTCCAGAGAAACAAAACCCACAAAATGTGCATTTTTGTAGACATGATCCTATCCCTGGAGGGGTTCAAGGCCAGGTTGGATGGGGTTTGGAGCAACCTGGTTTGGTGGGAGGTGTCCCTGGGTTGAAACTGGATGGTCTTTCAGGGTCCCTTCCAACCCAAACCATTCTGTGTCTCCTTTTCTCCGTGGTATTTCTCCTGCTAAGGTCAGGGGGAGTTCTGCCATCGGTTAGGAAGGATTTAGCCCCTCTGTGTGTGTGTGTCTCGGTGTGGTGTGGATCATGCCCTTTGGGCTTTGGGTTGGAATGCTCTGTGCTTTTACTGGGGGAAAATCCTTGTCCCTGCTGCCACCACTGGCAGAGCACAGCCAGGGCTGGAGACAATGCTTCCCAGTAAAGCAGACAGACGTGCTGTGCTCAGCCCAAAGGGCTGGGGGAAAGCCCTGTGCCAGGCTGAACAGAAGGAGCCGTGATGCTTCCCCAGGATGGCATCCAAACTCTGGCATCGGGAGCCAAAGGGCACAGATGGGGAGGTGAGCAGTGCCACCGCCGAGCACGCCAGCTCCTGGATGGAAAGTGTCCAGGAAAGCACCAGTGCCCGGGGCAGGAGATGCCTGAAGGAGTTCTGCATCCATGGGAGTTCCATGCCTTGCTGTCCAGGTCCCTGCCCTTGTCCTGGGCTTGCCTCCTCTCCAAAACCAGCTGTCTTTCAGGGTCCCTTCCCTCCTGTGCACTGGCCTCTCCTGCAAGAGAACAGAAGGATGGGAGATACCATACCCATAGGCAGTGTCCTCCCCATCCCTTTGGGGTGTAAGTTATGGTGCCTTAACTTGAAGATGAGAAAAAAAACTCTGGAGATACTGGTGTAAACTGGTGTCAGCTGCCTTCTCTGCTCAAAGCCCCGTAGCTCAGGTCTTGTTTCTTGAGGAGAAATGTGCAGGTGGTGCCATGAACCTCCAGAACCTCTCACCTTCTTCCCTGCTCTATCCCACCAGCAGCTCCTGCCTGCTTTGCTTCATGAAAACTCAGCCCCAGGAGCAGGGGTGTTGTAACAGTGTGAAAAAATAGTTACAGGGCAAAACTGATGAGCAATAACCTTAAATTTAAGCACTTGGGGGGGGGAAATAATGCNTGCCCAGGGAGGTGGTGGAGTCTCCTTCTCTGGAGACATTCCAACCCTGCCTGGAGGCGTTCCTGTGTGACCTGATGTAGGTGTTCCTGCTCCAGCAGGGGGTTGGACTGGAGGAGCTTTCAAGGTCCCTTCTAATCCCTGAGATTCTGTCATTCTGTGAATCTTCCAAGAAATGAAACATTTTGGGGTAACAAATGGCCTTTTTCTATAGCTATCATGGCCCGGTAACGCTGAAGCGTGTGAATGCTTTCTGTCAGATGGCTCAGATGAGGGTTTTATTTCTGTCTGTGCTCTCTGTCTCACTCCCATCTCCCATCTGAAGGGACAGCAGCCCAGCTGGGTGCACCCATGGCCCCGCTTTGCTGCTTAACACCTCATGCTTCTGGTCGTTATACAAACCTTCTTATTTCTCTGTTATCCCTTGGTAGGAAATACCTTACCTTCTCATTTTCTTCTTCTATTTTTTTTTTTCCTGCATTCTTTTAGAGGAAAAGTCCGGTAAGAAATACCATTTTTATTTATTAGTTGATTTTTCTTATCTCTTACAATCTATTTTAACAATCTCCTCTTCTCCCCTTTGCACGGTCCCTGTTTTGCACGTCTCTAGAGCTGGAATGTAAAATGCAAATAACAAATCTGTTCTGGAAGGCACGATGTTTCTTTATTTTCCTTCTCCCTTGATTTTAAGTTGGAGTGTTTTAAAATAGGCTGTCTTCTGCTTTGGGTGTTCATAGTCGTGGGGTGTAGCCTGGGTGGAAGAGCTGGTGGTTTTGGGCAAGATACATAAGGATTTGGTTCTATCTGGGCATGTTATGGGTACATCATTGCACATCGAAAGGTATGAGAAGGCAGAAAAACCCATCAGAGGTTGATGGCCTCCAGTACTGCCATATGCCATGGTGGTGGCTTCACCGTGAAGACTGAGTTTTGGACTGTTTTGAGCCCAAAATGGGGAAATCCACCCATCCCAAGGGTTTGAGGTCCCTCTGGGGTCCTTCCAGGTGTTGCTCTCCCCCTGCCCCATGCCCAGGGTGAGCCACCAGCCAGTGGGAGCACCTAATGGTGGGGCTGTGGAGGGAGAACCTGCTCCCAGCACTGGAGGGATGCAAAGGGTGTTGGGGGACTCGGGGTGCTGACCTGTTGCTCTCTGACCAGGTGTCTCTTCTCTCTTCCTTCTCGCTGACCACAGCGGCGCAGCCCGGTAAGTACCCACACCCCCTGCTTCTGCCCCCCAGCTCTGGGTGTCGGGTTGCTGGTGGAGGTCTGTGTCTTTTGCTGGGGGTGAAATGGCAAGCTTAGAGGACAGGCATCAGGGTGCTGCTGCCATTAGCCACCCCCTTGTGTGACCCCAGGTGATGGTGAGACCTTGTCCTCCCCCTCACCCGGCATCACCAATTGATGCAAAGGTGTCCCTGATGGTTAGCATCCTCCATGGCTCCACCTGCACCCTCGTCCCCAGGGACCCTGCTTGTGGTCCTGGTGTACCCCCACTCCCCTCTCTGCCAAGCAGCCCCTGTTGGTGGCGGGGGGGAGGCTTGGCTTTTGCTGTGTGTGGGCACATGTGTATCGTGTGGCAAGAGTGAGGACTTCCATTGCTAAAATTACATTATTTGGCTTAGGTTGATTTGCAGCCATCAGATGTGAGGATTTGGGGTTTATGCCACGTCTAATGGAGTGAGGGTGGTGGTGTCCCCCACAAGCCACCAGCCATCAGGATATCTGCAAAGGCAGCACTGCCTGGTGGTGGCTTTAGGTGGCTCAAAACCATTTCAGTAGGGTTTTCCTGCTCTCTCTGTGCTGGAAGCAAATGGGATTTCTCCAGGCACACGCAGAGTTGGGCTTGTTTCAGCCACATACAGTAAATACTGCCCTAGAACAGGTAACTCCTGCCATGGCTGCTTTGCTCCCACTGTGTCCCTCCCCAGGTGACAATTGCCATGCACCCGTGTCCCTCTGCATCCCACTTACCTCGTGTGTTTCTAATTCCAGGGGACGATTAAAAGGAATTTATCCAGTGAGTATTTTCTACAACCTTCAAGACTTTGTGGCAGGGAGGTGGTGGTGGGGGGAGTATTTTAGGGGGGAGGTGTGTTAGTTTTGCTTTAAAGTGCTCCTGTCAGAAATGATGGCACCTAAATGTCTTCCTTAAAGACAGCCATATGGGGCATCCTATAAGAAAGAGTGCAGCTCCCTAGCCCAGTTCTCTACAGAAAGAAAAGCTGAATCAGCAAAACGGACCTTTTTTTGCCAGCATCTCCACAGCAGGGGTTGGGATGGGACACATGCTGTGTGCTGGTGGCATGCCTGGTGCAAGCCTTGCTGCCAGCACGGGCTGGGGGTGGGCTGGAGATGATGCTCAGGGAGCAGCGGGGTTGGTGGGGAGCAGCAGGGTTGGTGGGGAGCAGCTCTAACCCCACGCTCTCCATCCATCCTGTGCTGCAGGTGAGGAGATCGCACGGCCCCGGCGCTCCACACCGACGCCAGACCCTGCCAGGTCAGTAGAGACTCCATCAGTAGAGCTAATTAACACAGTCACACCAGGCTGCTGTGGTTTTTAAACGTTCTGGGGCCATTTGCACCACTGGTGAATGGGAGGCAGCTGTTCCCACCTAGGGGTTTTGACCTTTGTTCATGTCAAACCCAGAGCAACTCAGCAAATGCACCAGGTATTTACTGCCCTACTAATATTGCCAACCCTTCAGGGAATTGTCAGAGCTGGAAGGGACCTCTAGAGCTCCTCCAGTCCAACTCCCCTGCTAAAGCGGGGTTGCCCAGAGCACATCACTCAGGAGGGCATCCAGGAGGGGCTTGAAGGTCTCCAGAGAAGGAGACTCCAAACCCTCCCTGGGCAGCCTCTGCCAGCGTTCTGCCACCCTCACCCCAAACAAGTTTCTCCCCATATTCCAATGGAACTTCCCGTGTCCCAACTTGTGCCCATTGCCCCTCATACTGTCACTGGGAACCATTAAGAAGAGTCTGGCTCCATCCTCCTTCAACCCACCCTAGATAAGACCTCAGCCTTCTCTTCTCCAGGCTAAAGAGCCCCAGCTCTCTCAGCCTTTCCCCATCAGGGAGATGCTCCAATCCCATCTTTTGTTGCCCTACATTGGACTCTCTCCAGTAATTCCCTGTCTCAAACTGAGGAGCCCAGAACTGGATTCAGGATTCGAGTTGTGGTCTCACCAGTGCAGAGGGAGAGAATGACCGTCCTTGAGCCACTGGCCACACTCCTCCCTATGCAGACCAGGATTCCATTGGCCCTCTTGGCCACAAGGGCACATTGCTGGATCATGGGTAGTTTACCGTCTAGCAGGACCCCCAGATCCTTCTCCTCAGAAGTGCTTTCCATCAGGTCCACCCCTAACCTCTATCAGTGCCTGGACTTCTTCCTTCCCAGGTGCAGGACCCTGCACTTGCTCTTGTTGACCCTCATTAGGTTCTTCTCACCTGGCTGAGATGCCTGAACCTGCCTCATCAAAGATGCTTCTGCAGGAAACATTGCTTTTATAACGTTTTAGGCTCATGGGGCAGCCAAACGTTGGTGTTTTGGTGTTTAAATAACCTGGGTGAAAGCACCATGCCACAGGGTGCATGGGGAGCTGTGGGTTCATGGGTGCTTTCCTAGGGGTGCTGTGTGAGTAAATAAGAGCTGAGGTGATGGTGGAACCCTCCAGCCCCCTTCCCTAGAGCCTGCCCAAACACCAACACCCAGAATCAAGCTGTTGATGGCAGCAGCACCCCTGGTTTTGAGTGCACAGTGTCTGTACCCGCTGTCCTACAGGAGCAGCAAGGACACCCACTGCTGGAAGCCACCTCAAGCCCTGGTCTATAGGGAGAGCTGTAGGTATATATGGATTTAGGAAAGCAGACAGTCTTGGATACAGAGCAAGCCAAATCTCACTAAGAGCGTGCCCTTTGCTGCGGCAGGGCTTGACTCGAGGTGCGTTGGACCTGAGATTGGTCCAGATTTTGACCTTTTTTGGTTGTTTTTTTCCTCTTTTTCCATGCATTCTGGAGTCAATCCTGAAGCAATCCCCAATTGCTTGACACTAGAGGGTTTGCACCATCGTGCTTTGTCCGGTGCTACCACTATCCTCTCTTTTTTTTTTCTGTGCCCAAAACCCTGTTTTTTGCCAGGTGCCACTTAGTTTAGGACATAACACCTCCCTGAAAATTGACGTGCTGGTACTCAAATTCCAGGTTTTAGTACAAACCTGGAGCTCATGATGTTCCTTTGCCCTTGTCTCGTCCTGTAGCAAGAAAACTGTAGAGGACGCTGCTGCCCTGGCACCGCTCTTTGGGCCCCCGCTGGAGTCAGCGTTTGAGGAGCAGAAGTTGGACGGTAGGTTTGGGGAGGACAAGGGGTGGTGGCATCTCCTGGCAGTGTCCCCTGGCCCTGGGGGCAGCTCACAGGGCTGGGGAGGGGGAGGATAGCAAGGAGGGGGGCTGCTGGTGACCAACCCTGCTCTTAAAGGAGTGGGAAAAACCACATTTAAATCAGAATGTGAAGTTGTGTTACAGGCAGTGTGGGGTTGGGGTTTATATGGGTTATTTGGGACAGAGCAAGTGTTTTAAGACAATCAGTTAATTATGTGGTCTTGAGTCAGATCCTGAAAGAGAGCAAGACATCAATACTAATATTTAATGAATGGTAAAAATATTGACTTTTCATTTGAAGCCCTGTCGATGCCTGATTCATAGAACCATAGAATCATTCAGGTTGGAAGAGACCCTTGGGATCATGGAGTCCAACCATCAGCCCCACTCTACAAAGCTCTCCCCTACACCAGATCCCCCAACACCACAGCTCATCCACTCTGAAACACAGTCAGGGATGGGGACTCCCCCTCCCTCCTCCCTGGGCAGCCCAGTCCAGGCTCTGACCACTCTTGCTGGGAAGAATTCTTGCCTCATGGCCAGCCTAACCCTCCCCTGCTGCAGCTTGCAGCCATTCCCTCTCCTTCTATCGCTCATTGCCCCTGAGAAGAGACCAGCACCAACCTCTCTGCAATGCCCTTTCAAGCAGTTTTAGAGAGGGATGAGGTCTCCCCTCAGCCTCCTCTTCCTCCAACTCAACACTCCCAGCTCCCTCAATGGCTCCTCATCAGATTGATTCTCCAGGCCCTTCCCCAGCTCCGTGTCCCTCCTCTGCACTCGCTCCAGCCCCTCCAGATCTCTCTTGTGCTGAGGTGCCCAGAACTGGACCCAGTACTCAAGGGGTGGCCTCCCCAGTGCTGAGCACAGGGGGACAATCACCTCCCTGCTTCTGCTGTTTGTTCTCCCCAAAGAAAAACCCCATTCACCCTCTGGAGCAGTTGGTTCCCAGAGAGGTCTCCTCCTCCTGGCTCCGCTCAGCTGTTGCCACATGGTCGCTGCCACTTGTACCCTCGTTATGAACCTTGTCATTAATGACTCCGCTTCATTCTTCTAATCCAAACTACGTGTGTGCAGTTCCCTCCACACAGGCTAGAACCAAAAAGCTTAAAGGAGATAAAGAAGAGCGGTTTAGGGGGCGGGGGGGTGTTCCCCCACTGCCACCTCTGTGAATGTAACTGGAGCTTTTTGTTTTAATGCCATGGTGTGGTGTTGGTTGGGTTTGTTTTTTTTCCCAGTGTATCCTAAAATTCCAGGCAATTTTTGTTGCAATTAATGCAACTTTTTGCTTACTGTAATAAGGCCCCCGAATACATAAGCGGCATTGTTTTGTTTGTCAAGCAGCATGAGTGTCAAACTAATTGTGTGTCCTCTTTAAAAATCAGGCAGGCTTGTAATTACCCAATGTTACAGGAAACCCCCTGCCCTTAATTAACAAGAGGGCTCTGTCACTCTTTATTTTCCTCTCCCTACAAGCCCCAGAGAAGCGCAGCTCATCTGTATGTTTTGGTATTTGTAAGAAAATAGCTTCATTGATGCCCTTGGATGTGCATTTATTTAGAATCAGAGAATCATTCACGTTGGCAGAGACCCTTGGGATCGTGGAGTCCAACCATCAGCCCCACTCTACAAAGGTCTCCCCTACACCAGATCCCCCAACACCACAGCTCGTCCACTCTGAAACACAGTCAGGGATGGGGACTCCCCCCCCTCCCTGGGCAGCCCAGTCCAGGCTCTGACCACTCTTGCCGGGAAGAATTCTTGCCTCATGTCCAGCCTAACCCTCCCCTGCTGCAGCTTGCAGCCATTCCCTCTCCCTCTATCACTCAAGAAGAGACCAGCACCAACCTCTCTGCAATGTCCTTTCAAGCAGTTGTAGAGAGGGATGAGGTCCCTGGGCAGCCCATTCCAGTGCTTGACTACTCTCTCTGGGAAGAATTTTTTCCTGATGTCCAGCCTAAATTTATTTTCTTACTTATTTTTAATCATTTTTTTTTCAGCTGCTCTAGATCAGCCTGAGATATGGGGTTCAGTCCAGCCTGTCAGCGCAAACGTAGAGTCCCCGAAGCTACCAAGACCTTTTCCAACTGGAAGTAAGTGACCGTGCAGGTTGTTGTGGAAAATAAGTTGAACACATGCAGAAGTCAAATCAAAGATTTTACTTTTCTGCACCCAGACTGTGCAAATTCTGTAACGTTTTAATCACATAGAGGGTTAGAGGGTTTCTATTCCCCAGGTGTGATTCTCAGGGTGAAGAAATGACAGGAGATGGGAAGGGATGGGGTGGGATGGATGATTCCCAGGGGCTGATAAGGGATGGGATAGGGTGGGATGGATGGCACCCGGGGGCCGGCACGGGACGGGACAGGGGAGATGGCACCTGGGGGCTGGTAAGGGATGGAATGTGGGATGGGATGGCACCCAGGATGAGAGAGATCACCTGCATCCTTTGGTTGGGGCAAAGGGCTTGCATGGAGCCAGCAGTTAAACCCCCCTCCCTCAGAGGCGAGGAATCCCTGATCGCTGGTGTTAATGATGGTGGAATGATGATATTCCACCATCCATATTCCATGGATGGATGATATTTGGCTGGAAAGGTCAGAAGCACCGGTTTTTCCAGGCTCACATAAGAAAAGGCAATGCAGCCCCAAAATCCCTGATTTTTTTCCTTGCAGCTTTCCCTACTGCCTGGGGCGGGAGGGGGAGCTGAAGCCTTTCCCCTTCCTTGGTGACAAAGCTGCTCTTTCCTTGTTCCTCTGCTCCTTTTCCCCCCTCACTAACCATTAGCACAACCTCTTTCGTGCCAAACCCATCCCCAGCCCTAGTGCTGCCAATGACTGACGCTGGTCCGGTGCCAATGTCCCAGGGCCACCTCTGGCCACATCAGGAGCTCACGAAAGAGATGGTGACATTCGTGATTAATGATTGCTGCAGCCGTGGTGCCTCCTGGGGCTGCTTCTCCAGGAGGTTCGGCCTCGGATGCTATTTATATCTGCTTTGCAAAAAAAAAAGAGAGCCCCTGTAAATCAGTGCTAAATCAGGGTTAATTAACCACGGCCCATCAGGGTTAATTAACCATGGCACTCCTCCTCCCGGATCCGGGCGGGAGCGGGGATGGGCACGTGAGAAACGCGGAGGTAGATACGTGCCTCAGAGGCTACATGTTTTAATTAAAACAGTAATTCAGGTTTTTAAGAGGTGGGGACGATCTAAGATAATTAAATACCACCAAAAACCATAACCTCACCCCCAAAAAATAAAATTTGCAATTGCTTTTTGCTCAACAAACCACCATAAACCCCCGGGCTGTGGGGATGCTCCTGGCCCAGCAATGATGTCTCGGCCGCACTCAGCCATGTCCCTCTTTCCCAGTGAACTGTGGGGGTACCAGTATAGGTTGGGAACTGACCTGTTGGAGAGCAGCGCAGGGGAAAGGGAGCTGGGGGTCCTGGTGGGCAGCAGGATGCCCATGAGCCAGCACTGTGCCCTCATGGCCAAGAAGGCCAATGGCATCCTGGGGTGTATCAGAAGGGGGGTGGTTTGTAGGTCGAGAAAGGTTCTCCTCCCCCTTTGCTCTGCCCTGGTGAGACCCCATCTGGAATATGGTGTCCAGTTGTGGGCCCCTCAGTTCCAGAAGGACAGGGAACTGCTGGAGAGAGTCCAGGGCAGGGCTATCAAAACGATGGAGTGGAGCATCTCCCATGTGAGGAAAGGCTGAGGGAGCTGGGTCTCTTGAGCTTGGAGAAGAGAGTGAGGGGTGACCTCATGAATGTTTATAAATATGTAAAGGGTGAGTGTCAGGAGGATGGAGCCAGGCTCTTCTCAGTGACACCCAATGACAGGACAAGGGGCAATGGGTGCAAGCTGGAACAGAGGAGGTTCCACTTAAATATGAGAAAAGTCTTCAGGATGAGGGTGAGGGAACACTGGTAGGGGCTGCCCAGGGAGGTGGTGGAGTCTCCTTCTCTGGAGACATCCCAACCCTGCCTGGAGGTGTTCCTGTGTGACCTGATGTAGGTGTTCCTGCTCCAGCAGGGGGTTGGACTGGAGGAGCTTTCAAGGTCCCTTCCAATCACTCATATTCTGTGATGATTTCTGTGGTTTCCTAATGCACCACCACTGATTTTATTTATTTATTTTTAAAAAATGATTATTATTTATTGTTTTTTTCCCCTCTGCTCTGTTTTGCAGCCCCTCCACCGCTCCCACCGAAAAACATCCCGGCCACGCCGCCACGCACCGGCTCTCCTCTGACGGTGGGAATAGGTAAAAATCTCAGTGCCACAGAACCCTCACCCCATGCCAGGAGAGCAGTCTGGAGCCTTGGGGGGAGACTACACTGGGGTGGGGGCAGGTGTGTATGTGTGTGGGTTCAAGTCCCCATGGCTGCATTTTGGACATGGATTTGTCCCTTCAGTGGATCCTGTTCCCTTTGGGTTCATGGCGCTTCAGCGGACTCTGAGGTTGGGGCAGTGTGTGAAGGAGCGATGCAAAGGTGGCCTTGACTCCCCAACTGGTGTCACCCTGGTGGGATTGGTGGAAATTAGTGCTCTCCCACCCCGCCCCACCGTGAAATTGGTCATTTTTAGGTGTGAAAAGCGCCACTAGCCTTAAAGTTGTGCTCAAAACAATAGAAAAAGACTAATTAGAGCTGTTAGTGCTTGGCGGGGCTCTGCTTGTGAAATAATGGGGATATGTGGTGCCTGGCTGTGCTGGGGGCTCATCCTGCCCTTCCTGCCCTCCCCAGTTCCTGCCACCGGCATGGGATGGTGGGAAAAGCCCCCTCCAGGTCCCACAGATGTGGAGTGTGGAGGGGAGGGAGAATGGAATTGGTACCTGGAGTAAAGGAAGGGACTGAAAGAGGTTGTTGAGGGCAACCAGAGGCCATGAAGTGCTTGTAAGGGTATCATTTCCCAAAGAGGAGGCTGAGGGGAGACCTCATCCCTCTCTACAACTCTTTGAAAGGACCTTGTAGAGAGGTTGGTGCTGGTCTCTTCTCACGGGCAATGAGCGATAGAAGGAGAGGGAATGGCTGCAAGCTGCAGCAGGGGAGGGTTAGGCTGGCCATGAGGCAAGAATTCTTCCCAGCAAGACTGGTCAGAGCCTGGACTGGGCTGCCCAGGGAGGGGGTGGAGTCCCCATCCCTGAGTGTGTTTCAGAGTGGATGAGCTGGGGTGTTGAGGGATCTGGTGTAGGGGAGACCTTTGTAGAGTGGGGCTGATGGTTGGACTTGATGATCCCAAGGGTCTCTTCCAACCACAATGATACTATGGTTCTAATCCACGCTGCTGGCGGGGGGTTGGCTGCTGGGGTTGGGTTTGGGGGCGGGAGGGGTGGTCCCAGACTTTGGAGAGGGCGCTGTATGGACACAGGCGCTCAGCACCTCGGGGACATTATTGGCATCAGCACAGAGCAATCCCCTGCGCTGAGCTCATTGCTCCCTCCATCAGGGCTCCATTCCTGCTCCCGTGTCCTGATTTTTTATTTATTTTGATGGGTTTTTCCTATTCATGGAAGCATCCAGGCTGGCAGGGTGTCCACCTACCCCTGGAGATCCAGCCCTGCTGGCAGACACAGGGGGTGGGTTGTTTTCAGGGGCTGGGCTGGCGGGCTCTGTGCTGGGAAGAGACGGCTTTCGTCCGGGCCGGTTTGCTGGTTTTGTTTGGTTTTATTTGTTGTTTTTTTTATTTGCCTTTTTGGCTTTTTTTGCCTTTTTTTTTGTTCATTACTTTTTAATAATTTTGTGCTTGTTTCTTTATAATCGTTACTTTTTAATCATTTTATATTTGATTTTTTTATTCATTACTTTTTAATTGTTGATTTTTAGTCGTTACTCTTTAATTGTTTATTTGGGTTTTTTATACATTTTTAATTATTTTTATTTGGTTTTTGATCTGGTATTTTTTATCTGTTATTTTTTACTAGCTAATTTTTATTAGCCTTTTAATTTGCCTTTTTTTTTTAATTTATTTTTTACCATTTTAGCAAAACTCTCTCTTTTCCCTTAGCCCTAGGAGCACAGATGGCTCCCCCAGTGCAGGAGCCGGGGGGTGGGATGTGACACGATCAGCCCAGGGCAGGGGGGCACATTAGCTTTTGCAGAAACTGCACTTGGCCAGAGCAGCCCTGTCTGCTGCTGGCACTGCTGCCCAGAGCCCCCTGTGAGCGCCAGCCACCATGTGTAAATGTATAGATTCATATAGACACACGTGGCTTTGGGGACCGTGTTAGACATGGTGTGACTAGCAGAAGTAGGGAGGTGATTGTCCCTCTGTGCTCAGCACTGGGGAGGCCACCCGTTGAGTACTGGGGTCCAGTTCTGGGCACCTCAGCACAAGAGAGATCTGGAGGGCCTGGAGCGAGTGCAGAGGAGGGACACGGAGAGGAGGGACACTGGAGAATCAATCTGATGAGGAGCCATTGAGGGAGCTGGGAGTGTTGGGTTGGAGGAAGAGGCTGAGGGGAGACCTCATCCCTCTCTACAACTGCTTGAAAGGGCATTGCAGAGAGGTTGGTGCTGGTCTCTTCTCACGGGCAATGAGTGATAGAAGGAGAGGGAATGGCTTCAAGCTGCAGCAGGGTAGGGTTAGGCTGGCCATGAGGCAAGAATTCTTCCCAGCAAGAGTGGTCAGAGCCTGGACTGGGCTGCCCAGAGAGAAGGGAGGTGGAGTCCCCATCCCTGACTGTGTTTCAGAGTGGATGAGCTGTGGTGTTGGGGGGGTCTGGTGTAGGGGAGACCTTTTTAGAGTGGGGCTGATGGTTGGACTCCATGATCCCAAGGGTCTCTTCCAACCTGAATGTTTCTATGGTCATAATGAGGTTGTGGGGGGTTGTTACCCCCAGCGGTAAATCTGGGGTGGGGGCAGTAAGGGGACATTTGCGTGTGAAGTGGTGATGAGGAGGAAGGTGGGCTTGGCTCGTGGTGCACGCTCTCCCTCCCTGGGCTGTATTTCAGCCCAGTGTGCTTCGTGCCACGTCACACCTGACCTGGTGTGGGAACTTCCTCGCACAGGAATCGTGTTCCCTGGCAGTTTATGAGCAAAGAGTGGCGCTTTTGGAGCGTCCCCTCTAGCCCATCGCCGTAGAGAACGGCGCGGCTGCGGCTCTCCGGGTTCGTGCTAAGTGTAAAATAAACTGCTTTGACCACAGGAGGGGACCAGGCAGCAGCAGAGCTCAAACGGGACAAACTTCCGTCCATCAATGACGTGGACAGCATTTTTGGGCCCGTGCTCTCCCCCAAGTCTACTGCTGCTCACGCAGAAGACAAGTGGGTCAATTTTTCCGATCAATCCCCGGAAAACACGACTCCGGCGTTGCCAGCCCGGGAAAAAACGGGGTCGCCACCGGTGGTAGCGGGCAACCCAGCCGATGCTCCGGTGGCCGAGCCCTCCCGCCCGCTCCCCTCGCCGCTCCACCTGGAAGAGGTTCACAAGAAGGTTTCTGAGCCACCCCACCTTAAGGATGATAACGCGGAGCCGGTCGCCTCTCCCAAAGATTTTGGGCTGGGACAAAGAGCCACCCCGCCTCCCCCTCCGCCGCCCACCTACCGCACGGTGGTCTCCTCACCCGGACCGGGGGCCAGCAGCGGCACGGGAAGCACCAGCGGTACGTCCCGCGGCGTTGGGTGTGCTTCGGTGTGGCCGTGACCGCCTCCGCTGTCCCCTCCTGCCTGGTTGTGCCTGTGCCCGGCGCCCGCTCTCCCGCCTGGCCCTCTCGTGCTTCCACGTCCAGTGTCTGCCCTCAGCCTCCTGTGTCCTCTCCCCCTGCCTCTCTGCTCCCTGCTGCGTGTCTCATGGTGGGATAGGTCATCTCCCATGAGCTTCCCTTCCCACCTTTACGCACGTAATCCCTGCTGTAAGGTGTGCCATAGGATTGCCATTGCTGCAGCTCTGTCCTCAGTAGGCTTCAGAGTGAACACAGGTGGAAACCTTTCAGGCAAATGACCTGAGTGAGCCTGAGAACTCCAGGGAGGGGTTTGAAGCCATTGCAGACAGACAGGTCACCACAAAATGTCACCAAATAACTCACAGCTCAAGGGTGGCACGGGTCTGGGAGAATGTGGAGACCCAGCTGGGTCTGGAGAAACCCCTCACAAGGGCACAACCCCATAGGTTTGTCTGGCAGGTGCTGGCTCTTTAACTTCACCTGCTTAATTATAAATGCCACTGTGCCCATTAGGGCAAACGAGCTCGTCAGATGTCAGCGTACACACAGTCTCTCACAGCGCTGGAGACGGTGCAACCTGCTGGTGTTATTTTAGAGGCTGACCCTAGGGTCCCTTTTGTACTGGTGCAGCCGCAACATGCAAATCCTCATCCCCACCATCCACCCTGCTGCCACGAGAAAGTACTTTTGAGGTTATTACCCCCACAGAGCCTCACAGGAACTTCCACTGTGGTGGGTGCCCAACCACCCTCACCAGACTGATGTGGAGCGGAGAGCTGTGCCCTCTGCTTGGGGGGGTGTGTGTGTGTGCCCCATCTCTGGGGAGGTGTGTGGGGTCTGCTGGGGGTGTCCCCCTGAGCGTGGCTGTCGCTTCAAGTGTGGCTTTGCTTCAGNATGCAGGGCTGGTTGCTGGGGGCTGCAGCATCCAGATCTTCTTGGTGACACTGGTCAGAGCTGGGACTTCTCCAGGAGGAAACCTCAAGTTTGTTCCTACACTGCTCTCCGTAACTGCATTGTGGGAGCAGAGACCTGCAGGATGGGGACCTGCCTGTAGCTCTGCATGGGGATGGATGGAGAAACCCCACTGAGGATGGTTGGATGGAGCCAGGCTTCTGTGGCAGTGCTGCCTGCTTGGGAAGATCTTCATCTTTGCCCTAGAAATCATCTCCCACCAGTGCTTGACGTGTACTATAGCCCCTGACACCTCAGCCTTGCCCAGCCCAGCCTGGGACAAGGAGGTGTAAAAATGCAGAGTGTTGAAATACGCACGGAAAAATCATGTACATCCCATGGGTGTGTGATGTGGGTCCCACACCCTTCCCATTCTGACCTTCTCCACCCTTCTGAGGACCACCTGGTTGCTTCTGTCCCCTGGGGCTGTCTGCTTTGGGGATGTCATGGGGCAGAGCCATCCCTGGACAACCCTCCCGCCATCACATCCTGCAGGAACCTGAGCTCCTGGGTGCCACCAAGGCAGGGCTAGGGACCAGCATCCCAGCAGGCTCCTGAGTTCATGCTGATAGACCTGTTGGACTGGGTCCAGTGGAGGGCTATGAAGATGATCAGAGGGCTGGAGCACCTCTGCTATGAAGACAGGCTGAGAGAGCTGAGCTTGTTCAGCCTGGAGAAGAGAAGGCCCCAGGGAGATCTTAGAGCAGCCTTCCAGTCCCTGAAGGGAGCTCTGGGAGAGCTGGAGAGGGACTCTTTGTCAGGGAGTGGAGTGACAGGACAAGGGGTAACGGCTTTAAATTGGAAGAGGGGAGATTGAGATGAGATACCAGAAAGAAATTCTTTGCTGTGAGGGTGGTGAGAGCCTGGCCCAGGTTGCCCAGGGAAGTTGTGGAAGCCCCATCCCTGGAGGGGTTCAAGGCCAGGCTGGCAGGGGCTTGAAGCCACCTGGTCTGGTGGGAGGTGTCCCTGCCCAGGGCAGGGGAGTTGGAACTGGATGACCTTCAAGGTCCCTTCCAACCCAAACCATTCTGTGATTCACAGCATCCTGCCACAGTTTCACACTGTAAAAAGTATCTAGAGGTACATTTGTCTTCCAGGGACCTCAGACACCTGAAGAATAAACCTTCTTAGATGGGTGCTGATGTCAGGCAGGGCTTTGACTAACTGGTGGCTGCTCCTGAGCTGGGGCAAAATGCTCCCTCGAAGTCTCCATCCTGTGCCACTCAGGCAGTGTCACTGGGTCACTGCAGAATCCCTGTTTCCTCAGGCTTTTACTGGGAGAAGGAAGGGAAAAAAAAAATCAAACGTTGATTCCCAAATTAGGCTTCTAAATAGAAAAGGCTTTGAATTTCAGAGTTGCGCAAATGAACAACCAGGGTTTGCCCTCTTTAAACAAGCCTGTGGCTGGCATTACCCTTCCAGCATTTTCCTCTCCCCTCTCCTGCTCATTTCTATAGATTGAGTGGTGGAATTTCCTTAATCTGAGCGATCACTCACAAAATTTAGGTAGCTGGTTCTCTGGCAAGTAGGGAAAAATAAAGCTAAAGGCATCACCTTATGGTCACTGGGAGCAAAGCACTCTGCTCTGCGGGATGCTGTGTTCAGGGAGGCTGTTAGCAAAGGCCAGCTCAGCCTTTGGGGGATGTATGAGGGGGTCTGCAGCCTCCCCTCCACCTGCTCCTGCTGCCCCTCTTGTCTTGGTGCGACCTCCAGCTGCTCCCTACAGCCCCAGTTATTGGAGGATTTACCCCAGAAGGGGTTTCTGTTTGTGGAGGAAAGTATTCTCCTGGACAGCCTCTTAAGTATCTGTAAAATTTCTATTTAATTGCAAAAAACCAAAAAAAAAGCACCATTTGCAGCAAGGAAGCTATTGCTGGGGACACACGAACTCCAAGGAAAGTTCTCTGAAACTCTTCCAGAGGGCTGGGAAACTCTTGGTGCTCTCAGTGGACCAGATAACCTTGTCCTTCCACCCTTCCTCTGCTTTGCTTGGACAGAGCTTCATCCCTCTCTCACCAGGACCCCTCGTTCCCACGGTGGGGACCAACCTCCCTGCTGTCTGGTCATGATGTTCTGGAGCTCAGGGACCCGTGGACTCAGCCCCAGGTGCTGCAGGGCTTTAACTCCTTCTCAGCACCTCATTTTTCACCTGCCCACGTTGCTGGTTTTTAGATAAAACTGTGAGGTTCCTCTACTTATAATTTTGCCAAGGGAACACATCAGCACCAGCAATCACCCCCAAAACTCTTTTCCTCTGCAAAGTGGTTGATGTGGAGCCATGGCCAAGGAGACCTCCTGCAGGGCACACGTGTCCACCACGCCAGCTCCTGGCGAGAAGACTTTGCTTCCAAGTAGGGGTCTTGGGCGGAGGGGACACAGCCATTGGGGGGACAGTTGGTGGCACGCTAATGGCTCCCATTTCTTGCAGGTTCCTCGTCCCCAGCTCGCCCTGGCACACCGCTGGCTGCATGTGGCACCCCACCGCCGCCACCCCCCCGGCCACCCTCCCGGCCCAAGTTGCCCCCTGGCAAGCCCAGTGTCACTGATGTGGTACGTTCACATGGGAACTGATGAAGTGCTGATGTGGGAAGGGGTGTTGAGGGGGCCTGTGCATGGTCAGGGTGGGGGGAAACCTGCATTTGTGGAGTCTGGTGGGATGGATTAATGGAGCAGAGCAGATCTTTAAGGGGGGGTAACCAGAGGGTGCTGCCAGCGCTGGTTGGAGTTTTCTATAGTTGGATCACAAACGGCGAGTGGTGGTTTGTGGTTATGGTAAAGGCAGAATATAGGTGGGGAAGAAGGTGGGAAGGGTCCAGCCGTGCCCAGCCCCCTGGGGGTGAAGGGCTATGGGTCTGGCTGTCCTGAGCAGGGCATCGGGCTGGAGGGGGGGTATCCCAGGCTGCTTCAGGTAAGTCATGGAGAATTCTTGGGTTGATGTTATGGATATAAAATTAGAGAGTCATGGAACAGTTTGGGTTGAAAGGGACCTTACAGCCCATCCAGTGCCACCCCCTGCCCTGGTCAGGGACACCTCCCACCAGACCAGATTGCTCAAAGTCCCCTCCAACCTGGCTGTGAACCCCTCCAGGGACGGGGCAGCCACAGCTTCTTCAACCCGACCAGGTTGCTCAGAGGCCTGTCCTTGGATATTTCCAGGGATGGAGCATCTATCACCCCTCTGGGCAACCTGTTTTCCCCAAAGCAACCATATTATCCCTGAGGGATCTATTAAGGGCCTAGGGAGCTGCTCCCAAGTGAGCTGGCACATGGTGGGCACTGCTCCCTTCCCGATACTGGGTACATTAAACCCATCCCATGGCCCTTGGAGCTCCCATCCTTGGTGGGGATGGGGACTTCAAATACCCAGACCTGCAAGATGGTGGGAATCATCTGCCATACTTCACAGTCCAGACTAAAACATCCTTGGCACTGAAAGAACCAAAGTTACTCATTTTTACCCCAAGCCAGCGGGGCTGGCGGGACAGAGAGTTACAGCTTGGGGCAAAAGCTTCTGCTTGTTCGATGTAAACGTCGCTGTGCTTGTTTTCTTTAACCTTTTTGTTATTTTATGTTTTTCTACAGTCCAGGCCTTTTAGCCCTCCTATCCACTCATCCAGCCCTCCTCCGATAGCACCTTTAGCCCGTGCTGAAAGTACTTCTTCCATATCTTCCACCAATTCCCTGAGCGCAGCCACCACTCCCACCGTTGGTAAAAGCACACAGCGCTGCTGTTCTTTCACCCTTCCTGCCTCCCGGCCTCCTCCCAACAAAAACCTTCCTCCACCCTTTGCCTTCGCTCGGTTCTTCGCCGGGTTCGCCTTCGTTAGTTTTCCTGGGGTTTTTAAGGGCAAAAAAAGGGGTCTGAGGAAAGGGGGGGGGAGAGGGAGGTGAAAGGGGGGTGGGTGTGTGTGTGATGGACCACGAAGGGGACGCTGCTGGGGAAAGCTGTCTTTGTGGCACCTTCACATGTTGGGAACGACGCGTGTCCGGTGAAGGTAGAGGTTCTCAGTAAGTGAAATATAATACAAAACGTGCTTATGGTTTGCAAATTTGGGCTAAAATAAGCTTTGTATTTTTCTTTCTTTTATTTTTTGCCAGGGAGGGGGAGGGGGGGCTGGGAGCCGGACCTTGGGATCCAGGAGGTGGCTAATATTAAATCTGGTTGAACGTCTTAAATCCGTACTGCTCCTCGAAGGGGTAGTGGGAAACGGGGGCTTGGAAAAGGCTTTTCCAACCCCTTGGCTCAGCGTGTCCTAGACCAGAGCAAAGTGCCACGGTTTTCTTTTGGAGGAATGTCCTGAAAAACATGGGGTTTGCCAACTCCCCGCTCCCCCCCTCACCTCTCCCTCCACCCCCCCAGCCCTGAGGGCCTGAGATGAGAACTGCAGATAAAGTCTGGCTGGCAGCTCCCAGGCTCCACCAGCCGGGTGTCCCCTTCCCTGTGCCTCCCTCCTCCATCCCCTCTGTCCCTTCTGTCCCCTCCGTCCTGGCTGCCAGCGCTCCCTCCATCCCTCCCTGCCATCCCACCGGGCCCCACCACCCCTTGCTTCCCGCTGCTCCATCTCCTACCAGGACCATCCCTCCTCTCTGTTTTTTTTTCTTTCTTTCTTCCTTTTCCATGTTTTTTTTCTTTCTTTTTGGGATGAGCACCCCCAGTTTGCGTGGCAGGGAAGGAGCAGATGAGCTCTGGGGAGGGAGCTGAACCCCCAACCCTCCCAAAAAACCAAACCTGACTGACTTCCCTGTTTGCTCGGCCACCGTCCTGGCTGTCACCTCGGGCGTCAGCAGTGCCACCACCCCAGCACCATCTTGGATGGCTGGAGGAGGATGGGGGGGACGGCGGTGGGTGCCGTCCCCGTGGTGCTGGTGGCCACGTGTGCCCACCCAAACCCTCCCCGTAGGTTTGTTGGAGTCTCTCACCTGCGTCTCCGTCCTGTTGTTGGCTTCACTCTGGACCTGTGTCGTAGATGCTTGTACCTACCTGTTCGCCGGCTGTTGGTCACCGTCACAGCATGCTGCTGGAAAAAAAACAAACCCCCCAAAATATGCATTTTAAGCAAGGGGCCAGCCAGCCCTGAGCGCCCCCGGTGTGTCTGCTGTCGGTCCTGTCTGTGCCTGCTGTCCTGCAGCTCTGGCAACAAGCCGCTGGTGGTGGCCTTGGCCAGTGTCTGAGGGCATGGTGACCCTGGGGCACCGGGGGTCACGGTGGTAAATGGGACTTTGGTGGAGGGGAGCAGCCAGGCTGAGGACAGGGATGGTCGTGGGGGCTTCAGGAGGCCTTGAGGAGTGACTGTGAGCTGGAGGGCTCGCGTGATGGTCCTGAGGGCTGAGCAGGCGATGGCTGCATTAATGCTCTTGTTCTAAAATTTGTTGTTATTTCATCACTAGCACATATGTTTTAGCAAAAATTGCTGCTTGATGTTTTTAATGACCTGCTCACCCTGAGCAGCAGGGGTGGAGGGGAGATGAGAAGCTGTGCCCCTTGGCTCCAGTGGCTACTGCCCTCTCCACGGTGGCTTTCCTGGAAAGAGAGCTGAAACCAGGGCTCTTGGGCCACCCCTTTGGTGGGGGAATGGGATTTTGCAGAGGTGGCAGGCTTTGCACTTCCAGCTCCCTGCAAACCAAGCAGTGGGTGCTGTATTGCCAGGATTTGGCCTGGGAAAAGCCGGTGGTGGGGGTATAGGGGGGGAGCAGGCAGGGGAAGAGAGGGTTTGGAAATGCCCAAGCATCTCCTTGTTGTCCCCACCAAGGTGGTTGGGGTGAGGGTGGCCACCGGTGCTGGGTGAGCACCCACGGGGCCGCAACCCCATGTGGGAGGCAGGAGCACTTCTAATTCCTGGGTTTGTCCTGCAGATGGAGGAGAAGCGAAGGTGAGAGGTGGGCAGGTCTGGGGGCACAGCAGCAGGTTGGGGACCACCAGGCGACCCATGGGGCCGGTAGAGGGCTGGGACACCCCAAGCAAGCCTTTGTCCGTCTCCACCACCCTCCCCGTCTCTCGTGTCTCCTGTGGCGAAGTCTGGCAGAGTTTGTCCAAGAGCATGTGGAAACTGTGATTTATTTCTTTGTCCTCCCTGCTGTCCTGGTTGGCTTTCCTCGTGGTTGCATGTGCAGTCTGAATAACCTCCCCTAAAGAAAGAAGCTGGTGTTTCTGCGTCAGCGCCCCTCCCGCCGTTTTTCTCCTTCAAATCCTTCTCTGTCTCTCTCTCTCTTTTAACTTTTTTTTTATGGTTTCATTCCACTGGATATGGCGAGCTGCTGGCTTTCCCCTGGGGAGCCGTGTTTTCATTCTTTTTCTTTTCTTCCCTTTTCCTTTTGCGTTTCTTCCGCTTTGTGTTGTCAGAAGATGATGCTTTTGTTGACAAACTGCCCGCGTTTGAAAGGCGCTGTGAAACGCCGGCAGGTACTGTACTACGCAGGGCCTTTGCCAGACCTCTGGGGTTTATTGGTTTGGTTTTTTTTTGGTGGTTTGGTTTTGTTGGTGGTTGGTTTTTTTTTGGCTCAGGAGCCGGGGGAAGGGAGGGCCACGGGCACCCCCGAGTGCCCAAGCCCTGGCACCCACCCCTCGCAGCACCTTGCATGACAGTTTCTCAGTGGCAAAAAGGAGGGTGAGGTGAAAAGCTCACCACCTCCTGAATCCAAAAAAAAGGTCGATTCCACAGCTCAAAAAGCCTTTAGTTTGTTTTGGTTTGGGTTTGTTGTTGGTTTTAGTTTTTCCTCCCTTCTCCCCCTTCCCTCCGTGGACGCTTAGTTATTGCATCAGCGCCTGGTGTCTAAGTGGCTTCGGAGGTGGCGTGAGCGCAGGGAGCTGCTGGTTGTACTGGGAAAGGGAGAATTGAGGCCAGGCACCTCCTGCTCTGTGTGCGTGTGTCTGGTCTGTTCATTGACAAGCTTTGTGTCTGGAAAAAAACGTGGCAGCACAATAACACTTATGGCTCATCCCTTGATTTGCGTGCCCGTGGCGGGGCGTGCCATGCGGTGGCAGCATCCCCCCCTGGGGACACGGCAGGGACGTCACTGGAGGCCAAGAGGACAAAAGATAATATCTCTCCCCCTTCCCACCACCAAAAAAAATATTCCTCAAAACTAACTCTTCCATCTGGGCTTCCATAGCTTTGCTTTCTGTTTCCTAAGCCAAAACCAGAGTTTAAAAGCCCCCCCCATCCACACCCCTTCTCCTTGCACGTGAACGGCTTGCAGCGCCTTCTTCCCCTCCCCGTAGCGAGATAAATGACCTGCTCTGTGACTCACACTGTGTCCTTCTCTCTCCCTCTTCCTTAACCTTTCCCATCCCGCTTCAACTCCCGGCCATACAGAGAATGAACAGCCTTCCCTCGTTTGGTTTGACAGAGGAAAGTTTTATTTGACTTTCGAAGGTAAGTAGCGCATAGCAAACCCGGTAACGACTCGCTCCCCTTGCTCTTTGCTCTCTGATTCCCGGGGTTTCCTCCAAAAAAAAAAAAGGCTCCAGTCCAACTTCCCGTGCAAAACGCTATGGCTACTTAGATGACACCGCAAGTTGGACCAGAACAATTTTGATTTGATTTGATTGATTTGATTTGATTTGATTTGTGCCGTTTCTCCCGATGATCTGTTTCCCCGTTTATTTATTACCAAACCAACCCAAAAAAACCACAACCAACCAAAAACCCACAAGAATAGTCTTGCACTGGGACCGTTCGGTGGACACCAGAGAGCGAAACCGCTTGCACTTGCCGAAGAACTTGACTCTGTCAACCAGGGCTTCTTTCTGCTCCCCGCTGCGAGCTCCTCGTTAGCCCGGGCGGGCTGTGCCCCGGTGTGGTTAATTACAAACCCAGTGGGTGATGGGGGTCTCTGCCGAGCTGGGGTGTCCTTCTCTACCTCCTGTTGGATTTTTCAGTGGCGAGGGGTGGGCACTGCCAGCGTTTATAGCCGAAATGCCACCTGGACACAGTGGTCGGAGGTGTTTTGGGGTCTTCCGTTGATGAGAAGAGGCGTCAGGGGGGTTGCAGGGCCGGGGGAGAGCTTGTTTCGGGGTGGATGATGCTCCTCTGAGCAGCAGCACATCTCAGAGAGGACAGAGACAGGGGTGATGGGCGGCTTGTCCCGCTCTGGGAGCCCTGAGGCTTTGGAGGAAGCCTCATCTCAGGTGCCATACCTATGTTTTTCTTTTAAAAAAAGACAAAAAAGTCTCAGGCAGCAAAGAGGGGAGGTTTGCTTGCGGCGGGAGTAGGTGCTTGACATCCCTCTTTGAAGCTGTAGTGGTGCTCAGGGCAGAGCTGGGGAACAGCCAGGTTTGCTGCTGGCACGGGGCCGGTGGGAACATGGTTCCCCAGGGGGCTCACTCTCTGAAAGTGCCACCCCTAAATCCTGTCCCCTCCAGCAAACAGCCTGGTGGCCCAGGACTGGGCCACCCAGCCACCCAGCACGGGGCTGCTTGTGTTTATGGGGCCGAGCCTGCTCAGCTGAGCGTGATGCCATGGTGGCAGCAGAAGGAAGTGCTGTGGTTTGAGGAACCCACGAGGATTTATTGCTGTTTAGATGATTATTTTATCACCCCATGACCCCTCCCCATCCAGAAAGGGGAGTCGGGAAAAAACAAGGAAACCCAAGGGTTGAAATATAAACAGGTTTAATAGACTAAGACTAAATAATTAACATTAATAAAGAACAAGTATTGACCCTGATATTGATATAAAACACCCCAGGACTGTCTCCAGCCCATTTCACAGCAGGAAAGGAAGGGCTCAGGGCTCCAGCACTGGGGTAAGGAGTTCTCAGGATCCCAGCCATCGAGAGAGGGAGAGAGAGAGGGAATTCCTCAGCAAACTTTCTGATTTATACTGAATATGCTGTTCACGGTGTGAAATAACCCTGTTATTTCACCTGGGGGTCTTGCTCCTCTGTGTCCCTGCACCCAGGGAGCTCGAAAGCATCGAGACCTGGGAGCTCGCACCCCAGAGCTGGCTGTAAAGTCAATATTGTTGTAAGTCCAGACATTAGAGTCTTCTAAAAGTGCAGTTTCCCACCCCCTCCCCAGGCATTAGCAGAGGAATTAAAGAGGAATTAGTCCTTTGGCACTCAAACCAGGGCAGTAAGGATAGAGGTGGTGGTTACTGGGGCTGGGGGCTGGTTTCTCCTTTCCCTCCTTCTTGCCTTTTAATCAGCCACAGCTCCTGAGCTCTGAGGTCCTCATTCTGATGGTCCTCCTTCTGATGGTCCTCATTCCAATGGTGGCTTAGACCTGGGAGGGGACCACGAAGGAGCTGTTTTCTCCTTTCCTTCCTTCTTGCCTTTTAATCAGCCACAGCTCCCAAGCCCTGAGGTCCCTGCTCCGATGGTCTTGTTCTGATGGTCCTCCTTCTGATGGTCCTCATTCCAATGGCTTAGACCTGGGGGGGGACCACGGTGGAGCTGCTTCCTTGGTCTTGCACTTGGTCTAGCACCAGCACTCGGAGTGTTTGTGGGTTTTCTTGCTGGTTTTGCGTTACCAGTGTTTTTGAAGGGTGTATTTGAACTCTTGGGCTTTGTTCTGGCGGTGTGAATGGTCTGGAACCAGGGGGAGGGAGAGGGTTGTCCCCTGCTCCCTGTCTTGAGTTCTTTGGCAGTGTGGGGCTCTCTGGCTGGATGCAGGAGGGTGGCATCAGCTCCAGGCTCTTCTCCTGCCTTGGGAAGGAGCTATTTCGCTTCCACACTCTGGATTTCCTGATCCATCCCTAAATCTTTGAGTCCAACTTTAAAAAAAAACAACAACTAAACTTCAACCTTCACCCCTAGAAAGGAGATTTTTGGTTTCTGTAACTCAGGGTGGGAAATGCCAGAAGAGAAACTCTCTTTTCTTTCTGAATTTGGCTTTTTTGCTCTTCTTTGGTGAAGATCCCCATGTTGGCAGAACCCAGGGTAGTCGGTTGGTGTGTGGAAAGAGGCGGTGCAGCTTTGGTGATGCTCTGCTGGGTCACTGGTGCTCTGTGGTCCTCTTCCACCTTTTTGTAGGGAAAATTAAGGCAAATGAAGCTGGTGGCGCTGCTTATGGCTGGATCCAACACTCCTTAAAGAGGATTATTCCCTCCCCCCAGTATTATCAGGTCATTTTGCCAAAATGAAGTTTCTAAAAATGACTTTCTGAGGCAGTCACTGGAACGGCAGATTTTTGGTGGAGGCGGGTGTGCCACGGTATGTGTTTTAACTAGACTCGTCTCTCAAGTTTCTGGAAAAGGATTTTTGGGCTTAAAATAAGGAGAGCATCCTCTTCTCACTACATTTAAGCTTTTAGTGAAGAAGCTGTTTAATCTCTGAAGCCACGAAGAGAAGACTATGTAGATTCAGGGGGGAAGAGCGGAGGGAACCGAGAACCCCGAATGCCAGCTACATCCACGTGATTTTTATTCAAGGTTAGATTAGAGATGTGGAGATGTGGAGGATGTTTTGTTGCTGTTGGGATTAACTCAGGTTCTCAAAGGCCAGCTGAGCCTGGTAATGGAGATGGGGTTTATCCTTGTACACGTGATTTTTCTCATCCTGGAGAAGGAAGAAGTCTCTGCAGAGAAACGGTGGAAGAAATGAGTGAAAGCTCCTCGGTGTGATGCACCTACCCCTCGTTCCATGCTGTGGTGCAGGGTCTAGGACAAACCCTAGGATAAAAGCTGGAGTGTGTATGTTTGGAAAGCGGTGGGTTTTTCTCTTCCCTATCCTAAATAATAATGATTTTTGTTGCCAAAAATCATGGGTTTGCTGCTGCTGCTGCTGCTGGGCTCCCTTCTCCTGCCTGGAGAAGCCTGATGTTCCCCTGCTGGGTGGCACCTCCACTTTCCCCCCCTCCTCTCTAGCCAGTCTGCACTGAGGTTTTTGAATTGAATCTGTATTTTTGGGCAGATGGGATGAGAATATTCCTTGGCTGGATCCGCCGCGCTGGGCCTGGGGGGGTGTGTTATTAACCTGGGCGTGGGGAGCGAGGATGCGCTCTCTGATATCCCCACAGTGCTGTCGATGGAAAGAATTCCTTCAAATAATCTCTTACTCTCCCACTCCACGGTGCTGCCTCAGGATCCCTCTGTCCCGTATCGCAGCGGGGCTGCAGGAACCGGTGGGTTTTGGGGAGCGCTGACCGGGGGTCCCTGCTCTTTGCTGGGGCTGTTTGCCTGCTGGGAGCTCGGGGCTGGGACCTCAGAAGAGGAAGGTTTGGGGTGACAACACCACCACCCACTCCCTCCACGCTGCCTCCCCTGGGGTCATTAAGATAATGAACGTGTGGGTGGTGAGACGGGTGTGTGGTGGGCAGGTGAGAGGCTCCCTCTGTCCGTGCCCTGCGCTGGGACAGACGGACGGACGGCACTTACTGAGCATCCTTATTCCAGGCTGCAGCCAAAATCACTGATTCCCCCATCTCATAAGAGGGAGACACGTGGCCACGTTCATTTGTTCAGGTCCTTTTAGGCTGCACCAGACATTAGCAGGGAAAACCCCAGCACCGGAGAGGCTCATCTCTGCATCATCATGGTTTCATCCAGCCGCCTGCACGGTTGGTTTTGTGAGGGTTAAACCTTCAGGTGGGAATGCTGTGGGGTTTTTTTTTCCCCAATCAGTATCTCAAAAGTCACCGTGTGATCTAAGTGACAGAACTGCTTTCCCCTGGAGACGCTGGGAGATGTCCCAGTTTCCTGCACCCAACCTCTTTGATTCGCTCTCAGAAAATCTGCAGCAGCAAAGCCAGGACCTGGTTGCCCGTGGTCAGGCAAAAGCCACCGTGGATTGCTTAGATCCACCCCAAAACGCCACAGGCAACCATGCAGGGGTGGAAAGCAGCATAGAAAGAGGAGAAGGCGTTATTTGGGAAGATAAAAAAGGAAAAAAGTGGGGGATTGCCAGAAGCCGGCATGGCTACAGGCTTGGGGCAGTGTGGCTGGAGCTGCCTGGCAGGAAAGGACCTGGGGGTGCTGGTCCACAAGCAGCTGAACATGAGCCAGCAGTGTGCCCAGGTGGCCAAGAAGGCCAAGGGCATCCTGGCTTGCATAAAGAATAGTGTGACNGGTGGAGTCCCCATCCCTGACTGTGTTTCAGAGTGGATGAGCTGTGGTGTTGGGAGATCTGGTGTAGGGGAGACCTTTGTAGAGTGGGGCTGGTGGTTGGACTTGATGATCCCAGGGGTCTCTTCCAACCTGAATGATGCTAAGATTCTATGAAACCCGCTGCCCGCCGAGGTGCTGCCCTTCCCCAGGCCAGCACTGAGCCTTCCCCGGCTTCACCTGGAGCTGGCACCCACTTGCACACCCTAATTAAAACCCTAATTAAGAGCCTGTTTCACCTCCCTTGCTTCACACCTTACTGTAAGTGAAGGGAACAGAGTAAAGGGGGGTGTGGGGTTCTGCTGCCCCCCAAAGGAGACCTTTGCCATTCTATTTTAGTTGGTTTTTTGGGGGGCAGAGTAATCCTTCTGCTTAACTTGATGGGTGGAGTGTGATTAAAAAAAAACAAACAAGAACGGGAAAAAAGAAAAAGCTTCCAAAACGGCGCGTTGTAGAAGAACGAAGAGGTCAGGCTGAACTGGTGGTGGTGGTGGGGCAGAGGGGATGGTGACTTCTTGGGGACATTTTTCGTGTGCCTGAGGGCTCAGTACCTTGTTCGTGGGGTGGGGAACCAGGCCCTAACCCTGGTGTTTGTGGTTGCCCTCTTTTTCCAGCGGGGAGAGGTATGAGCTCTCCCCCCGCAACTCACTCTCCTCTTGGTAGCAGGGTTGCAGGGGTGGGACATTGTGCCACCCACCTACCAACCCCAAACCCCCCCCCAGAATGTTTCCTGGGGCTTGTAGTGACGCTTCCAGCCTCAGATGTTTTTCAGAGATGGGCATTCCTGGCCAGCAAAGGGAAAAACCCATGTACAAACACGTAGGGATAAATTATTTCAGAGCCTGGGTAGCGTCCGTGGACAAAGCGTGACCAAGATTCCCCTCCCCGCTCACCTCCCTCCTCTATCCCCCACCCCCCTCCCTTTTTTTTTAAATTTATTAATAAATCATGGATTAATAAATCATGGTCCATGAAATCATGGACCAAGGGTCCCCACAGTCAGGAGCTCAGGCACCATTGGAGTGTCCCCATGCTCCCCCCCTCTCCGAAGGGGAGATACCCAAACCTTCCCCAAAGAGGGGAGAACATGGGGACATTTCCAACAAGCCCACACCCCCTCCAGACGAGGGACAAGGAACGCACTCCCCCCCACCCCAGTCCCTCTTACTGGGGCCCAGAATCCCAGAATGGTATGGGGTTGGGTTGGAAGGGACCTCTGGAGACCATCCAGTCCAACCCCCTGCCAGAGCAGGTCCCACAGGAACATGTCCAGGTGGGTTTGAATGTTTCCAGAGATGGAGACTCCACCACCTCTGGGCAGCCTCTGCCAGGGCTCTGCCACCCTCACAGGGAAGAAGTTCCTCCTCATGGTGAGATGGAACTTCTTATGTCCAAGCTTATGCCGGTTCCCTCGTGTCCTCTCACTGGGCACCGCTGAAAAGAGACTGACTCCATCCTCCTGACACCCACCCTTGAAGTGTTTATGGGTGTTGATCAGATCCCCCCTCAGCCTTCTCTTCTCCAGACTAACAAAGAGAAACCTACTGCAAAAACTGTCATGCAAAGCCTGCCGTGTGGCAGCCCCCCCAGAGCCGTGCCGGGGGGTGTCCACAGCCCCGCATGCTGCTCGTGGCCAGGGCTCTTCCCGTATTTTCTTTGCTTGCTTTATATCTTTGGGGTGGTTTGGGTTTTTTTTTTGGGGGGGATAAATAATTTTACAACGTCTTTAAACCCCGGGGGGAGGTTTTTGGCTTAATATTTGCCCCTAAACCAGGCTTGGGGGTGGTGGTGAGCACCCCCTTGGGGGTGGAGGGTGTGTGCCATTTCTCTCTGCAGGTAAAAAGTGGAGGTTTTTGCTCTGTTTTAGGCTCGTCGCGGGGACCCAGCCCCCTCACCATGGGGGCCCAGGACACCCTGCCCGTCGCCGCTGCCTTCACGGAGACCGTCAACGCATACTTCAAAGGGGCCGACCCCAACAAGTAGGTCCAAGTGTCCATGGAGGTGGGGGTTGGGGGACAGTCTTGGGGTTGGGACAAGCTTTGGGGAGTGGGGGGGAGTCGTTGAAACTTTGGTGAGCATCTCGAGGGATGGAGAGGAAGGAAAGCAACCTGGTCGAGCGGGAGGTGTCCCTGCCCATGGCAGGTGGGGTTGGAACTAGATGTTCTTTAAGGTCTCTTCCAACCCAAACCATGCTGTGATTCTATGAAACGAGGTGGTCTGGGCTCAGCATGTGTGTCCGTGTGCTGCACCAGGGGGGAGGTCCAAGCTCAGGATGCTCCTGGGATGTCCCCATAAGCATCAGTCCCCATGAGCATCAGTCCCCATGAGCATCAGTCCCCAAGCCTAGCAGGCTGCTTGCTCTGCTTTAGGACCACGAGAAGCTCGTTCCCAAAAAGAGGTTGGGTGGGAAGCAGGAAGCAGGGTGGGAAGAGGTTGGGTGGGAAGCACTGCCCCATCCCTGGGGCAGACCCTCCCCTCCTGCTGCATTTTGAGCCCCCCTGCGTTTCCCCCCACCCTCGGGCTCTGTGTCTGGCGCTGCAGGTGTATCGTGAAGATCACGGGGGAGATGGTGCTGTCATTTCCCGCGGGCATCACCCGACACTTTGCCAACAACCCCGCTCCGGCGGTGCTCACCTTCCGCGTGCTGAACTACAACAGGCTGGAGCATGTCCTGCCAAACCCCCAGCTCCTCTGCTGGTAAGTCCCTCCCCCGTCTCCCAAAGGAAAATTGCAGGAAAACCAGGGTGTTTTGGGAAAGCACGCAGCCCGAAGTGTCTTCCTTGCAAACCTGCCCCAAATTTGGGGGAAAGAAACTCTCAAGCCCTTAAATCAGTGGCTCTGAGGGCAGCCCCCTTGCCAGGCTGAAGGAGGTGGGCAGAGAGGAGAGAGTTCTTTGATGAGGTTTGGTGCTCGTCTTTGTGCTCATTAGACCTGTTTGCAAAACGAGGTGACCTCCAGGGTTGCCTCTGCTGTGCCTCCCCACAGATATCTGAGGACATGCTAGAGATGTGCAGGAGGGAGGCGAGATATCTCTAAATGTGGGATTCAGCCTAAAACCAGCCCCTATGTCCTGGGCTGCATCCCCAGCAGTGTGGCCAGCAGGCAAGGAGGGGGGAATCTGGTCTGGGGAGACAACCTCCCCAGTGATGCCTCAAGCTCTGGGGCCACCAACAGCATAAGGACATGGAGCTGTTGGAGCGGGACCAGAGAAGGCCACGGAGATGCTGGGAGGCTGGAGCCCCTCTGCTGGGAGGACAAGCTGAGGGAGTTTGGGGTGTTCAGCCTGAAGAAGAGAAGGCTCCAAGGAGAACTTCCAGCCCCTTCCAGTCCCTCCAGGGGCTCCAGGAAAGCTGGGGAGGGACTCTGGGTGAGGGAGGGGAGCCCTAGGATGAGGAGAAAGGGTTTGAAATTGAAAGAGGGGAGATGGAGCTGGAGATGTGGGGAAGAACTTGTTGGCTGTGAGGCTGGTGAGAGCCTGGCCCAGGTTGCCCCGAGAAGCTGTGGCTGCCCCATCCCTGGAGGTGTTGAAGGCCAAGTTGGAGGGGGCTTTGAGAACCTGGTCTGGTGGGAGGTGTCCCTGCCTAGGGCAGGGGGTGGGAACTTGATGGTTTTTAAGGTCCCTTCCAACCCAAAGCATTCTAGGATTAAACACAGTCCCAGCTGGTGGCTGGGCGCTGCTGCCCTGTGTGATTTGTAGAAAAGCTTTCTTCCACCCAGGCGGGGTCACACGAAGGGTTAATTCTCCCTCTGTGCAGTGACAACACGCAGAGTGACGCCAGCACCAAGGAGTTCTGGGTCAACATGCCAAATCTGATGACTCACCTAAAGAAGGTATCGGAACAGAAACCGCAGGCCACCTATTACAATGTGGATATGCTCAAATACCAGGTAGGGGCTCTTTCTGGTGAGGTGAAACCGTGCCAAAAATGCGTGCCGAACGTATAGCCCTAAAAGATGGTATTTCCCTAGTGCTGAGTGGAGATAACGTGAGTCGAGGGCAGGCTGTCCCCCTTAGTCCCTCCTGTCTGTCACTAGATTGCCTGGGCTTTGAGCCCCGTAGGAAACTTGCCGGGAGAACGCGGGGCCTCGTGGCCTCGGAAGCCAAGTGCGATGACCGCGTTCTGTAAAACGGGATTTCTCCCTCCACCCCTACGGAAACTAAATGTTTTTTCTGTCATTTTGGAAGGTATCTGCCCAGGGTATTCAGTCTACTCCATTAAACCTTGCAGTGAGCTGGCGGTGTGACCCTGCAAGCACTGACCTCCGCATTGACTACAAATACAATACAGAGGCAATGACCACACCGGTAGCTCTAAACAACGTCCAGTTCCTCGTCCCCGTCGACGGAGGAGTAACCAAACTCCAAGCTGTGCTTCCTCCCGCTGTCTGGTAGGAATCACCCACCACGATAAAAAGGCTCTTTTGCTGTCCCTGCCCTGTCCCTGCCTAAAAACAACCCCGGGGAGGTGTCTGTGGGTGGGAGCTGAGGGCATGACAGGGACCCAAGACTGTCCTCTTCTTGCAGGAGGAGGCGTCAAACCCTGCTGTGATTTTTTTTGCTTGCCATTCCCACCAGCAAGCATGTGGCAGAAAAACAACTTATTTCATGGTTTTGGCTACTTTTTGCCCAAGCTCAGAGGGATGCACAGCCATCGGTGCTGTTTGCAGCAGGGAAGGAGGGCACAGCACAGCCCTGCTGCCCCTCGCCCATTAGAGTGGTTCCAAAGAATGTTTATCAATATGGTGATAGGCACTTTATAAACACAAATAAATATCAATATGTATACATCCTATACCTGCAGTCCAAGAGCAGCGTTTTCCTGCCAGGGTCAATCCCAAGGCCAAGCTCCCAGGACACCAGGGAGTCCTTGTGGACACCAGGATGGCCCACAAGCCAGCAATGGGCCCTGGTGGCCAAGAAGGCCAATGGCATCCTGGGGGGCATCAGGAAGAGTGTGACCAGTAGGTGGAGGGAGGTCATCCTGCCCCTCTGCTCTGCCCTGGGGAGGCTCCATCTGGAGCACTGGGACCAGTTCAGAAAGGACAGGGAACTGCTGGAGAGGGTACAGCAGAGGACCACCACATGATTAGAGCATCTCTCTTACAAGGAAAGGCTGAGGGACTTTGGTCTTTTTAGTTTGGAGAAGAGAAGGCTGAGGGGGTATCTGAACAACACCCACAAGTACTTCAAGGGTGGGATGGAGCCAGTCTTTTTCCAGTGGTGCCCAGGGACAGGGCAAGAGGGAACAGGCTCAAACTGGAACATAAGAGTTCCATCTCACCATGAGGAGGAACTTCTTCCCTGTGAGGGTGGCAGAGCCCTGGCAGAGGCTGCCCAGAGGTGGTGGAGTCTCCATGTCTGGAGGCATTCAAACCCCTCCCGGACACGTTCCTGTGGGACCTGCTGTGGGTGGACCTGCTGTGGCAGGGGGTTGGACTGGGTGATCTCCAGAGGTGCCTTCCAGCCCCAGAGCATTCTGTGATTCTGTGACTGCAGCTCTGGAGAGCAGCAGCAACCGGAGCTGCTCCCCACACGGCCGTGTCTCCTTCATAACTCCGTTTCCAACAGAAGTGTTCTTCTTCCTGTGTTTTTCAGGAATGCTGAACAGCAAAGGATATTGTGGAAGATCCCAGATATCTCTCAGAAGTCAGAAAATGGAGGTAATCCTGCAAACGTGCACGTTATTGACCCTGAACACTGAAAGCAGGCACTGACCCCATGGGTCGTGCCCAGACACAGGGATTCCCACTGGCATTTGCTGGTGGAGGATGCTATTTAGAGCCAGAAGCTTTGAAAGACAGGGATACGTGTCCCTGGCACCGTTTTGCCCTCTGCTTTGGCACCATGGGGGGTGTTAACACACTGGGTTTGGGTGCAGTTTGTTTGCCAAGTCCTTTCCTCCGTTGACCCTCTGCATTTGAAGTTGCATCCCTGGGGTTGTGGGGACCGAAGCCTCCCATGGGTCGTTTTTCCACCTATCACCCAGGCAGCTCGGCTGCTTCCTGTCGCTGGGGTGCCTGAAAAGTTAAAACCTGCTGGGAGGATGAAGGAGTTTGGCTTTGGCTTTCTCCCACCCTCACCAAGGGATGCTGCTGGGTTGGGTACCGCCCTGGGAGCGGGCTTCACTTGCCACGCTTTGAGCATCCCCTTGCCTTTGCTGGCAAACCTGGCCCTGGGGGTGCGGGGACGTGCCTCTCCGGGCTTGTAAAGGGTCTCCTGTGGCGGGGGGCGCTTTTAAATCGTAGGTGTGGGCTCTCTGCTGGCCCGATTCCAGCTCTCGGAGGGGCCGAGCACCCCGGCCCCCCTGGCCGTCCAGTTCACCAGCGAGGGGAGCACGCTCTCCAGCTGCGACATCGAGCTCGTCGGCGCCGGCTACCGCTTCTCCCTCATCAAGAAGAGGTTTGCGGCAGGTAGGTGGCTCGCCATCAGCTCCTCTTGGCATGGCAGTGTCCCCCATGGTCCCCTCCAGCCGTGCTGGCACTGCCCACGCTGTATATTTGTTGATCGCCCAAGCCCGGAGGTGCCACCATGGGGTGAGCCTTGAATTTTCATGGGCTCTTTCCTGCTCTGTGGGTCCTGTGGGATCTCCAGGCTCAGCTTTCACCCCATTGCAGAGAAAGAGGAGTATTTTCCCTTTTGCCCCATCGCTGAGTAGAACAACCAGTATTTTCCCCCATTCTGACGGCGCGTGGCAGCAGCGTGGCTGAGGGCTCGGGGGGGGCTGGAGAAGGTGGGCGACCATCCCCTGGGAGTCGGGGCTGCTCCCTGCCCACCCCTGATTTCTGATCCCATCTCTAGGTAAATACTTGGCCGATAACTGATGGCAGCTTATGCAAGTCTGTGGAAAACACTCCGGAAAATACCCAAGGACTGCTGTGCGTGGAACGGGTTTTAATTACAGTTTAAGGAAAATGAACTAAATCCTGCACTGGGGACATTTCTGCTGGAAGTGTCGACAACTTTCAGCAATTTCTTTTTTTTTCCTTGGAAAACACCGTCTTGACCAGTCCTACAGTATTTACTTCTAGATGTAACATTGTTAATGGTTTTAAAATGTAATTATTGTATTTGTAAATTGTACTCATTCCCGTAAGGCTGTATTTTGGCAGTTAGGCACTTGAGTTTTAGCATTTTACCATTCATGAAATGGATGTAATTTAAACTGTGGTATATAAATTTAATAGTAGTACTGTTGAATGGCACAATGCTTACAGAGGTAGATTCCATTTTGTCAATATATACGATTCAAACACAATACTGATAGCTGTCACGAAGGGGGTGCCTGGTAGGGTGCAAGAGAGTGCAGTAGGACCCACCCAACGAGCCACTTTTCTCCTTCAGTCCTCAGTCCTCTCCCTGGGCTCTCACCTTCGGGTTTAGCTGGTTTGACTCCAGAAAAACGCGGCTGTGAACGCGGGAGGGGCTTAATGCCATCTCCCAGCGGAAAATCCAGGGGCAAGAATAAGCTTAAGGAGTGTATTTACGTGGAATTTGCTGTGCAAGGAAGCTCCTGGCATCTCCTACAGCCGCAGATTACGGGTCGGGAGCCCTGGCGCCGGCGGTGAGGGCGTCTCTCCGCCCCACGTCCTTCCATCTGGCGGAGGGGCAGGTGGGGAAATGAGCAGGGAAAGAGGCTGGGAAGCACATCCGAGCTGACAGCGCCATCCAGAAATGTCGATGCTGTTTTTAAGGACGTGTTTTCCGAGCAGCCTCCAGATTTTCGGTAGCATTTCTGTGTTATTTTGTTTGCTTTGGGGTTTTTTTTTTCCCTGTTTTTGAAAGCCCCACAGGTTTAGAAGAGGCTTTGAGGACATGCAGCCCCTCCATGCCTTTCTGTCTTATACCACTTAGGCAGGAAAGCCTGTACCATATATATATAACAATATATATTGGAGAAGAAAAGCAGCCCACTCCTGACCCTTGGTGGGACACCCGGTGCCAGCGTGGGAGCTGCTGAAATCCCGTGGGGCAGGAGCTCGCCATCGTGGAGATGGGAAAACACATCAAAGTGTTAAACTGGAGGCTGGGGAGAGGGAAAAAAATCATCCCTCCGTGTTTTCCCTCAGCCAGAGCCTCCCTGTGCATCCCCTGCCCTGGGTTTGATGGTTTTTAGGTGATGTCTCAGCCTCCTGCTGGCAGCGTGCGGAGAGCGTTCATGGCATCGACGGGGAAGAGCTTGTTTTAATGGGAGGATTCGGCCATTTGGGCAAAAGGGAGAAGGGATCTTTTCAAAATTAAATGCAGCTGCTGTTCAGGTGCACAGAGAAGCACAGGAGCATCCTCTGAACAGGGTGCTGGGGACTTCAGAAACATGTCAAGTGGCAAATAGTGGTAATTTTACAGTCACAAACATTGCCAGGATTAGGCTTGTGCGTTTGTGTTGGAAAACTCAGGCTGTCCACGTTGGGCAGTGCCTGCTCCCAAGTAGTTCAGAGCGACGGGAGAAACCAGAAACCTGTGCCCATCTTAAGAGAAAGTAAGGAAATCTGGGGGTTTGGGTTTTTTTCAGTCCTGAGGTGACTCTCAGGCTGAGGTGTGGGTGACAGGGCGGCTGGGTTGTGTGCTGGCTCCTGAAAGGGAGCCACACAGAAGCTGAAGCACAATTCAGTCTGCAGTTTTTGCAAGTAAACTCCTGGATTTGACTCTGTTAATAATCCCACCCTGCCCCCCACGATGGAAACATGTACAAACTGTGTCACTTACCCCTCTCTGGCAGGGCAAAATCCAAGAACCAGGGTTTGTGTCATTGGTTCATGCTGTGTACAATTGTTATAAACTCATGCTTCCAAAAGAGATCTATGTCATAGTCCTGAAAAATAAGGATTTTATAATGTAAATATTACCAGAACGTAGATATTTTACTTTATATTTCATTTGAAAGACAAGGTGTTTACATTAGCGTTGGGTTTTTTAAATGCTTTTTAAACAAAAGAAAAACCCGTAACCCAAAGTTTCCAAGCTTTTGTGCTGTCACCCCAAAAGAGCCATCACTTTTTCGGGGTACCTGGGGGTGCTGGGACGCAGCCCCCGTGGCCTGCGTGGGGAGATGGGAGTCCTGCACCTTTCTGGGAACAGACTGCCTGGCAGAGCCAAATTCGATGTCCTTGCAGCCCCATGGCAACACTGTCCCCTTCCAGGTGACACAAACCAGCAATTCCCAGCCTGGACCAAAACTGGTGGTTTGGGACAGGATTTTTACAAATTGTTTTTGCTATGTTATTTTGCATATATATTATTTTTCCCCCCCATTTTTTGCATGTTGAATGGCATATCTCTGTCTTCCCCCGTGCCCCCCCCAGCCCTCCCGGGCTCCTTAGCAAGGAGATGGTGCTCCACATTGATGTTTTCTTTGTCCTGCTCTGTTCGAGGTGTGAGCAGAGTGCCCCAGGGATGCTTTTTTTGTCCATTTTTTTGTCTTCCCATGTGCCATATGAGCATGGTACACCATGGTACCCTTAGAGCCCCTTCCAGTCCCTCCAGGGGCTCCGGGAAAGCTGGGGAGGGACTCTGGAATGAGGGAGGGGAGCCATAGGACCAGGGGGAAGGGTTTGACACTGACAGAGGGGAGATGGAGCTGAGATGGGGGGAAGAACTTGTTGGCTGTGAGGGTGGTGAGAGCCTGGCCCAGGTTGCCCCGAGAAGCTGTGGCTGCCCCATCCCTGGAGGGGTTGAAGGCCAGGTTGGAGGGGGCTTGGAGCCACCTGGTCTGGTGGGAGGTGTCCCTGCCCAGGGGGTGGCAGGGGATGGGAACTTGATGATCTTTAAGGTCCCTTCCAATCCAAAGCATTCCATGTTTATCCCATGCAGGAAGAGGGAAGAGACTAGTTGAGTTTCTAAGTGTGAAGAGCAGGAGGATGGTCTTCTTTCTGCCTGGCTTTTGAGAAGAAAACAATGATTATGGGCAGCAGCTTGGGATGTTTTGGATTTAAATTTAGAGCAGCAGATAGGGATGTTTATCCCCAGTTCCAGTTTCTGGAGTAGTGCTGAGAGCCCCCCAGGGAGGGCACAGGGGACGCGCTGCCCTGTTGCAGTCAGGGTACTCTGCAGGCTTCACCTCTGCTTTTTTGGCAAGGAAAAAAAACGTGTATTTTTAGGGAATTTGGTACTCCCTGCCCACTGGCAGAGAGCAGTTATGTCAAGGGGGAGTTGAAAAAGCAGCAGTCTGTAAATCACTCCCGTTATGAAGCTGCTTATTATTTTTGCTCTAAGGGCATTGTCCATTAAACTCCTGTTCCTGCCCTTTGGGGATTTATCTATTAGAGGGTATTTTTTTTTTGTAATATAGAAGGGGAAAATGAAAGTTTATGTTAAAATGACATCCCTTTTTGGACAGGCAGGGAAGGGATGGGGAGGAGAGGTGGTTTCCCAGGCAGGCTCCATCGCACCCTCGCTGCAGGATGCTGTCGGAGTATCAGTGTCCGGAATCTGGGCTGCATGGGGAAAAAACTCAGAAAAATATGCTGCTTAAAGCAATGATTTTTGAAGCCACACACACCTGCAGGTCTGCCTTCATCCTTTTAAGAGGATCACAAGGCCCCGGGGTAGCTGTTTAGTGCCGAGTTGTAAAAGATTAGTCAGCTTTTACATGGGGTGATTGTTTTCCCATCTCGTCCCTGCTGAGACCTTGCTGTGCTGCCCGTGCCCCCACAAGTTGTGTTTGTGTCCATTTACCTAATTCTGGAGGATTCAAACCGCTGCAGAGATTCCCCCAGCACGAGCGTCATGTACCGATCCTCTCCTTCCCTTTCTCGCAGCGGAAGCCTTCTTGAATGGCTGGCCTGCGATGAGAAGGTGATATGTTTTCAGATCACCTAGGAGGAAGTCAAACATCTTTTATTAAAAACATTCAGCCCTCCTCAGACCTCTCTCTCGGTCGCCCCTCTCCCTCGGCAGCAGTGTGGATCCTGTGCAACTCTGCCTCACTGAGAAATTAGCCTCCATTTTACCTTTTATATATGTATTTTTGGGGGGGTGTGGGGTGTGGGGGGAATACAGTGCATGGGGTTGTTGCCCAAACACTCAACGTCTACTTGAGAAAGTCTACTTCAGTACACCGAGTATGGAGGGATTTCCTGCCCTCCCCACCCACTTTGTGTTGGTTTTATGTGAAAATGTCTTGGTTTAAACACTTAATTTTGAAGCTTACCGTACCCAGAACACATAACTTTGTCACGTTGTACTTTCCCAGTAAGAAATTACTGTCTCAAAGATGGCGTTTCGTAGCCAGAATTCTTCTTTTCGTCTCTTTCCCACGATTTCCCATGGGAAGTAGCTCTTGCAGCGGCGGGGAGTTTTTACGATCGTCAGTATTTTAATTCTTATTTTGCTGTAAGGCTAGAAAAAAGATCTGTTCTTCAAAGGTTCTCACACAAGCAGGACTTCACTGCAGGCCAAGCAGTATGGGATAAAACACGCCAGGTTTTAGCGGGGCGTTCGGAATATCTTAATCTTCCCTTAGAAATCTCTCTCTTTCTTCTGGACACGGGGCGAATGTCTGCAGACAGGTTGTCCCGCTCTTGGGTTCATAATCCACCCAGCAGGGGTTTTCCGCTCCAAAAACGCTCTGGGGTTGAGAAAAATCACGTGGTTGCTTTGAGGGGATTAACAAAAAATACGGAGATGTTAGTTGTGGTCTGAGAGGAGAATCGGGGCAGGTTGGGGATTGCGGCCACGGACTGGGGATGGAGGGCTCAAGGTGCAGGAGAACCTCACCGTGACACCTCTGAACCCGGAGGAAGCCCCAGAAGTGAATTGGCTTTGCCAGGGTATCACCCTGCATCGTTTTACAAACTCCCTCATGTATAAAAATGTTTATAATTATATTTGTGGATTAAGATACACAGGTCTATTTTTAAGATTTAAGTTAAATAAGTTAATTAATGGCTGGCCTTTTTTGCCTAAACGTGCAATGAGATATATTATACCTTTAGTCTATGATGGCCTAGGTACTGCTTAGTCTGTGATGAAAACTTTGCTGCTTACCTACTGTTCTCAGAGAAAAAAAAAACCAAACAAACCTGTAAAAGACGTACAGGTTTGTTGCACACGGACTATCGCAGCAGCAAAGCTTTGTATTTGACCACTGGTAATATGAATGTGTTGTATTGACTTGTTGAAGATAATCATGAAACAACATATTTTAAATGTTACTTGCCTTATAGGTTAGGATACGACTATGTGGATATCATATTTTTTTTTGTTTTTTGTAAATACTGTTTTTTTATAAATGTCTCTCCTCCATTCTCCCCCGTCACCCATTTCACAAAATCTTGAATATGCAATTATTTACCATGCATAATGTTGCAACAAATAAACCCCCATGTCAGAACAAAGTTTATTAATTCTATACATAAGAACCACGTAAAATACCTGATTGAGTTGCAATTTAAATGTGAATTTTTTTTTTTTCCTTGAAAATAAACAGAAACCATAAAACACTACTTTTTTCTGCGTGAGCTTCGCTTGCACGTGCGGGGGTCAGCTGTGGGGACATGAGGGACTGTGGATGTGTTGTCCCTAAATGAGGGTTCTTCACCCAAGCAAGCGCCAATCAAGGCACTGGGTGGAGGTATTTGTGTTTATTGCGGTTCTGCAGAATCGGGTGCCGGGCATTTAACGAGAGCTAGCACACCACACGTTTCAAGCCACCCAATGTTTATAATGCTGGGATACAGCTGGTCGGTCAAAAATGTTTCATTCATCACTTCTAACTATACATACACATATAAGCTCCTGATTAAAACATTTATGGGGGGTTAACCTGATTAGCATGCTCCTTATTGACGAAGGGGTATGATTTCTAGCATTATAATTGCCCAAGGTTAATTTGGAATATACTCCTGGCTCGACTTTGGTCCAAAAGTTACGAATTTTTTTTGTCACCTGATGTCTAAGTGAGCAACTGCAAAAGAACAGCTAAGACACCCTTTCATTCCCGTCCTATTTAAGGTTCAGCAGCTTCTGTGATGTCTCAACCATGGCCCAAGTGACAATTCTTCATAAACTTTTAACTTTGTTCTTTAGACATCAGCTATGAGTGTTTGGGGGGTTGCCAGGACCCACAAAGGCCATGGGGACGTGTCAGGGCTGCAGGGATGCTGGGGGCTGTAGGGACACCTGGGGGTCTATGGGGACACACAGCAGTTATGGGAACCTGTGCGGGCTCTAGGGACACACAGGGGCTTGCAGGTACATGTGGGAAGCCATGGCGATAAGCAGGAGCTAAGGAGACCCATGGAGTCTTTAGGGATATGTGGGGATCTGTGGGGTCCATGGGGAACCACAGGGGTCATGGGGACCTATAGAGTCCATAGGGACATATGAAGGCTGCAGGCACAAATGGTGGCTGAAGAGTGCCATGGGGACTACAGGGACCATGGGGGCTGTAGGCACACATCAGACCTGTGGAGGTCACGCCCTAGGGAACCACAGGCACCATGGAGAGAAGTAGGGGCTGTGCAAACCCATGGGGTCTATGGAGACTTGTGAGGGTTGCAGGGACCCTCAGGGGCCATGAGGACATAAAGGAGCTGCGGGGACACATGTGGACGTGTAGAGGTCACAGGAGCCCACTGGTACTTGCAGGGCCCCGTGAAGGCTGTTTGAACACTTGGGGATGTATGGAGGTGACGAGGACTTGTGGAGGCACATAGAGACCATGGGGAGCCATGGGGACTTGCAGTGACCCGTGAAGGCTATGAGGACACAGGGGGACCTGTGGC
>VZTM01004927.1:53490-67133 GCA_013400555.1 Jacana jacana | reverse complement strand
CTTCCGCCTCCCCTCCGCTAGCTGTGCGGGGATGCATGGCGGCGCGGCCGGCGGCGACCCCCGCTCGGGTAGGTGCCAGGGCCGGGAGCTTCGCGGGGGAGACGAGACACTTTCCTCCGCCTTCAGCGCGGTGGGTTTTCCCTCAGAGAACCCAGCTTCACCTCTCCTCTCAGGTTCCCCCCGACGTTTCCCGGTGGCGGCGGTGGATGACATCCTGAGGGACGTGGTGGGGAGCTACCTGAAGGAGCAGCCCTACGAGCCGGCCCGCTGCAGGGACATGGCCAAGGACATGGCTGAGGTACCGCTGGGCGCTCCAGGCGGCCATTTTGTCCTCAGGCCTCGACGGGGTGTCAGGGAGGCGGCCATCGGGGCAGGGAGGCCCCCAAATATAAATATCAAGTGTAAAACAAGTGCTGGGGTGGGCTGTCAGGCTGCACCAAGGGCTGGTCTGAGGCGGGTGGAGGCTTATACCAGTTAATTAATGATGGGGTTGGTTTGAGCAGCTGGGCTCTGGCTCTTCAGTAAAATCCCCATCCTGTGGCAACCCTGGCCAGAAATGCCACTAATAAGTTTTATACGTGTGTCAGACCTGTCCCTGCGGTTCTGGTAGGGGCTGAGTTCTGCACAGTGACAGCAGTGCAAGCTCCTTGGTTAGATCCAGTCATGCTGTTGAGGAAGGACTGGTCCCAGCCCTTTAGTCTTTCAGCTGATTTGCCCCAGAAAAGCATTAAGAAAAGCGGTACTGTCTGCTCTTCCCCCCGCCCCCTGCAATCAGCAGGTAATGATGAACACGGCTGGAGAAGAATGTGGTGTTCACCTGCAGTCACTCCTTACTGAACGTGTGTCCATGTGTTTCTGGAGCCCATCGGGAAGGTGTGCCTGGTTCTAGCAGATGGAGGTGGTGGTTGTCTCCTGAAAGGACCACAGCAGCATACCCACCCACCGCCTGCCCCTGGGGCTAGGAGAGCTTGCCTTCCACCTTTCAAATGCTGCAGCTCCAAGGTTGTCATCAGGATTGTTGCCAAGGGACCCACAGGGAGCTGCTCTCACTTGCCTGTTCCCCAAAAACCACATCCCCGAGCGCCCCTTGCAAAGGGAGCTCGCTGTGTTGTATCTAAACGTGTTTTTCTCTTGCAGGTTATTAAAGCTCGGGTGAAGGACCTTATGATACCCAGGTACAAGATAGTTGTGGTGACCCATATTGGGCAGCTGAATGAGCAAGGCATGCAAATCGGAAGCCGGTGCCTGTGGGACCCTGCGAGCGATACGTTCTCCTCGTACGTCTTCCAGAACGCGTCGCTGTTTGCTCTCGCCAATGTCTATGCTGTCTATTTTGAGTAAGGAGGTAGTTGAGTTTAACAGCAGGAATAATGAACACTCCTAGAATCACAGAATGGTTTAGGGTGGGAAGGGACCTTAAAGCGCCCCAGTGCTACCTCCTGCCCTGGGCAGGGACACCTCCCACCAGACCAGATGGCTCCAAGCCCCCTCCAACCTGGCCTTCAACCCCTCCAGGGATGGGGCAGCCACAGCTTCTCTGGGCAACCTGGGCCAGGCTCTCACCACCCTCACAACCAAGAAGTTCTTCCCCACATCTCAGCTCCCCCTGCCCTCTTTCAGTGTCAAACCTTTCCCCCTCATCCTATGGCTCCCTTCTGTGATCAGGAGTCTCTCCCCATCTCTCCTGCAGCCCCTGGAGGGACTGGAAGGGGCTCTAGGGTTTCCCCAGAGCCTTCTCTTTGAGGGTAGTTAAGCGCATGCTGGGCCCTCTGAGCTCACCAGTGTATTTCCAGTCTCCCTGGGTGCAAATTAAGTCTCCAGTAGGTAGGACCCTGGGTGGACATCACTACATTACTGGAAGCAGCTGGAATAAGGAATAACCCACAGCTGCTGCTTGCCCAGCTCCAGGGCCAGTGCTGGCCCATCCTGGGTCTGCTGTGGCCCCTTTGCTGTCATGTGTGCAGCCTTGCCTTTATTCTGAGCCTGAAAACGGGCTTTTTGCTACCCGTGTCTCACAGCTGGAGCCCGCTGTTGGATTTTCTTAGGGTGGAGAAGGAGCATCTAACAAATGGCTTGGTCTTAACTGCATTCTCACCTGTGAAGCCGAAACTAGAGCAGCAGTTAAGACAGGAAGAATCGTTTGTGCTCGTGACTAAAAGTTTTAACTCTAAACCCCTGCCAGGGCTTCGTGGACAACCCAGCCTGCAGCTCACCGCTGCTCTGCCCTACCTTTACCCCCCGGCCTTTACCCCCTAGCGCGCTCCAGAGAATAAAGCAACGATGAGAGGAGACGGCTGCAGCAGTGGTGGTTCATGTCGCCATTGTTTTAATGGGGGAGAGCCATCGGGGTGGAACCCCCCGGCGCCCTTCAGCAGAGGGAACTGATCTCTCTCTCGCTGCAGCCGATGCTGCAGCAGGATGTGGTCAGCAGTTTGGCAGCTTCATCCTTTCTCAGGGCGGACGTTCTCGTGCTGCGTCGCGAGTCCCTCCGTGGCCCGGGCTGGATTGCTTTGCTGTCGGTCCCCAGGGCTGCCTGCGGCGAGGGGTCGGCCTCACCCGTGCTCTCTTGTGAGAAGGGCAGGGGGTTGTCACTGTCTGCCCCACCGAAATTCAAAGCTAAAAATTGAAAGTCGTGGAGTCGTGAGTAGTTGATAGTATTTATCTTTGCTAGAAAGACAGACCAGCCCCCGGCCAGGGAGCTGGAAATACTGTGCTGCGTGTTTCTGATGGGAGAAACCAACACCTACCAGACCCTTCACCAGAGGAGCGATTAAAGAGATATGTGAGGTGCCCATTCCGTCCTTAAAAAATGGTGATTTATGGATTTATATTGAAGGAAGGGGGTTTTGTAGGAATAGTTGCCTCATCAGTCTTACACTCACGTATTTGCTTCGCAGGGTAAACCCATGGTTTGATGTGGCTGGCCCTTGACCACCAGCCCGTTGTGGGCTTCCCAAAACACAGATACTATGTGAAGGCACCAGATACCCCACGGTTCCAAACTTCTGGGGTGTTCCCACTGAAATTGCACCCTTAAATGCAATTTGTGGGCATTTAAGCTATGACAGCACGCGTGGGCGCTGCCTCGTGGAGTTCATGGAGGCGCAGGAGTTCTCCCGCTTGGTTTCTTCTCCTTTATCCGACCCTCGGGTGGGGGCTCGCAGGTGCCATCGCTTTTTATGTTGGTTTAAAGCTGCTGTCACAACAGAATTTTCCAAAAAAGCAGCTGTTACTGCATGGAAAGTGTGGAAAGCCGCTGCTCCTGTCACCTGCCTCTTTTATTTTCCTCTTTCTAGCTCTTTTCTCCAGATTTCTAGCAGCGCACGTAGTGGCTGAATTTTCTATCCGAGATTAAATCCTGATTTTTATCTGTAATATGGATCTATACAGCTCTATGGGAAGATACTTCGGTTGTAGGGTGTACGTTCAACATCCTTTAGCACAACTTAAGGATATTATAACTCAGGTTTCTGGTTCCTGGGTGGGGAAAGCGGCGGGTCCTACTGAAGACGGCGCTGAAAAGCCACAGCGACGCCTGGCTCTGACAGATTTTTCAGTCACAGCCTTGGGCTTAGCACAGCGTTCCTCAGGCTGATGGGGAAAATCTCCATCTAAATGTTACTTATTTGGCCAAAGAGCGCCCTGAGCTGAGCCAAAATAAAAGCGTGAAGCGGCACCGCTTCGCTCGCCGGGTCCCAGCGGAGCCTGAGCTTTGAGGAGCATCAGAAGCTGAGGGTGATTTGGGTCTTCTGACTCCCTCTGGGGGGTCAGAAGCGTTAATTAGTACTTACCAAACAGGTATTGATAATCAGTCAAATGCCTTTTCCAGCGAGAGCCGCCGCAGGTGAAGACAACGGCTCGGACAAAGTCTCTCCCGCAGAGCCTGATGGTGTTCCCTTCCCCGCGTCCCTCCTGTGCCACCACCAGGAGAGCTAGCAAGGCCAGTGCCACCACCGTGCCCCTCATCCTGTGGCCACTGGGGCAGGAGGAAGCTGCAGGACCAGGTGGGGAGCTCTGCTGAATCCCTCTCATTTATACCCGCGGCCCCTCTGCTCCGCTGGGTGACAGCTCGTTCCCGGGATGACTTCCTGTTTGCTAAAACCGCAGTAAATCGCCCCTTTCCAGGGATGTTTTTAAGTGCTTTGGGGTTTGTGCTGGGATTTCAGTCGGGTGTTAAAACTAGTTAAGGCTGCGTGACTGCTTTGCTGTAGGAACACATGTAGTATAACATGTTTATGGGGTACGGGCTTAGGTCAATACCCTTAATGTGTATGTTCTGCAAAAACGAGGGGTGTTTATTACCTGATGTGTACATAATGGGTTCAGTCTCGGTGTCTTTCCCACACAGGCTGTTGTCAGGCCGTGCCTGTTGCCACGGTGTAGGCAATGCTGGGGCTTCTTCTCTTAGTGATGCCAAACTAAAAGGGACTTAACAACTTGCAGTGATGTCTGGCATTCCCCACCTCTTCGTTACCCCAATCTCTTGCCAAATACCCCCCTTGTCCAGCCAGCAACTGTGGATCCTTCAGAGGAACCTGCTGGTGCCAGGCAGTTACAACAGAACTGTGGACTGAGGGGCTTTTCTGGCAGTTGTGGGCTGCACATCCCTTCTGTGATTGCTGGTGGGATACATGACAGGATGTGATCCTGCCTCCCTCGGAGTATTTGAGCCCAGTGAACTGGCTGTAACGAGCGGTGCAGAGCAGTGGTGGTGTTTGACAGCTTGTGTCCTCTGGCTGAGAGAGTTGGCAGGGTTCAGCTCTGGGGAGACCTCTGAGCCCCTTCCAGTCCTTCAAGGGATCTCCAGGAAAGCTGGGGAGGGACTCTGGAATGAGGGAGGGGAGCCCTAGGATCAGGGGGAAGGGTTTGACCCTGACAGAGGGGAGATGGAGCTGAGATGTGAGGAGGAACTTGTTGGCTGTGAGGGTGGGGAGAGCCTGGCCCTGGTTGCCCTGAGAAGCTGTGGCTGCCCCATCCCTGGAGGGGTTGAAGGCCAGGTTGGAGGGGGCTTGGAGCCACCTGGTCTGGTGGGAGGTGCCCCTGCCCAGAGCAGGGGGTGGCACTGGGTGGGCTTTAAGGTGTCTTCCAACCCAAAGCATTCCATGATGTGCCTGGCAGATACCTGGATGCAGGGAAGAAGCTCTGCTGCAGCCGCCAGGTTCAGCGAGGCCTGTGGATGTGGCCCTTGCCCAGAAAGGCACAGAGAAGAGGGAGAGGCTCTAACCAAAGCACAGAATAGGGATGTATCTATGTCCTGGCCAGCCTTTTCCCTCTGGTAATATCTGCAAGAGAGAGGTGGGTTGACTGAAGCAGCGCAGAGCAGTGTTCCATGTCCTGGGAGTGGGGGCTGGCGGGCTGGTTATGCTGCCCTGGGTGGGTGGTGCTGCCTGCAGTTACTGTAAGCTTCTATAAAAAAGTAAATCCTGCAATAAAACGCCTTCAGGAGACAATTTGTCAATTATGAGGTCGGAAATGTTATATTTAAGGACAAAATAGACGAGGAACTTTGGAGAGCTTTAGCACTTCCTAGCACCGCGGGTGCTCTCCAGCACCCTGATGTCGCAGTTAATTGGGTTAGATGATGTGGAGGGTGAATTACGACGTGTTACAGCCTCGACAGAAAGCTGGTGGTTCTGTTACCAGCAGCATCCCTAGGTAAACAGGGCTGGCCTCCGATGGCAGATACAGATTCCTAATAATGATTAACACACGATTCACCTTAATGGGTGTCTTTCTTCCAAATGCACAGCCATTCATTTTCTGCCAGGGGCAGGCTCCCCTGGGCTGCAGAGTGCGCATTAATGCAGCACGAGTGCTCTTTAACTTCAGTGGTGTGTTTAAACGGGGCTGCTTTTATTGTCAGGCTGAGGAGAGAGTCTGGATGTTCCCTGTGTCTATAAAATAGGTGTCTGGCTACGGGAGGCTTTCTGGAAACCCTTCGCTGCCTGGTCCGTGCTGCGCCGTCGGGCCAGAGGGCTGGAGCCTGGGTCTTACCATTAACTACTCGCCTCTAGGGATGCTCTGTATTTTTTGTGAGCAGTCTGAAAATCCTCTGAGGTCCTGCTGGTGGCTTGCTGGGTGCTGGTTTTCTGTTTCTTCTGATCTGTCCTCAAAAAAGCCCAAGAGAGCCGAACGCTGCCCGCTTTCAGCCAGCAAGGCAGGTCTGAGTGAGTGTTCCCAGCACATAGAGGCTCTCGCTGCTGGGGTGAGCTGGGGGAGATGGTGGACCTCAAAAATCACAGATCATAGAATCACAGAATGGTGGGAAGGGACCTTAAAGCCACCCCAGTACCACCCCTGCCCTGGGCAGGGACACCTCCCACCAGAGCAGGTTGCTCCAAGGCCCCTCCAACCTGGCCTTGAGCCCCTCCAGGGATGGGGCAGCCACAGCTTTGCTGGGCAACATAGGCCAGGTTCTCACCACTTCCAGAGGTGCCAAAGGCAACCTGGGCCAGGCTCTCACCACTTCCAGAGGTGCCAAAGGCAAGGTGGACCAGGCTCTCACCACTTCCAGAGGTGCCAAAGGCAACTGTTTCTCCAGGAGCACACTCCTACCTCCTGCCAGGAGTCAGGGAAACGTTTGTGTGGGACTGAGGGAATTTAAACAGTGATTTGATGTTATTGTTATTTGTCAGAGGTTGAAAAGTTGGTCTCTGCTTTTGCCTGGTGTGAGATGATCTGCAGCTCATAGACATGATGCCACTCAAAGCTCAGCTTTTACCCTCAGGGGTGATTATGGGATGGCAGACGAGGTGTTTCTGATGAAAAGTCCAGTCTTTCACTCTGTGATTTCACAGGGAACCAGAGAAGACACGGAGTCCATCTGGGAAGGGCTGTGGGCTGTATTATGGAGTGGCCTGTGCTGGAGGTGATTTTTGGCATTTTTGAGTAACCCAAGGAGAAGAGATGACTGAGACCTTTCCATTCCCTTACCTGTATTACAGGGAGGGCCATCTGTGTCCTAGTAGTTTGTCTCATGAGGGAGGCTCCCAGGGGGAAACGTAGAGCGTCTGAAGGAAGTTTCTGACCAGTATGGTTTCAGAGAGAAATTTAATGTTTGGAAAAGAACAAAAGGTTTATGTTAATACTACCATAAGCCTTTCTTGCTGTTTACCAACTGAGAAGTGATATCCTTTAGCCACTGTTAAACTGCTACAGCAGGACCAATTATGCCAGGTAAGGGATCAGCCTATAAAACAAGAGGGGACAAAAAAGGGCTGAATGAGAGTGTAACTGCAGTACGAGCTCACTGGCACAGTGACCCAAAATTCCCATTTATGAACTGAGAAGGGCCTTGCTTGTGCAGCGGGCAGGCAGGAAGCAGGCTAGGGTGGGGGGGTTGTGTTAGGGCAGCTGGTAAGTCTTTGGAATTCCATGAATCCTCTGCTTGCCTCTAAGAGTGGTCCTTGAAAATAGCCCTTTCCTGCAGGCCCGTTTGCGTTGCGTTTGCAGCGTCGTTCTTAGCAGCACACACACACACATCCTGTTTCTGAAGGGAATTAATTGTCAGTGTGATACACGGACAGGAGCTGTGCTTGGATGTGGTTGCCCCTGAAGCCATTCTCTCCCTTTAGCGTTAGTTGCAGCACGGACCCTGTGGTGCTGAGGTGGGACCTGCCCAGGGCTGGGGTTATGGGAGAAGGGGGTGAAGGAAATGGGTGATGCTGGCAAAGCAGGGCTCCCTCTGGCTGGTGAGGCTCTGCGACCCGGTGACCAGTTACACCACGTGCCCAAAGTCTGAAATTCAGCACTGATATTTTCACTCCTGTTCTGGTGACGTGCCCAGAACGTTGTCCCTGTACTCCTACTAACTGCAGAACTTCTCTGCTTAGAGAACTTGTTTTGGGCCCCCACAAAAGAGACCTTGAGGGGCTGGAGTGTGTCCAGAGAAGGGCAATGGAGCTGGTGAGGGGTCTGGAGACCATGAAGTCTTGTGAGGAGCTGCTGTGGGAACTGGGGGTGTTCAGCCTGGAGAAAAGGAGGCTGAGGGGAGACCTTCTCACTCTCTACAACTCCCTGAAAGGAGAGGGTACCCGGGGGGGTTGGTCTTTTCTCCCAAGGAACAGGCCATGGGACAAGAGGGAATGGCCTCAAGTTGTGCCAAGGGAGGTTTAGGATGGATATTGGGGGAAAAATTTGACACAGCAAGGGTTGTGAAGCCTTGGACTGGGCTGCCCAGGGCAGGGGTTGAGATGCCATCCCTGGAGGGCTTCAAAAGATGAGCTGACACGGTGCTGAGGGACGTGGGTTAGTGATGGTTTTCATCAGAATTAGGTTGATGATTGGACTCAATGATCTTCAGGTCCCTTCCAACCCAGATGACCCCCAAATTCTGTGATTTTCTGACTTGGGCTGCTTGGGGGTGATCTGCAACAATTTTATTTTCTCAGTTTGACAACAGTGGCTTCACTTTTAGTTTTTAAGGGAAACATCTTTTTTTTTGCCCTGTGTTTTACAGCCCTCGGGAAATGAGGCTGGTGATTACCAGACTTTCTAAGTGCAGTGCTGAGGGTTGTGAGTTATTAATCCTTCCTACCCTAAGAATGAAGCTGAGGTTACCTTCAGCATTCTTCTTCCCTCCAACTTTAGTGGTTTGTACCACATAACTCAGAAGGGATATTTAAAAGTACGAGTCCCACTTTAATCCCACTTAAACTGGGACGCTGAGTCCAGTCAGCCAAAGGCACTTGCTCAAAGCTGGAAGGCTGAAGGGAGCAGCACAGTTCAGTACCAGATCCACCTGGGGCTGGAGCACCCAGGGTGACACTGGGATTTTGTACCACGGAGCAGGCTTCGGTATAAATTAGCACTGAGTTAGTCAAAAGTGGAGAGAAGGGATTCCCAGTTGCCACCAGTCAGCTTTTAGAGCGCTGCTACTTGGAATCTGTGCAGGGGATGATGGGAAAGGAACCTAGTGGTCTAACAAAGGGAGACTGCCTTGTTGGTGGCCAGGAGAGGGCACATCCTTCCCTCATCCTCAGCAGGTGAGGGCATTCTGCTGAACACAGGCACCTGCAGACTGCTTTTTAGAGGAGGCTCCACCTTCTGGTCCTTGCCCCAAATATCCCTCCCAAATCCAGCTGTGGGGAGTTGCTGATCAAGTGAAACTCCAAGTTTCTGACCTGTTGACTTACCTGTTCCTGGAGTTTCTAGCAGTATGGCATGCAGAAGAGCAGGAACCTCCTCAGGTGTTAATCTGGTTATCAAATTCTATCTGATTCCACTTGTTTCAATATTTACTACCTAGCTCTTTAACAGAAAGCCCCTGGGGTAGACCTCAGAGGTCCACCACCTTCTTGCAATGAGTCGTACCGTGTCACTGCTGGGAGCAGCCAGGTTCTGCAGCTCCAACACACTGACTTCTCCTGTGCTGTCTCCCACCAGAAGGCAGTCGGTGTTGGTGGCAAAGAGCACAGATGTGAACTTCTGTCTTGGGCTGGCAAGGCGAGAGGTCACGGGGTTCAAGCTGCAACCCAGCAGAGGCAAATATTAACCTTGGTGGCAGAGGTAAAGCTGCCTTTGCCTGGAGTGCAGAGCCTGGCAGTAACACAGGTCTGGTAAGTGTTGGGTGTTTTACTTCTTATGTGCTAGATCAACTTAAAAAGCTAAGTGGGGCAGTGTCCTGTTTGGTCTCGACCAGCTCCCAGCTGCTGGTAACTAGCTTGCCTAAAATCTGTCCCCTTGCCTCATATGGGGTGGGGCATTAATTTTGTTATTATATGAATAATTTGCTTTTTGTTGCTGCAAGATTGGGCAGGCCTCCTGCTCCACCGCTGCCTTCACGCTGGCTTTAGCACCAACCAGTACAGACCAGCAGCAGAATGCTCACAATGTGAGATGTGCACCTACTTTGCAGCAGGGGGGAAAAGTGAGAGGTATCTGAGCTTCTGGCCATCTTATCTTTAGTGGTTTTCCACCAGCTCAGCTTTCTTATTTTTCCTTTTGACCGTAGGAGCGGTAGAGTCTGTGATTCCTGCGGGGGAGTGGAGTGGGGGAAAGGGCAGTTTTAGCCTTTACCAGTTCCATGAGGCATTTGGCTCCTTTTCCTCTAACCACCATTCTCTGGTAGAATGCATCTGCTTGTACAGAATGAGCATTGCAAAGTGCAAGGCTTTGGGTGAGTGAGTAAGCAAAGGGCAGGGAGCTCTCGTGGTCTGAGCCCGACACGGAGGAGGCAGCAACCCGTAGCCTTTGGGGCCACCAAGGGTCTTCCTTGAGAAAAGCAATTACTCACACGCTGACACCCAGGTCCCAAACTTCCACTCTGCTTTCGTTTGCTGCAGCAAAGACAAAGGGAGATTTTGGAGACCAGCTGATGTCGTGAACAACAGCAGTGGTGGAGCTGAAGGTTAACATGGGCGTCTGCGAATCCTGGTGCCACAGAATGATGCTCCAGTCCGTCGAGCAGCTCAGGAATGTGTCTGTGCTGAAGGGATTCCAAGTGACTTTGTAGACAGGCCCCTTGGTGTTTGGGAAGAAATTATAAAGAACTTGTGTTATTCTGGAGCTACAGTCTCTCGGGGTGCTTTTCAGTAGTGAGCTTTTGGGGGGGTCTGGCCTCAAATAGCAAACCCAGCATTGGGTTGTGTGTACCCACAGGGCACACAGTTCTGGGCCCTTCACTACAAGAAGGACATTGAGGTGCTGGAGCGTGTCCAGAGGGGAGCCACCAAGCTGGTGAGGGGTCTGGAGGACAAGTCCTGTGAGGAGAGGCTGAGGGAAGTGGGCATGGTTAGTCTGGAGAAGAGGGGGCTGAGGGGAGACCTCATTACCTTCTACAACTCCCTGAAAGGAGGGTGCAGAGAAGTGGGTGTTGGCCTCTTCTCCCAAGGGAATAACGACAGGGCCAGAGGGAATGGTCTGGAGTTGCAGCAGGGGAGGGTCAGATTAGATATAAGGAAGAAGTACTTGACTGAGAGGGTGGTCAGGCACTGGACCAGCCTGCCCAGGGAGGTGGTGGAGTCACCATCCCTGGAGGGATTTAAGGCAGGTGTAGATGTGGCACCTCAGGGCACGCTCTAGTGCTGTGGTGGTTGTTGTTATGGTGGGGTTTTTTTGGGGGTGTGATGGTATTGGTGTGTGGTGGTGGGGTTTTTGGTTGGTTTGGGTTTTTTTGATATGGTTGGACTCAAAGGTCCCTTCCAACCATGAAGATTGGGTGATTCTGTAATTAGGATGCAGCAGGAGAGTTTAGGATTAAAAAGCATTCGGCTGCTTCTGCCCCCACAGCAGTTGTCTGGAGAAGCCAGTGTGAAAGGGCAGTTGCTTGGATGAAGCAGAGACTTTTGAAAAAACAAGTGTTAAATTTCTGGCATCTTTCTGTCAGAGGTAAGATTGTGTAACCGTGACTTGCAGCAACAATGGACTTACCAACTGTTTTATTGAAGTAGAGACAGGACTAAAGCTTGAGAGCAGTTTATGGTACGAGTTTTCATAAGTTACTTAAAAAACCAAAAATCACAGAATCACAGAATCATTCAGGTTGGAAGAGACCCTTGGGATCATCCAGTCCAACCATCAGCCCTACTCTACAAGTTCTCCCCTACACCAGAACCCTCAACACCACATCCAATCTACTCTGAAACACAGTCAGGGATGGGGACTCCACCCCCTCCCCGGGCAGCTGATTCCACTGACTGACCACTCTCTCTGGGAAAAACTTTTTCCTCATGTCCAGCCTACCCCTCCCCTGCTGCAGCTTGCAGCCATTCCCTCTCCTTCTATCGCTCATTGCCCCTGAGAAGAGACCAGCACCAACCTCTCTGCAATGCCCTTTCAAGCAGTTGTAGAGAGGGATGAGGTCTCCCCTCAGCCTCCTCTTCCTCCAACTAAACAATCCCAACTCCCTCAATCCATCCTCATAAGCCTTATTCTCCAGGCCTCTCACCAGCTCCGTGTCCCTCCTCTGTACTCGCTCCAGCACCTCGATATCTCTCTTGTGCTGAGGTGCCCAGAACTGGACACCAGACTCGAGGTGTGGCCTCCCCAGTGCTGAGCACAGGGGGACAATCACCTCCCTGCTTCTGCTGGTCACACTGTTTTTTATGCAAGCCAGGATGCCATTAGTCTTCTTGGCCACCTGGGCACACTGCTGGCTCATGTTCAGCTGCTTGTCACCCAGCACCCCCAGGTTTTAGTTTGGGAAGTAATCCCCTAAGGCTGTGATGCTTTAACTAACATTCCTAATGTAAGAAAAACTGAGGTTTCTTTTGTTGCAGATGTTTTCTTTCGTAAATATAAGCAAAGAAACTCTTGCATTTGTGAACTTAATTGAGTAGTTTCTGTGTCATTACTCTTTCTACATCTCACTCACCTTATGGCCTCTGTATGTTTCTAGAAACTGCTCAGGGGATGAACAAGAACACTTGTGGATATGGCCCTCTTCTGTTCCGGCAAGATAAAAATTAGGATCCTGAAAAGAAGGTAAATTGTCAGGTAAATGCTGTAGTTTTTGGCTTGTGAAAATCTCAGTCTTTCTGTGATCCACACGGGCAAAGGTGGGAATTCTTCAAATGTGCAAATGTCCAAATCTGTGGACAAAGTGCTCAGCTGGATGAAGAGGAGAAGCACGGCCATCACAGTCCTAGAGCCAGGAGAGGCTCAACAGCCAGATTCTCACTGATTTAACCAATTGATGGAGGAGAGCTGCCCCAGGATCTGGCCCAGGGCGGGTGTGAGTAACCCGGCTGCGGTGGAGCTGTTCCCATGCAGGGATTTCTGCTTGGTTTCCTGTATCATCCATTTTGCTTCAAACTGTTATTAGCTAAGAGGTGATTTGCTTCCTGACTAAATGTGCCTTGAATACCGGTGCCAGGCCCCAGGCCGGTGCATGTTGAAGTAGCTCCAGCTGAGGATCTCAGCCCTGCACGGTTCTCCTGGATAACGCTTTAACCAGGGTGGACTGAGCCTACCTTTGGGTGGAAGTCGAAGCACAGTCCAGCTGCCTGCTGAGATATCAGAGCTTCGCTTGTCCTTCCTTTCATCCCCGGTAACTTTTTCTCCTCTCTTTCTGTTCTCTTTATTTTCATCAGATCTGTGCAAACGGGGGGAGCTGCTGTCAGGCAGGTTTGGGACAGTGCTATGAGTAACTCATAGAATCATAGAATCATTTAGGTTGGAAGAGACCCTTGGGATCATCCAGTCCAACCATCAGCCCCACTCTACAAGTTCTCCTCTACACCAGATCCCTCAACACCACATCCAATCTACTCTGAAACACAGTCAGGGATGGGGACTCCACCCCCTCCCTGGGCAGCTGATTCCACTGACTGACCACTCTCTCTGGGAAAAACTTTTTCCTCATGGCCAGCCTAACCCTCCCCTGCTGCAGCTTGCAGCCATTCCCTCTCCTTCTATCGCTCATTGCCCGTGAGAAGAGACCAGCACCAACCTCTCTGCAATGCCCTTTCAAGCAGTTGTAGAGAGGGATGAGGTCTCCCCTCAGCCTCCTCTTCCTCAAACTAAACAATCGCATCTCCCTCAATCCATCCTCATAAGCCTTATTCTCCAGGCCTCTCACCAGCTCCGTGTCCCTCCTCTGCACTCGCTCCAGCCCCTCCAGATCTCTCTTGTGCTGAGGTGCCCAGAACTGGACACCAGACTCAAGGGGTGGCCTCACCAGTGCTGAGCACAGGGGGACAATC